>CM046449.1:53833508-54264240 GCA_025506515.1 Flaveria trinervia | reverse complement strand
TTCTACAATTGAGGTGTTCTTATCTGGTTATGGAGCCTCTGATCTGGAATTTGAAGGTATCCCATATGTATCAGCTGAGTTTGTCATTGTAATGCTGACAGAAACCTCATTTGCAGAAGTAGTTCTAACTGGAGCTGGAGATGTATGACTTGAAGGTCTTCTTAGCTCAAATCTTGGATCAGGATCACCTGTATTTAAATTTTCTGCAGATCCTAAAACATTCTCACAAGATTTGTTAAAATAGTTGGTAACTAAATCAAGATCAAATAACCAATTTGGACCAGAACCAGCAACACAGGGTGTGTGTTCATTGAAAGTCACATTGGCTGACTCCTCAACAATTCTAGTTTTGGGATTGTACACTCTATAAGCCTTAGCTTGGGAAGAGTATCCAATAAAGTGTCCATCATCTGATTTCTCAGCAAACTTGTCAATTTGATCTTTGGTATTCAAGATGGTGCAAGGACAACCAAATGAACTGAGAAAACCAATGAAAGGTTTCCTCTTGTGCCAAAGTTCATAAGTAGTCTGCCATGAGTCTTAACTACTAAAACTCTGTTCTGCACATAGCAGGCAGTGTTGACTGCCTCTGCCCAGAAGGTGATGGGCAGCTTAGAGTCAGATAGCATGGTTCTTGCAGCTTCAATCAATGTCCGGTTTCTGCTCTCAGCAACACCATTCTGCTAAGGAGTCCTGGGAGCACTGTATTGTCTTGTAATACCCTTGTCATCACAGAATGTATCAAGGATTTGGTTCTTAAATTTAGTTCCTTGATCACATCTTATGATCTTGACCTTGTGATCAGATTGATTCTCAATCTTGAAGATGAAATTCTTCTGAATCTCAGGAGTTTCATCCTTAGTTCTAAGGAAGAAAACCCAGTTGAATCTTGTAAAGTCATCTGTGATCACTAAGCAGTAAGAGGTCCTTCCTAAACTCATTACACTGGTGGGGCCAAAGAGATCCATATGTAACAAGTGTAGGGGTGTAGTGATGGAGTTCCTTTCCTTGGGCTTGTGAGATACCTTATGTTGCTTCCCTTTCAGGCATGCAACACAATGGTCATCACTTGTAAACTCTTTCTTTAGTATTCCAGTTACCAAATCATTTTTAATTAATTTGTACATATTCTTAAAGTTTACATGGCACATTCTTTTATGCCATAGGAAAGACTCATTACTATTAGCTTTAGACAGAAAGCACAAAACTTCTCCAGAGAGAGATGTTTCTTGCAAATCCATCTTGTACATGTTCCCTTTCCTGGGGGCTCTAAGCAGGATATGCTCATGAGGAATGACCACACCAGGCTGGAGAACAATGGACTCATGCTCAATAAAGAGCATGTTATGACTCTGATCACAAAATTGAGATACACTCAGAAGATTGTACCCAAGCTCTTTGACAAAGTTTACCTTATCAATGTTGAGCTTACCATTCGTGACCTTGCCCCTTCCAGAAATGTAACCTCCTTCATCTCCTCCAAATGCAACTGGTCCTCCATCAATTCTTTCAAAGTTCAGGAGTAGTGACCTATTACCTATCATGTGCCTGGAACAACCACTATCAATGATCCAGACATTTTTGTTTGTCTTCAGCTATCCCTGCACAAAGAAAATGATTAGTTACATTTGGAACCCAAGCCTTGCTTGTCTTGGGCTCAATAACAGAAGGTAATTCAACAGTAATAGATCCTATGGTTGTGCTAAGAGGATCTTGAGCTGTTGTTGATGGAGAATTCTCAGTCACTTGGTATTTCTTAGACTTCCAGACCACCTTTGGAGTCTTGGATTGACCTTCAAAACTTCGAAAGCTTTTGGAACTTTAGAAGTTTTGATGACTGAACCTTCAGAAGATTCTGCAGACAATGCAGCAGACTTCAGTGCTTCGGAAGAACTCCTTTCTTCCGAGACCAACTTTTCTTCCGAGGGTAATTTCTACTTCCCTTCTTCTTAGACTTGGAGCTTCCGAAGGAAACAGGTTTTCCTTCTGAAGCTTGAATCTTCTTAGAACTCTTTGAAGTCTTTGTACTGGTCATATGGACAGTACCTTTAGGATTGTATGGACAATCCTTAGCAATATGAGAGGTACTTTCACACATGACACAAATCATCTTCTTCTTCACAAGAGCCTTTTCCTGGGAACAAGACTTTCTTTGGTCACATCCCTTCTCCACCTTCGTCTTTGCAGATGCTGAGACAGTTCCTTTGGGCTGGGAACTGTTCTTGGAGTTTGATGGTCCAGGCTGTGTAGTAGTGGTACACAGCAGATTAGTCTTCTTCTTGTTACTGAGATGAGTTGAACAAGAACCATAACTCTTAGAAGAAGAGTTTTGGTTGATGTCTTCAGTCCTTACCACTTTAAACCCTGCAGAGATGAAAACTTGTTTTGCTTAGAGTCAAAAGTAGCCTTGATCTCTTGAGCCTTCCTTGCCTTTATTTTGCTCTTTTTGATCAAGTTCTTTCTCATGGACTTGGTCATCACAGTCTTCTTCTTCTCCTCAGAAGGATAGTGGCCCTTCTTGGAATCCTCCTCTTCATTCTTCTCAGAGGAATTCTTCACTATCTCTTCTTCATCCTCTTCACTCATAGGATCTATGAGAGGAAGCTCATCTTCATAAGTTCCACACCTAGGAGATCTTACAGACAAGATTATGTGTGGAGGAGCTATCTCATTGGATCATAGTCCATGCCTGTTTTGATAGCGCACTGTGTTGTGCAGGGATGAGGATATCATGTTCTTGAAGGTCTCTTCTTCAAGAACACTCTTTTCTGCCCTGGCTTTGCTGATCACAAGCTCAGCCTGGCACTCAGTTAACTTGGTTATGAGATCTTTGATTTGAGTCTAAAATCTGTGTGTTCATGTTTTAGAACTGAAATGGTTTTCTCAAGGTCTCTATCTTTAGTTTATATCATTTTCAGACTTTCTAAAATCAGATTTTAAAATGTTTAAGGACTTAAGGTCAAATATCATCTCCAGGTTATAGGACTTGTATCTATTAACTTTAGCAATGCATTCAGGAGTACAAAGATGTTCTAATACCTTGGCTTCATCATGATCTGCCATCAATGCTTGGTTAGGAGAAGCATCTTCCACCTGAAAGCTCCAATCAAAGCCTCCTTCAACTGCAACAACAACCTGCTACTTTGACTTCTCATTCTGGAGAGCTTTGTCACTGTAGTTTGGTCTAGACTGTGTTTGGCTACCATTTGTTTTAGGTGCCTTACACTCTCTGGCAAAGTGGCCCATCAAGTGCAGTTATACACTTGACTTTGCCTTTGTCAGGCAAACTTTCCACTGATTGCATTGCTTGGAAACTTTCTTCCAGTCCTCTTGTAGAACTTCTTGGCTCTGTGAGTGAAGAAGAGCCATCTGCTGGACTATTTCCATGTATTCCAGATCATCTGGATGAATACAGTCCAGGTCTTCAAGAGTGAAAAGAGAGTTGCCACAACTTTCATCAAAAGACACAAAATCTTGAGAAGAGCTTGTCTCTTGGAATGGGCTTCCTTGAGTGTAGTTCTCTCTTGGTGTCTCTGGGAAGGTGATGAAAGGACCCTTTGGTGAGTGTTAGGGTAGCATATGAGATGATGTTTGGGTCTATGCTGTCCCTTTCAACCACATGTAGGGCCGAATCCATTTGATTGTGGAGTTGCCAGATGAACCTTGCATGTTCATCTCATCTGGTAGCCACTGAGAATCCCATATAACTCTGTCAGAGTAAGAGTTTTGAGATTTTCAGTTCTCTTGATCACCACACAGTAGTGTGTCCATTGCCTAGGAAGTGAGGACATGAATTCCTTACAATGTCTCTGTTCTCAAGAGAGACTCCTCCATCCACAGGGTATCCACAATCTCAACATACTGAAGTACTGCTGAGTCATGGTTTCACCTGTTTTGAAGGTGAAGTTTTCAAATGCTGCTTTAGGAGATCCTTCTTGTTCTCCTTGGCTTCAGAGGAACCCTCATACATCAGTTTCAGTGCATCCCACCGCTACTTTGCTGTTTTGCACTTCTTGAAACCTCTATACACAGAGTTTGGAAGGGCAGTTTGAAGGGCTGTCATGGCTTTTCTGTCAATCTCTACTCTCTTACTATCTTCATCAGAGTAGCTAGCCACATCTTTGGGGATCATACCAGCACCAGTAGCAGAAGGGGTGCTAGGTATTAAGGTCCATTCTCAATACACTCCCACATTCTTGAATCAAGAGACCTGATGAAACCTTCCATTCTTAAACACCAGGTGTCAAACTCATCAAGAGTGATCAGTGGGGACTTGTTCATGGTTCCAGTTTCCATATCAGTTTTGGAAATGGCTGCCATTTGAAAAGTTTAGTATTTGTGTGTGTGAGGGATCTTAAGATGGTGAGATCTTATATCAAGAGCCTGAAATGCTCTGATACCATATGCAGGATCGTTGAAGGGGGTTGAGTTACAACACAACAACACAAAGAGGATATTAACTAAACTTAATCAAATAGTAAACTGGATTAACCAAGGTAAGACACTAAGAACACAGTAATGTAAGAGACAGAACACAAAGAACACAAGTATATGGTTTTCAGTAATGCATATATTGCTTTCTCTATGCTCTATTACAACTGTCATAAAGCATGATTCAAAGATACAAGAACATGAGATACTTATACTACATCCTACAACCGGCTATACTTTAAAAGCCAGCTGGATACAATTGACTAGACACAAAACAAAATCAATTGTAAAGTCAAAAGGCAGATTGCCTTTTGACTAGTGACTATGACATGCCATAGCTCACATCCTTATCTATTACAAAAAGGATAAAGTACATGAAGTAGAAAATTTACACACTCAAGACCTCATGTACAGTTACCAAAAGCATGGACATTTTCACCAACTCATGTAAGTTGGTGACTTTACAGAGGTGCAACGGAAAGGTGTCCAGCTTTATGGAAACGTACATTAGATAAAGCATGTCTAAAAGTCTTCGGAAGAAATTTGTCTTTTGAGTTGAAGCTTCGGAAGACTTTGTCTTGAGGCTTCGGAAGACTTCATATTTGGCTTCGGAAGATTTCACACTTAGAATATTTTTTGTTGTATGTGTGAAACTTCCTAAGCATTCTTCTTCAATGCACTTGTGCAGCATGCAGGAAAGACATTGGATGTTTAGGTTGCATTAGCCTCTTCATTGATCTCTACAGTGTATATATGTATATATATGTATATATATATATAAACATATGTATATATATGTATATATATGTATATATATTATATATGTATATATATATATATTATATATATACATATGTGTATATATACACATAATACACACACACACACACACACACATATATATATATATATATATATATATATATACATATGTGTATATATACACATATGTGTATATATATGTGTATACATACATATATATATGTATATGTATATATATGTATATATATATGTATATATATACATCTATATATATATATATGTATACACGTGCGCGCGCACACACGCACACACACACACACACATATATATAGGTATGTATTTATATATGTATGTAGTATGTATGTACACACACACACATATATATATATATATAATATATATATATATAATATATATATATATACATATGTGTATATATATGTGTATACATACATATATATATGTATATGTATATATATGTATATATATATGTATATATATACATCTATATATATATTATATGTATACACGTGCGCGCGCACACACGCACACACACACACACACATATATATAGGTATGTATTTATATATGTATGTATGTATGTATGTACACACACACACATATATATAATATATATATATATAATATATATATATATATATATATGTATATATATATGTATATATATATATATAGTTAGGGACCGTGTACGAACAGAGTACTAACTGATAATGCGTGAAACCAGATCAAATAGTGCGGAATCCTATTTGATTGGCGATCCAATAAGTGAGAATGCAATTCCGATAAATCTAATGATTAAAGAAACGTTAAGAACTAGTAGAAAAAGATCAGATGCGAACTATGAACTTGGAATAGGCTTTCTGGACGCTCTGAACGGCTAGGTTATGAGTATGTGTCTAAAGTCTTCAAGTGTTCCATTTTTCCACGAATTAGGTGGTATTTATAGGTTATGGGTTTCCAATCGTCGACTGAACCATTATCATGGTTTAGTCGTGCGACTGAATCATGCAATTGATCCATACGCACGACTGAAGGTTCAGTTGTGCAACTAAGTCAATCTTATGTCTCAATCGTATGACTGATCTAGTCTCCTGGTTTAGTCATGCGACTGGTCCATTAGCATGATGTATTCATGCGTATGGTCCATTAGCATGTTCCATTCGCATGAAGACTCATACGACTAAGTTTGAACATATTTCTCAATCATTATTGACTAAGAACTATGCACAACAACCTCAAATCTATATAGTAAGTCATTATACTTTAGCACACAATAATATTATGAAATATTAAACATTATAAGCATCAACCACATATTTTATTTCATTCAACCCATTCATTACATATGTGTAAGACATGAAAGGCATTTACATTAAGCTCATAAACTAGGGACATATGTATTAACAAACTCCCCCTTGGACCTAGTTTACTCTATAGTTTGACATTCTTCATAAGCTCCTCAAACCTCTTGGACTTCTCCTCTCTTTTGACTCTTGCATTGTAACACCCGGTTATTCTTTAAAAAGAAAAGAAAAATAAGAAATGAAGAATAAAGGAAGGAAACATCAATAAACCCAAGTTGAGGGGTTAAAAATGTAAAAAGGACAAAAGTACAAAGAAGTTGGTGTAAGGTGGGCATGGCCGCCCACCCTCACTCCCATCACCTTTTTCATTCGGTTAGAGAGAGAGAGAGAGAGAGCAAAAAACTCTCGGTTTGAAGAAGAAGAAGAAGAAGAGGCTGAATTCAAGGTAAGAATTCGAGGTTTTTAAGTGTTCATGTTGGGTTTTGTCTCGGTTATATGCTTATGTGTTTGTGTGTGTGTTCGTGTATGTGTGTTTGATGGTTTCTAGGTGTTTGAACTCATTTGCAAACGGGTTAGAAGGAAGATACACCCAAAGTTGCACCAGGTGAGTTTCTAGACCCCAGTTACTTGTTTTAAACTCTTCTTGGGGCTGAAAATGTATTAAAACGATTTTACAATGTTTATGTATGTATACCCGTATGTATATGCATGTTTTGATTATGTTCCTTAGATGTTCATAGGTTGTTCATGCTTAGAATAGCCTTAGTAAGCTTAGAATAAATAGGCTTGATGTTTGGGTTCGGAATTATCCTAGACACATGTTGAACAGAAGGTTCATGCGCCTAAGTAAGGCCCATGCGCCTGGAAATGCCTTAGAGATGTTAAGTGTAATTCATGCGCCTGAACAGTGGTCCATGCGCCTAGAATATTAGTTAGATGACTAAGTGTAGGGCCATGCGCCCAAATAGTACCCATACGCCCGAATGGCCCATGCGCCTAAGTTTCCATACGCCCGAATAGCCCATGCGTCTAAGTGTCCATGCGTCCGAATGGACCATACGCCCCAATAGTATCCATGCACCTGAAATAGCTCATGCTCCTAAGTGGTGAAAGGGTTAAGTGTTGGCTGATGTGCCTGCATAGTGATAAAACGCCCAAACAGGGCCCATGCGCCCAAATAGTGTCAAAGCGCCTAAACACTGAGAATTTATTACAGAATTTTTGGGAGTTTGTGCTTTTAGGGTTTTGACCGAGGTTTGACTAGGGCTTATAAATGCTTGGTTTCATGCATTATTATGATTGCCTTATATTGTTCCTTATTATTATTATTATTAATATTATTGCTATTAGTGCATGACTTTACGTGGCGTGCTTACTATCGTAACGTAAAGTATTATTACTAATAATAAAGTGAAAGAGCAATGAAGAAGAGAAGTGGAACCTAATTTAAAACTTTAACAAGTCTTGCAAGCTTACAGGAGGTACACGACATGAGGTCGTTAGCTCACCTATGATGCAGGTTAGTGACCCTAAGATGCACACGGGGCCAGTCAATTGAGATTGGTGGATCTTTGCAGCGTACCCTAGGTCTCTGGGCCAGCCTTGTATACAGTATTTAGAGCCCCTTGTGGGAACAAAGGGCCCAACACCATTTCCCCCGCGCACATAGTTTAGGGTATTGCTCATTGGTCCACATAGATAGTGAAAGATAAAGATAAAAGAATACAGAGTAAACAAGGCATACAGTAAAGAGAAAAGCATTACCTGATTGTATAGTTAATGCATGCTCGCGTATAAAGAGATGAAGTTTTCATAAAAAGAGTATTTTCATATGTATACCTACAAAAAGTATTTTATTACTTTTAAAACTAGAACTCACTTAGCAACGCTGACTTTTATAATTTTCAGTTGGCAGGTAAATATTGCTGAGGATGGCACGAGGGTGAAGCTACTCGACAGGAAAAGACTGACATCCGTTCATACCTATTATTGTTGTTGTTTTGTAATGCAATAAAACAATTCTTTTGTATTCGGTCAAACAATAGTGTATTGCTCAACAACAATGTTTTAATGAAATGAATGATTTTTGGTAAAATAGTTTCGCTGCTCAAGCTTGTAAATTTATAATGTTTAATGTATTTAATGCAGTGAATGACCAACTATGAGGTCTTTGGGAACGGGGCCTTACATGCGTGTATTTCAAAAACAAAGTAGAGCCGTATTACATTCTGGAATTGGAGAGCTTGTACAATATCCTACGTGTCATAGAATAGTGGCCACTGTATAGAGTATAGACATCTTCAGCCGACAAGTTGGTAAGCCACATTGGGTCAAATACCTGATAGTTTCCATTCTGCCCTCTTTGTTCAGAACTATGACCGCTTCACCTGTCCTCCGGTCATAATACCACCATTTGAAGTGTGGACTAAAGTCCTGAGGCATTTCTCGTAAGGGAATCTTGGACATTGTGCGTGGGGGACTCTACTTCAGCACTACATTTGGCTTTCCAGATACAGGATCCACTTCAGACCTACGGATGTACCTCTTCGGTTGTTGAGGTCTGAAGTTTACCCACTGGTGTGGTATTCCTTCTTTAGTGCAGCCTCAAACCAACCTGACATCTATCTAGGATCAACATACAACATATTTAAGCATGCCAGTCGGTTGAGCTCAAAACCTGGGAGAGTCTTCAAATTATGTGGATATCTAAAGTACTCAATCCCCTTCTCTCTCTTTATAGCATATACATTTAAGTCCTCAAAATTGGCCCATGCAATGATTTTGCCCGACACCTTCTGATGTTTCTTGACTTTGTAGAGTTTGGTGAAGGCAATTTGCTTTGGAGTTGTGCGCTGAGCTCTTATTTCAGCAAAACAAGCTGCCCATTCGGCCTTCTTTATATCAACATCTACATCCGAGGCTTGGGCTTGGCTTTCATCCTTATCCATTTCTTTCTCCATTTCATCTAGTTTTTCAAATGTAACACTGCCAAAAGTGTCACCCAAGTTGGGGATCATATTTCCCTCTTGGTCAGTATACTCTGGATAGTGATCAGACATGACATCCTCTATCTCTATTTCATCAACATCGTTTAGCTCATCATCACTCATAACATCGACCTTTGGAGCGTCTTTGACGAGCTCGTCAGGATTCAGTCTGAACATCTTAGCAAGTTGCTCGTTGGTCAGATCGTGTATATTTTCTCATTCTTCAGGAGTGTCCGCTCACTAACCTTCTCACAATTCCGCAAATCAAGATCATGGTAAATTGAGACTTGATTGCTAAGGGGAGCAATATCATATTCATCTTGCTGTGAAGTTTTATCTGCTTGATTTAAACATTGACACATCAATCATTAGTAGTTAATCAAGACATTTAAACATAGACAACATAGATAATCATAAATTACATTAACGTAATATACGAATCAAGTACAAAAGTTTTCTAAATACAAAACCTAATCTTTACTTTTATCGTAATCGGTCAATTCTTCAGCTGGAGGAGCTAAAGACGATGCTCCTTGATATTGAGGTCTCTTAGAACGCCTCTCTTGACCCTGAGTAGAGGCTGATGCATCAACATCACCTTCTTTGTCATCATCATCCCCTTTGTTCTTTGCACTCTGTCCTTCATCATCACTCTCATCTTCTTCACCTAAATCATCATCATTATCATCATCATCATCATCATCATCATCATCATCATCCTTCCCTGATCTTTAAAGGCTCATCTTTGGATCCTTTAAGCTTGAGCATGATCTTCTTGTTCTTTCTCTCTAACTCCTCTATCCTCTGAACAAAATGTGCATTATGTTCGTACAGCTGTGTAATATGCTCACCTGAGTAGCATTGAGCTCCATAAGCTGGTTGAGTTGTGCAGCTCTTTGCTCATCGGCGGTGAGCAACTTTAGCAACATCCGTTTAAGGTTGGCTAGCTGTTCCTCTACCCCGATAGAGGGTAGAGTGAATCCATGGCTCATTGGGAGTTGAGCAGATGTCCCGGCTCATTGGGTGGTGGTAGTGGTGGTGGATGTGGTGAATATGGGAGGTGGAATAGGAGTGGATGGTGAAGAGGTGGCTATGGTAGTGGTGGTAGGAAGTGTGGTAGTGGTGGTAAGGGGTGTGGTAGTGGTGGTGGTAGCTATGGTAGAGGTGGTAATTAGGGTAATCCTCCTTCTCTTGCTCTTCATGCCATGGGGCTGAGCCATCCACTTCTTCCTCGAGCCCTTAGAAGAGGATGCTCCCCCTAGGCTGATGGGATGGTCAGGATGTATGATGGATCAGTCACATTAGTAGCAACATCCCTGGACTCACCCTGGCATCCACCAACCCCAACAATCCCTCTCTCAGTGGCAACAACCTTACTGCCCACAGTCCTTACCATCGGCTCCTCATCTGACACTTCCTCCTCATCTGTTAGGAAGTCTTGATGAAACACAGCTCTCTCAGTTCCACCCTAAATGGATGGTGGAGGTGATATATCAATGGCAGTGGCCCTTTATGGAGTGGGGAGTATCTCCACCATCTTCACTGTCATCATCATCGTCATCGTCAGTGGGTAGAACTATGGGCTCAGTGTCTGAATCACTATCGTTGTGATGCCACTTCTTGCGAGTGGGCGCCACATAGTCTTCCTGGGCCAGATGCCCAAACAATCTCCTCACCGGGGGCTTCACTTGCTTGCCCTAGTACACCTTCATCCTACCAAGCGTAGTATCATACATAATCTCAAGAGTGTCATCATCATCTTTCTCCTTTGGCAGCAAAGGAAGCTTCTGGTCAATAATCATCTGCAGGAAACGAGGGTACATGCAGAAGCCTTCTTGCCCTTGGCCTCTATATTCTCTACCATATACGTGAAGATCATCCGAGAGAAACTGAATGGATGGTTCAGTACCAAAGCTACGTAAGCATTCTGGTTTGATCAGACATCTCGTCAAAGCCTCCTTTTCTTGAGGCTATGCACTTGAGGAGCACATGGGCCAAGTACTTGAACTGGGGGCACATGTTGCTCTTGTTGAGCACACCTGCATTAATGTCCCCAGCGTACTTGATCCGAAGAAAACATCCCCGAACCGTCAGGGAATGCAACCTGGTTGGGCAGTCACCATCTTCCCCTAACTCCAAAACCCTCCTCAGATCATCCTCGCTGATCTCAATCTCCTGACCAAAAATAGAACTCCGAATGCGATGAGGCTCAGCAGACCTGTCTACTACAACGCTTTCCCAGAAAGCCTGCTGAATCAATCTATATGGTGTGCACGGTGTAGGGATGGCCTTGAAGATCCTCGATCTTCGTAAAAAGGCAATAATCCCTGTGAACTCAGAAGCGTTCCGGGATGTGATGTCAAGATGAGCACAAAGGTTGTGCTTCGTGCTCATAGTCCATCTACTAGTCATGTTTCTGTAACGCTAGATACATATACGTTAGAATTTTTTTAAATGGATGACATTTGAATTTTAATGAGCTTGAATCAGTTTGTTCAATCGTGCGAATGGATAATGCGACAGAGTCTTAGTCGTGCGATGAGCTCAGTCGTACGATTGAGCCTATGACTGGGCTTAGTCGTATACTGTCCCATGCGATTGAACTAGTCTGCGACTGAACTCATACGCATGGTTCATTTGTGCGATTGAGTTAGACCCCCAGCTCAATCATGCGATTGAAGTTCATCAGCATGTCCATTCGCATAAGTCTCTGTTCGACACTTTAAATTTAGTTCTTGGTCTATACTTGATGTTAATGTTGTGGTTAGGCTCATTAGACTCGCAACGCTCAAAATACACCTAATACTCTTTTAAATTAATGATTTAGTCCATTTTAGTGGTTTATTTTGAAAACTTTGTCTCGGTTCTTTTTTTGACCAATTTAGGTCATTGGGGCTTGATTAAACCGAACATTGAGGTCGATTTTCATCTCACATTACCTGTAGATACAAAGAGTAATCGTTAGAGTCACAAACAAGATGCTATATCACTGAAATGAGATTTGGGCATAGTAACTTTGCTTTCGTGCGACTTGAGAGCGATTGAGGGGTGATGAGAATGTGCGACCGACACTCTGCTATTTATACTAGGTCAACATTCAGTCGTCGCGACTAGGCCCATTCACATGCTTCATTCGTGTGACTGAGGTTCAGTCGTGTTGAATGGCTCATACGTATGGTTCAATCGTGCGATTGGCTCATACTTGTGAGCCAATCGTGCGACTAGTCCATACTTATGATCCAGTCATGCGATTGGCCCATACTTATGGTCCAATCATGCGATTGGTCCATACTTATGAGTTTGACCTTGTACACTTTCAAACATACACGTGTAACTATTGATAAGACGTTATGACCGATGATCATCTTAGACATGACCTTTTTAATTTTAAAAACTGTTTGATCACCTCAGTCGTGATCCTTTTAACTTAAACCTTATATGATCACCTCATACATGATCCTTTTAAATTTAAGACCCAATTGGTCACCTCAGAGTGACCACTTTTAGTGAGTGATTCACACATTGAATCCAGATGTATAGTCCAACTTTTACTACCAAATGACTAAACATAAAGAAAAAAACACTAGAAATTTAAAACAACCAAAACATATTTTTTGTATTTTTGATTTGTGGTAGTTTGAAATCTTAAGAAAAGTATCTAACAAAATTTTCTTTCAGGAAAACATAGCTTCAAGTTAATTTGATCATAACTGGAGCGATTCTTTATGGAATCATACATGTATATCAAAATCATTTGGGACACTTCACAAAACCTCTTGATGCTCGATTCATGTTTTTTACAAGAATCAATAGCAAGTTTAGGAAATCATACTAGAGCTATAAGATGTACACAATGATTTTGACCGTCAAGAACTGCAGCTCACAATGATTGTCAGTATAATTGTCCTCTTAAATCCATACACAAATTTTGACACACATTGATGATGAGCTACGGTTTAATTATTTCAACGAGCATTTTTGGATCCCACACTTATATGGTAATCAACATTACTCAGGAGATTTTTGAGTGGTCTACGGGTATTTGACAAGAAGAAACTATTCTAAGAGCTTTCAAAGAGATGCCAAGCCTCAGGTCAGTGCCACCGCACAACAGAGAGGCGCAAACTACAATGAATTCTAGAATATTTTGGTAATGCTTATCCTCAGGTCAGTGCTACCGCACAACAAGGAGGCACACAACCTATCTTCTGTTAGAGCATTTATTTTTCTTTTTGCACATAACGCACCAACAACATGAGTTATTAGCTTGATTGCATTTAACATTTTCCATGTGCTTTGCTCATTTTTATGGTCTTCCGCACACATTTGTGGCATTTATTTTGCTCTTCACCCCTTATTGGAACTGCGTTGATTGTGTTAACCAGGGATAAGATGGGAACCCAACCAAGTTGAACAGCTTAGTTTGAATTATAAACCACCAATGAGGTCTACTCATCTATTGTTTTGAATCTACCGACATATCATATAATGAACTAGCAACCTCTAGGTCTACTTTCTCTATGTACCTCAGTAGCATACTAGTTTTACTATCTTTTTTCCTTTATTTTGCTTAGACTTCTCAGACTTATACTTTGAATTTTGCATCTTTAATCATTAAAATCTTTTAAAGTCCCACACTCTGTTCCCTGTGTACTATCATTTTCCATAAACGTTGAATCAGAATCACAGATTTGATTTCATTCCTTTTAGCTAAGCTATCCTCTCTCGTTTTTAAGAAATTAAATAAAGTAACTAAATTAATACTAATCTAACCTATTCTCCCCCTAAAATTCTAAAACTGAAAATATTTTTGTGTTTTTGGATTTTAATAAACAGGAAATTAAAGTAAAATAAAATAAAAGAAAAGAAAACATGTCAGACTATGCACTTTCTTCCTCTAAAATCACATCACTTTTCTTTTTCATGCCATTAACCTCTAAAAGATATAAAAACCTCAGTTTATCAAATGCTTTTGTGTAGAGGTCGGCACGTTAAGATCCATATTTATTTTAACCACATCGATTAATTTCTTTTCAAAATAGTGACATATAAAGTGATATTTAATATAGATGTGTTTAGTTTTAGGATGTTGGACTAGATTTTTGGTGACAACAATCGCAACAGAATTATCAACAAAGATAGGAGTGTTAGAGAATTGCAAATCGTAGTCACGCATTTGATGTTGAATCCAAATATTCTACAACAACAACTTGCAGCAGCAATGTATTCCGCTTCACAAGTTGACAGAGCAATCGATGTCTGCTTCTTACATTTCCGGTGACTACCGTCTACCAAAGAATTGACAACCTGAGAAGTTGACTTGTAATTCATCTTGCAACCACCATAGTCCGAGTCACTATACACTGTAAGCTCAAAATCATCGCCATAAGGATACCATAACTCAAGTGTTGGAGTACCCTTCAGATAGTAAAAAATCCATTTCACACCAATGAGATGATTTACTTTTGGTTTTGCCTGATATCTAAACAAAGACACGTTGCGTGCATGATATCAGGACGAGATGCATTAGGGATCCAATCACTCCTCTATACATGGTAGCATCAACCAGATCACCATTTTCGTCGGGTGCCACATCATGGTTCGTGGCAAGTGGAGTTCTAGCAGCTGAAGCATTCTCCATGTCAACCGGCTGAGGATGTCCCCTACGTATTTAGTCTGATGCAGGAAGATTCCTTTTGGTGTCTCATCCATCTGTAATCCTAGAAAGAACTTCGTCTCCCCCATTGCACTCATCTCGAACTCTACTTTCATTATAGATTCAAATTCTTTACATAATTCTTCATTCTTGGAACCAAAGATTATGTCATCTACATATATCTGTACGAACAGTAAATCACCGTCTTTTTCTTTGATGAATAACGTACAATGAATCACTCCTGTTTGAACATCGTGTTTCACAAGATGAGTCGAGAGCTTCTCATACTACGCTCTAGGGGATTGATTGAGCCTGTAGAGAGCCTTTTCTAGTTTGTAAACTCTGTCTCGATGATAAGGATCCTCAAATCCTTCGGGTTGACTGACGTAGATTGTCTCACGGATTTCACACCATGAAGGAATGCACTTTTGACATCTAGTTGATAAACTTTAATATTCATGTAAGAAGCATAGGCTAGGAAGAACGAATTGCTTCCATTCTAGCCAGCAGTGCAAACACTTCATGTATCAATGCCTTCGACTTGTCTAAAACCTTGAACTACAAGTCGGCCTTATTCCTGATTATCAATGTAAACACACACACCACATAGATATATATATATATACACACACACACATATATAATTATATACATATAATATATATATATATATATATATATATATATATATATATATATATAATATATATAATATATATATATATATATATATATATATATATATATATATATATATATATATATATGAATAAGAGCTCGTGATATGTGCAAACACCCCAACCCTTCAAAGGTTACCTAGATCACACAAGTACATAAGTACGTGCACAAAGAAAACTTAACAACCCTAGGTTAACCTAGTTGACCTATTGGTGACATATTAGATGGAATATTGTTTAATCATGCAATTCAACTTATCATACATGAATATCATGTAAGTTATCCATGTGCATCACATCATTTAACCCAATTTCTTCCTAGGTCATCATACCATATTAGATCATCATACACTCATGCAATCTAAAATAATCATCATGCTCAAATATTATAATTGCATCACATCAAACAATTCATATGTGAAGTCTAATCATGCACTACATGCCATGTGAAGTCACCCACGACCTCACATCCTAAACCTTGCTAATCCTACTAAGTAGGGGCCTTGGATTTGCATGTGTGTATGACAATCATAACCACATTACTATCATATATAGTGACAACCAAATTTCAAACCCAATCATGATCTCCTAATTACTACCCATAATTCATCATCATGTATGATCATCAACATCTATACTTCATACATGATCAACCAAGCATCCACACAACTCAATTACACATTCTAACACATTAAACATAATCAACACTCATTCTAACATGATCCTAACATCATAAGCATGCATAAATCATCGCATCCAAAGTTCTACAAAAATAAAGTTTCCCTTTTGGGAAAGTAACATCCAAAAGTGTTCTAGAATCCAATCCAATGATAATTTCATCAATATTATACCTAATCAAGTTCGTAACATTCATTCTAACATGTTAATAATCTCCAAAACATCCAAATTCCCAAACATCATACACAAAAGTTTCACCTTTTAGTAAGTCATGATCAACATCTCAGTTTCATGGATTTTCTTGCACAATTCAGTTAAACTAATATCTAAGCATTACTTCTAACATCTTAGCATCATCAAATCATGAATTCAAAGAACAAAAACTTTCCTCTTATGGCAATGTATGAACTAGATGATCAAACCCTAGATTTCTTGCATAATCAACATCATTCAACATTCATACAACCTAACTAACATCATATTAACATCTAACAATCATCAATTTCATGTAATCATCATCAATTTCGGATTAGGGTTCATCTTGAATCAAAATCTATGAACAACATGACAAAACATACCTTAAAATGTGTAGAATCAAGAATTGGACTTGCTAGCACTATGGAACACTTGGAACTTGATCAAAATCGATTGTTTGTGTATTTTTGGTTGAATTCGCAAAGGGCGGAGGTTTGGGGATTGGTTTCGGCCGAATGGAGGCAAGTGGCCTAGGGGGCTAGGGTTGGGTTTTTCAACGTTACCTTATTTAACATTTACCTTTAAACCCTCCCTTAACTAGGTTTTATAAAATTTAACCTTTGTAGCATATTTTCTTTATAATTTTTAACTACAATCACAAGTATTATTAGCCAATAATAATAATCCTAGAAAATTACAATGAGTCACACAACACACGAAATATATATATTACACGTTGTCACGTAAAATTTATAAAAAAACCATTTAAAATTCTATAAAATCATGAACCACATAATCACAACTAATGATCAACATTATTAATTAGATCATTATTGTTTATCATAGATTATTATTATTAAGTCACCAATGTTCAACGACAACTAATGTGTGTCCACGACACGTGTATGGAAGACCTAACGGAACTAACGGAGTTTGGTAACGGAAAATTACAAGATGTCACATCATCCCCATGTTGAAAGAATTTTTTTCCCAAAATTGCATTACATGGTTGTTCTACATCCCTGGTTTACTGCATTGGCATAATGAAATCATGAGTTGTCACATCATCCCCATGTTGAAATAAATTTTGTCTCGAAATTTAATCAGTACCTTCTCCGGCCGTTGTTGTTGTTTTGAACAGATGAGGATACTTAAGCTTCATCTGATCCTCGCGTTCCCATGTGAATTCCGGTCCATGTTTTGACTTCCAACAAACTTTGACTATAGGTATCTTACTTTGTTTAAGAGTCTTGACCTCACGATCCATCACTTCAACCGGTTCCTCAACAAAGCATAGTTTATCATCTACTTGTACTTCCTCGAGTGGTACAACTAGTGTCTTTTCAGATAGACACTTCTTTAGATTCGTGACGTGCAATACGTTGTGAATGCCACTCAATGAATCAGATAAGTCCAATTGATGTGCCATTGGACCTATTCTTTCCAGAATATCAAATGGTTTGACGTATCTTGGATTAAGCTTGCCTCTTTTGCCAAACCGAATCACACCTTTCCATGGTGAGACTTTTAGCAACACTTTGTCATCGATTTGAAACTCCAAGGATTTCCATCGTTTTTCTGCGTAACTCTTCTGTCTATCTCGTGCTGCTGCGATGCGGTTTCGTATCTGTACTATCTTCTTAGTGGTCTCATGTACCAACTCAGGACCGGTTAACGGACTATCACCAACTTCTGCCCAACAAACTGGTGATCTACACTTTTACCCATATAATGCCTCAAATGGTGCTGCCTTGATGCTGGTATGATAACTATTATTATACAAAAACTCAACCAATGGTAAGTGAACTTCCCAATTATTCCCGAAATCGATCACACAAGCTCGTAACATATCTTCCAAAGTTTGAATAGTACGTTCACTTTGTCCATCGGTCTGCGGATGATAGGCAGTGCTCATATCTAGACGTTTACCCAACGATTTCTGCAATGATTGTCAGAAATGAGACGTAAAACGAGCATCACGATCAGATATAATCAAGATTGGCACGCCATGCCTCGACACTACTTCCTTCAAGTAAAATCGAGTTAACTTGTCCATCTTGTCAGTTTCCTTGATCGCCAAGAAGTGAGCTAACTTAGTGAGTCGATCTACGGACCACCCATATCGTGTCACAACCATTAGTAGTTCCAAGCAACTTAGTGATAAAGTCCATGGAAATATGTTCCCACTTCCACAAGGGGTCTCAGGTTGTTGCAATAACCTAGATGGTTTCTGATATTCGACTTTAACCTTAGAACATGTAAGACATTTGCTCACGTATGTAGCTACGTCAGCCTTCATATTAGGACACCAATAGTGCGCCTTCAGATCATGATACATTTTGTCAGAGCCAGGGTGTATGGAATATTTAGACTTGTGTGCTTCACTCATAACCAAGTCTCTTAGATTTCCATACAAAGGCACCCATAGTCTATCCATGAAATACCAAATTCCATCGGATTTGACTTCCAACTATTTATCCATCCCTGGTAAAGATTCGGATTTAAAGTTCTCACCTTTCAAGAATTCCATCTGGGCTCCCTTAATTTGCTCGGGCAAGTGAGTGCTAATCGTCAATTGTAGGGCACACACTCGTCGGGGTTTAGAGGTTTCCTTTCTACTCAAGGCATCGATGACTACATTCGCCTTTCCCGAGTCGTATTAATGGCACAATCATAATCGTTCAACAATTCCACCCAGCGTCGTTGCCTCATGTTAAGCTCTTTCTGCTCAAAGATGTGCTGAAGACTCTTGTGATCGGTGTAAATTGTGCACTTGGTACCGTACAAGTAATGTCTCCAAATCTTCAAGGCAAAGACCACTGCTCCTAACTCCAAGTCATGAGTAGTGTAGTTTTTTTCATGTACCTTCAGTTGTCGCGAGGCATAAGCTATCACCTTGTCACGTTGCATCAGGACACAACCCAGTCCTTGGATAGAAGCATCACAATAAACTACAAAATCATCACTTCCTTCGGGTAATGCTAGTATCGGTGCGCTACCGAGTTTCTGCTTCAACAACTGAAAAGCAACTTCTTGACTCTCACCCCATTTATAGGTTGTTCCTTTATGGGTCAAAGCTGTGAGAGGTTGAGCAATCTTTGAGAATCCCTCAATGAAACGTCGATAGTATCCCGCTAGACCAAAAAATTGCCTTATCTCACTAGGAGTCTTGGGTACCGACCAGTTCCTTATCGCCCCAATCTTTGCAGGATCCACATGTATTCCCTTCTCGTTAACAATGTAAGCCAAGAATTGCACCTCATGAATCCAGAAATCACACTTGGAAAATTTTGCGTACAACTGTTCCTTTCTAAGTAATTCTAGAATTAGAAGTAGGTGCTCCTCGTGTTCCTCCTTGGTCCTAGAATAAATCAATATGTCATCGATAAACACAATAACAAACTGATCGAGATAGGGTTTGCACACGCGATGCATGAGATCCATGAACACTGCTAGTGCGTTAGTCAACCCAAAAGGCATGACCAAGAATTCCTAGTGACCATAACGAGTACGGAATGCAGTTTTGGAGATATCCTCTTCTTGAACTCTTAGTTGATGATAACCATATCTCAAATCAATCTTCAAATAATAGCTTGATCCCTGAAGCTGATCAAACAGGTCGTCGATACGAGGTAACAGGTATCGGTTATTGACTGTGACTTTGTTCAACTCCCTGTAGTCGATGCACATTCGGAATGTGCCATATTTCTTCTTCACAAAGAGAACAGGTGCTCCCCACGGTGATGAGCTCGGTCGAATAAACCCTTTATCCAACAGCTCCTGAAGTTGTGTTGATAGTTCTTGCAGTTCGTTCGGTGCTAACCGGTAAGGTGCTCTCATAATCGGAGTAGCTCCAGGAGTCAAATCGATCTGAAATTCAACTTGACGGTGAGGTGGTAGTCCAGGAAGATACTCTAGAAATACCTCTAGAAAATCACGAACCACCAATATGTCTTCTATCTTCTTTTGCTCTTGTTGCTGGTTAGAGACGAGAGCTAATATGGCTAAGTGGCCCTCGTGTAACCACTTCTGAGCCTTCATGAACGATATGATGCCTATCACAGCACCACTCTTCTCGCCCTTAACCAAAAGCGTTTCCCCATCTACCATGGGAATACAAATGACCTTCTCATGACAAATCACTACTGCTTGCTTCTCGGACAGCCAATCCATGCCTACAACCACATCGAAACATCCAAGAGTAACAGGAATAGGTCAATGTCGAAGGTATGACCGGTAAGTTCTATCTTGCAATTCTTAAGGATATGCGTAACATAGATTTGCTTACCATTAGCCAACTCTACAACATATTTAGACTCCAAGACAGAAGGCATATCACTTAAGAGACTACAAAACTTAGTAGAGATAAAACTCCAATCGGCTCTAGTGTCAAACAGTACAGAAGAAAAACGACCATTAACAGGTAATTTACCAGTAACAATAGTAGGATCGTTTAGAGCTTCACCTCAACCCATGACAAAAGCTCTCCCTTTGGCTCCACCATTGTTGCCTCCATTATTGTCACCATTACCACCATTGTTGTTATTACCACCATTTTCGTTACCATTCCTATTTCTTTTCAGATAAGGATAGTTTTTCTTGAAATTCCCTTCATTTCCACACTCAAAGCAACCCTTTGGTGTGTCATGAGGTTGCTGAGGCTGCTGAGGTTGTTGAGGTTTCTTTATCAGTTCTCCACGACAATCCTTTGCCATATGTCCAAGGATTGGTGGTAGTTGCACCGATTGCACCTTGGAATTTTCCCCACGTATCCACTTGGTCCTTGAGATGATGAAGATGATTGGTTAAAGTTGTGATTGTTATCAAACCGTCTATGTTGATGTTGTTAAGGTTAATTTCCAGATGACGATCCCTTACTAGCATTATTTTCCCACTTACGTTTGTTGTCGGGCATGCTTGCCACAATACCCCGCTTGGGTAACTTTCTTTTCTCCACTACCTGAACAGTGAGCTACTTGGATAACCTGCTGAATAGTAGAGAGGTTCACAGTAGTCACCATGCTTTGTATCTCGGGCACCAACCCACACAGTTAGAGCTCAATTTGCTTGATTAGCGGGTTGATCCTTCCGACATAGGTTTTTTTAGAAAAAGTACACCATCTAGTCCAAGTCAGATAACTAAAGGAAGTTGTCTATCACTTCAGATTCAATATTATCCTCTTCCATCTCTTCTGCTTCCTCCTCGGGTACTTCATCGGAGTCCTCGGCAGGTGCCGGGTTGTCCTTGATTTGTATTGCTGCAAGCTGTGCTTCCAATCCGGCCAGTCTGCTCTCGACGCCCACATTTTGGAGCTCCTGCTCGCCTATACGCTCGATCAGATCCATCACTCTACCAACCATCTTGAAGTTTCCTTTTATAGACATCGACAACCGCTCCTCAATTATGGCCATCTTTAGCCATAATCGACGTATATCATCCTTTAGTGTGGAGTTCTCATTAGTGAGCACTCCAACTCGTCGACGCTCAGTCTCAAGTGTCGTGGTCAATGCTGCCATGACATGCTCAAGGGGTACATCCAGAGATGGGAGAGTGGGTGCTGCAGAAGTACTTGCTGACCTAGTCCTAGGTCTAACAATGTCCGGACTCGACACACGCTCTCTATGAATTATGCGGTCTACACAAGCCGGGTAATAACTCCAATCTCGTTGAGGATCGCGCTCAGGCCGCACAAATGGTTGACCCCAGTCTATCTCGCCATGGGGATAAGGGTGTCGTGGCTAGTCATACACTCAGTGAGGTACAGGTGGATGGGACTTGGAACGACCACGCCTTTTCCCCAAAACCCAGGATGATGATGCCATGATGTAGTACATGTGATGTATATGCCAATGAGTATATAGTAAAAGGATAAGTCAGGACTAACTAACTAACTATGTGCGGTTATAGACTAGTGTGTAGGCAACCAAGTTCCCTATAACCAATGGCTCTGATACCAATCTGTCACACCCACAAAAGCCACGCGCGGAGTTTGACCGCGAGGCTGAGAACAAACCAGGATCACAGTTGTGAAGGCGCTGGATCGGTAAACATCCGAGCATGTTCTTGACGGAAGGATAAACAACATCAACAACCAAGAGACAATCAATAACATGAACTATAATAAATGGTTTCATTGATAAAACCTAATGATTACAAGCTCGTTACAACATAAGAATCAAGACTCTTGGCAAGGGGAGATCGAGCATGATCTCCGTCTCATCCGGCAGCCCTAGGCTCCAGGCAGACTCCTCTCAAAACCCTTAATCTCTCTACACATTGAAACTGGTATATATAGGTCTCGGTCCATATTAGATGCGACTGGGCCCATACGTGTGATTGGACCATGCGTATGGTTCAATCGTACGATTGGACCATGTGCATGGTTCAATCGTATGATTGGGCCATGCGTATGGTTCAATCGTATGATTGGGCCATGCGTATGGTTCAATCGTACGACTGGATCATACTTATGGTTCAGTCTTACGAATGTCCCAATCACATCTCTTAGTCGCACGACAGGTCCATTAGCATGGCTCAGTCGTACGACTGAGTGTCATTCGCATATGCTCCTGCGAATGACCCAGTTTCATGTATTTACAACATATCAGGTGTATTACATTAAGCCTAGACTATTCGACAAGTGACGGACACACTATATATGACTATATATGCTCTAACAAATTCCCCCTTGGATGTTGCTCGCGAATAGTAGATAACACCTCTTACAATCTTCAGTCAATCTTTGCTCTGGTTTCCAATAGAATCAAACGAAAATCCATATTAGCTAAGGTTGCCGATCCATCAGGTTGCTACAGTATCCCTGAAAATTAATTTAGGCACAACAACTTTCGTTTACTTTGCAGAACACCATCACAGCAGCAAGATTTCCCATATGACTGATTTTTCCAGATAATAACATGAACAGTTTTCCATTGCTTCAATCTTCACACAGGCTAACTTGATTAACATTAACACCTGCAGAGATTCCCCCTCAAATTCAGAATATCCCAATATATAGACATTGTTCTCTCCTTGCGTCTTCATACGGTGTATTGGGAAAAAGGTAAAGGGTTCCAATCCACAGCTGACAATCTCAACCAAATCAGCAAGTACTCAGATTCATCATCAGAAACCGGCTCACATCATCACTTTCTGATTGCATCTTCAATTTCTCTAAACATGGATTCCCCCTAAGAATGAGAATCCTCTCTGTGCGGATAGATATAACTTGATTGGCCCATAAATAGTTAGATGCTCCTGACTATCCCACAAAATCAGCACCGACTACTGATATCTTCTCTTCTCTCTTTCGTGGTCCAACTACATTCACCTATTCTAGAGGTCCGACGAATAATGGGGTATACATCAAATTTATTTGACAAAACAACCTCAGGGTGAATATGCTTTGCTCATCCTCAAATCTGTGCAAGAGGTAGCTCCAGACTCTTTTTTGGTCAGGAACACCGTTCATTCGTATGACATGGAGAACAAATGTCACATTCGTGTGAATGGATGATACGAATGATATATTCGTGCGACTGGACAAATGCGGATGAGCCAATCATGCAATTGGAAATATACGGATAGCTCAGTCGTGCGATTGAACATACGACTGGTCCAGTTGCACTACTAAACATACGACTGGTCCAGTCGCATGGTCCAGTCGTACGAATGGTCCATTAGCATGGTCCAGTCGTACGAATAGTCCATACTCATGGTCTTGTCGCATGAGCGGTTCTGCACGCAGATTTTCAGATCTGCAGCCGCCATGGCTGCCAAAAACCCTAATCTGATGAATTTTACATGAATTGAAACAAAATAGAGATCATCAGATTCGCAAGGGTGATAAGAACGTGGTTTCGAGTTCGATTTTAACATAGAAACACCACACATAACAAGATCTGAGCAAAACACAAAGAACACAAAGTGGGTTTAACGTCAAGATCTGAAATTAGATCCAAAAATCAAGAGCTCGGGTTGCTAGAGTGATTGTTAGATCATTCCAGCACTAACCGGCTCTGTTACCAATTGTGAAGTCGGCTGGATCGGTAGACATCCGAGCGTGTTC
This sequence comes from Flaveria trinervia, assembly GCA_025506515.1. NCBI lineage: Eukaryota > Viridiplantae > Streptophyta > Magnoliopsida > Asterales > Asteraceae > Flaveria > Flaveria trinervia. The sequence goes on along the minus strand of CM046449.1, from coordinate 54,239,460 downwards.
TTGATGGAAGGATCAACATCAATAACCAAGAGATAATCAATAACACGAACTATAATAAATGGTTTCATTGATAACACCTAACGATTACAAGCTCGTTACAACATAAGAATCAAGACTCTTGGCAAGGGGAGATCGAGCATAATCTCCCCTCTCATCCGGCAGCCCTAGGATCCGGGCAGACTCCCTCTCCAAATCCTTATTCTCTCTACATATTGAAACTGGTACATATAGGCCTCAGCCCATATTAGATGTGACTTGGCCCATTCGTGCTAGTGGACCATGCGTATGGTTCAATCGTACGACTGGACCATGCGTATGGTTCAATCGTACGACTAGACCATACTTATGGTTTAGTCTTACGAATGTCCCAATCACATCTCTTAGTCGCACGCCTGGGCCATTAGCATGGCTAAGTCGTACGAATGAGTCTCGTTCGCATATGCTCCTGCGAATGACCCAGTTTCATGTGTTTACAACATATCAGGTGTATTACATTAAGCCTAGACTATTTGACAAGCGACGGACACACTATATATGACTATATATGCTCCAACACATTGGCTTCAAGTGCTATGTATTGGGTACTAGATGACCCTGATGTGTTAGATCCTGAAATAGTAGCTTGAGATGGAGCAGCTGAACTCGACACAAATGTCGTTTGAAGTGGTGCTCCAGATGTTTTGGCTTGTGGAGTTGAGTTGTACAGTGACGGATTTTGATCATATGAAGACTTTTGGGCCCTATACTTCATCCTCAACTCTTCCTCTCTCAGCTTCAGAATGAAATCGTTGATATCTAACTTCGTCAGCATATCATTCTGTCTGAGGTTGGATAAAAGGAAACCCACTTCTCTGGCAACACATCTGCAAAGTTCGACACCTTGTCTTCCATAGATGTTGTAACTCCATGAGTGTGCAGCTCACTCATCAGGTGGTAGAGTCGATCGATGACATCATCCAAGCTCTCCTTACCCATCGACGAGAAGTTTTTGAACTCCTTCTTCAACGCTTTAGCCTTTAGATCTTTTAACGACGCATTACCGTTATACTGTTTTTCCAATGCATCCCACAGCTTCTTTGCTTGCTTGTTCTCAGAAAATTGATGGAAGATGTCCTTAGGAATTGACTGTGTTAGCAATGCATATACTTTCTTCTCATCATTGTACTTTACCTTTTGGCCATTAGTCATGCCGCCTAAGGTAAGTTTGACTCCATCTACACCTACAGGCATGCTATACCCTGTCTCTATCGACTCCCATAGATTGGGATCTACTCCATTTAAGTAGATCAAATTTTTGCTTCCATTTGGGTAATCATCTAACATTATGAGCTTAGGGGTTTTATTGTGATTTCCCACTTCATTTTCCAGAAGCAATAGATTCTGGATCCTTAAATCTCTCCCTGCGGTGAACACTGAATATTGATCCTCCATTACTATCAACTTTGAACTTTAGAACAAACTGTTTTACTTGCACGACTGAAGTAATGCGATTGAACACTTCGTGCGATTGAACAATGCGGTTGTCTCAGACATGCGAATGAACCAATGCGGATGGCTCAACCATGCGAATGGACAGGTGTGGATGAACAATGCGAATAAGCAGTTTACTCGTACGAATGGATGAACGACTGAGTCTCAATCGTGCGTATGAGGGATGCGGATGGATTTAGTCATGCGATTGAGTCAATCGTGCGACTGAAGCTGCTGAATTTTGAGAATTTGAAGGTTTAAGGTATTTTGACGTAAAAACACGAATTTCTCACGAACCCTAATTTCCGTATGCCGGAAAACGTTAACCTTTTGACCTGGAGACGTCTAAAACACTGTTTGACACAAAAAGATTGCATTTTTGAGTAAAAAACATGATTTCTATATCAAAATCGATCGAATCACACGTAAATCAAGAGCCAAAGCTCTGATACCGCTTGTTAGGACCGTGTACGGTACGGAGTACTAACTGATCTACGTGTATACCAACTCAAATAGTGCGGAATCCTATTTGATTGGCGATCCATTCAATGAGAGCGCGAGTAAGATCAATCCAAGAATGAAACTAAATGTTAAGAACGATAGTAGGATGATTTACTACGATCTATGAACTTGGAACAGGTGTTCTTGAGTCTCTGGATGGTTAGGGTACGATTTAGTGCGTAGGTATTCGAATTGTTATGTTTTTCCATGAATTAAGTGGTATTTAAAGGTTAGGGGTTTCCATTCGTGTGACTGGACCATTTGCATGGTTTAGTCGTGTGATTGAAGCATGCGGTTGATCCATCCGCACGACTGAGGATTCAGTCGTGCGACTGAGTCAATCTCATGTCACAATCGTGCGACTGATCCAGTCTCCTGGTTTAGTCCTGCGACTAGTTTATTAGCATGAAGTTTTCATGCCCGTGGTCTATTAGCATGGTCCATTCGCATGAGAACCTCAAACGATTAAGTTTAAGCACATTTCTCAATCATTATTAACTAAGAACTATGTAAACAACCACAAACCTATATAGTTAGTTCAATATGCGTTAACACACAATAATCAATGAGATATTAAACATTATAAGCATCACAAACACAATATATATCATTCATACCCATTCTGTTACATATATGTAAGACATGAAATATATTTTACATTAAGCTCATAAACTAGGTACATATGTATCTACAACAGTCACTAGTTACTCAAAACGACACTATATGCCACATTCAAAACAAAACCAACCAAAATTCAAAAGTTTAAAAACCATGCGGAAGCGTTTTGCAAAATAAAGACAAACCCAAAGTAAATGAATGCATAATATGGCAAACACACGCCATCCCAATGTTTAAAAACCCATATATAAAAGATAAACAATTTGTCTATGAAATAAAGCCTTAGGATGCATGTTGGACCCGTGTTGTGCTCCTAATGGCAAGCTGAGTTAACGACCTAAGAATAGCATACTAAAATATCAACACAATGGTTGGTGAGTTCAAGAGTTTGCGTTTAACACAAATATTAATAGTTGTATAACATAAGAAGTGTATTGAATAAGATAGCTAGTCTATATTCACAAGTAATAACCATAGTGATTTCGCGATCGAAGCTGATTGTGTTGCGTTGTTGCCTCCCGTCACGACTTACCAGGTCGTGACGATGTTTGTGTTTAGGACAATATTGCACCCGTTTGACCTCGAGTCGCACAGGTGGGGCTCGTCACACCTAGTAGTACTACCCAAGATTTCCCGCTAGTTACCGTTATTAACGTTCCAAAAGTGTGAGGACTTTTCTAAGTATTAAGTAATATGTTAATACATACACAACTTATAATAATAAAATAGCGTTTGAGTACAAGTATGCTACCTCCCCCATAAGAGAGTTTATAAAATAAAGGGGCATGAACTCACCTGGTGTGTAATGATAGTGAATAAAGAGACTCGTGATAGATGCAAAGACAACCCTTCAAAGGTTGCCTAGAACACACAAGTACATAAATACATGTACACATATAACCTCAATAATCCTAGGTTAACCTAGTTGACCCGTTTGACCCGTCGGTGACATATTAATTGAAATATAGTTTAATCATATATGATAACTTAACATACAAGAGTATCATGCAATTTATCCATGTATATCACAATATCAACCTAGGTTCTACCTAAGTCATCATGCCACATTAGATCATCATACACTTATGCAAATCTCAACAATCATTATGCTTAATATATATATATATTATATATATATATATACATCATAACAAATAATTCATACGTGAAGACTAATCATGCACCACATGCCATGTGAAGCCACTCATGACTTCACATCCTAAACCCTACCAATCCTACTAAGTAGGGGGGCCTCAGATTCGCACACGTGTATGACAATCATAATCACATGCATTCATTTAGTTCATTCCAACCAACATACACATTGACCATCAGTTTCAATCCCAAACATGATCTTATAATCACTAACCATAATCCATTCTCATGTATGATCAATAAAACCTATACTTCTTACATGATCAACCAAGCATCCACACAACTCAATTACACATTCTAACACATTAAACATAATCAACACTCATTTTAACATGATCCTAACATCATAAGCATGCACAAATAATCACATCCAAAGTTCTACAAAAATAAAGTTTCCCTTTTGGGAAAGTAACACCCAAAAACTGTTCTAGCATCCAATCCAATGATAATTTCATCAATATTATACCTAATCAAGTTTATAACATTCATTCTAACATGTTAATCATCTCCAAAACATCCAAATTCCCAAACATCCAAATTCCCAAACATCATACACAAAAGTTTCTACTTTTAGTAAGTCATGATCAACATCTCAGTTTCATGGATCTTCTTGCATAATTCAATTAAACTAACATCTAAGCATTACATCTAACATCTTAGCATCATCAAATCATGAATTCCAAGAACAGAAAGTTTCCTCTTATGGCAATGTATGAACTAGATGCTCAAACCCTAGATTTCTTACATAATGAACATCATTCAACATTCGTACAACCTAACTAACATCATATTAACATCTAACAATCATCAATTTCATGTAATCATCATCAATTTTGGATTAGGGTTCATCTTGAATCAAAATCTAAAACATGACAAAACATACCTTTAAACGTGTAGAATCAAGAATTGGACTTACTAGCACTATGGAAAACTTGGAACATGATCAAATCGATTGTTTGTCTGTGTTTTTGGTTGAATTCGTAAAGGGTGGGGGTTTGGGGATTGGTTTTGGCTGAATGGTGGACAAGGGGGCTAGGGTTGGGTTTTGTCAAAGTTACCTTATTTAACATTTACCTTTAAACCCTCCCTTAACTAGGTTTTATAAAATTTAACCTTTGTAGTATATTTTCTTTATAACTTTTAACTACAATCACAAGTATTATTAGCCAATAATAATAATCCTAGACAATTACAATGAGTCACACAACACACGAAATATATGTATTACATGTTGTCACGTTATCGCGTTAAAATTTATAAAATAACCATTTAAAATTCTATAAAATCATGAACCACATAATCACAACTAATAATCAACATTATTAATTAGATTATTATTATTTTTCATAGATTATTATTATTAAGTCACCAACGTTCAACGACAACTAATGTGTGCCCACGACACGTGTATGCAAGACCTAACAGAACTAACGGAGTTTGGTAATGGAAAATTACCGGATGTCACATAATAAAATTACGAAATGAACTATGATGAAGATAATAATTATTATCTATGTGTACGTAAGATATGTGATCACGTTGTAAGACTATTATGATTTGAAGGAAAGAAATGGACGGTTTTAAACGAAAGATAAAGTATGTTTTATTATAAAACTAGAACTCACTCAGCAACGCTGACTTTTATGTGTTTCTAGTTGGCAGGTAATGTTGCTGAGGATGGCACGGGGCGGCTACTCAGCTCTTTTGGATGGCATCCATTTTTATAATGCTTTTGTGATGTAATGCAATGTATTTTGTAACTAGATAATGATCTATTGTTTTGCAAAAACTTTTATAATGAAATGAGATGTCTATTTTGATGATTCTACTGTAATGTTTTTATGAAAGTTAAATGAAATTATATGTTTTATGAGCAATGGTTGGCCAGCTGTAAGCGTCTCGGGAACGGGGCCTTACAAGTTGGTATCAGAGCCAAAGTTTAGGTGAAACGGGTAAATTTTCAAAATAAACCTAAACTTAAACTGAAAATGGGACGGAAAGGGAAGGGATGCCAGTCTGAGTAGCTACGTGCCATGAGGTATTTTCTTAATGTTAATCGGTATTACGTGCGCATGTTATGTAGTTATGTGTTTTTTGTAGATTTAGATACTGATGTAGTCAGGATAGGTAATACTTGGGGTATGAAGAGTTAAGTAAATGGCTAATCACAACTGGCCACTGTAATTAGGGACTTACTATACTTGACATAAACTAAGTTGTTCCCTTGAATGACCATGTTGGTGTTTGAATATTTCAGTGTGTGGGTGGATGGCCGGTGGTAGATCTGCAAAAGCTTCACGGGATGGAAGTCGTGGTGCTGAACCGTGACCCAAAAGAGAAAGACCCAGAGTTGAAGAGGTGGTTCATGAAGAACCAGAGACCCCTCATCCGGAGGGCGGTGATGAGAGTGCAAACCTAATGGCCTTAGTGAAGGAGGCTATTGTCGAAGAGGTGCATCAGATCATGTAGACAATCTTACCATCTGTGGTGACCAAAGTTATCAAGGCTATGAGGGAAGGGGAAAGGAAGTAAAGAAGTAGACCTACGGGTGAAAGAAGATAGCTTGAGACTGAGATGGTTCTATTTGATGATGAAGAAGAAGAGGAAGAAGAAGAGCCTGTGCCGGAGGCGGCACGAGGCTGTAACTACAGGGCATTTCAAAGGTGTAAGCCCCCTACTTTTGATGGTAACGACACTGCTGCTGCTGCTCACCGGTGGGTGAGAGAGATGGAAGCTGTTTTGAACATCAGCGAGTGCCGGGAGGACCAAAAAGTAAAGTTTGCTGCCCACTCTTTTGTGGACTCGGCTCTATGTTGGTGGAAAATATAGTCCAAGCCGAGGGTAGTCAGGCAATTGGGAGGATGAGATGGTCGGAGCTGAAGAAGTTGGTGATTGAGGAGTTCTATCCTCACAGGGAAATGGATAAGGTGGAAAGGGAATTCTTGTAGCTGGAGGTGGTAACCATGACATATCAACAATACACCAACAAATTCAATGAAATGGTACGGCTAGTGCCAGATCTGGTGACACCTCTCTCACGAAAGATCAAGAAGTACATCCAAGGCTTGCTAACAGATATCCATAGGCACATGATCGCTACCCGACCGAGCATGTTTAGGTCGGTAGTTTATTTGGCATGAAGATTGTATGATGAGCGAGAGGTGGTGGTGGCTGAGACAAGCAAGGAGGGTGGTGGTGATCGGAGTTGGAATGGGAAGAGGTTTGGTCGGGGTGGTGCCTGACTGGGGTTGAGTAAGAGTGAGATTCTTACTGTGAATCGAATATGGTAATCAAGTCAGTGATTGAGTGGCGGAAACAAACAATCAAAGAACATTCAATGCAAGAAAATTACTCATAAATGCTTTTGTATTGTATATATGAAAGTTGATAAATTACAGAGAATAATTACAACAAAAATTCTCTATCTATCAGCCGTCACCTCATGTACGAGGTATCTATTCTATTTATAGGCAGACAAAATGCATTTTACAAAATGACTAAACTACCCCTGACCTATTACATCAGAACTAGTCTAAGTCTTCATCCGTATCTTTGCTTGTTCATCCACATTGAAAAATGCGGATGCGTTAACTTGATCAGCATTTCTTCAATTGATCATCCGCATTAGTATGTTGGTCATCCGCATTGGTTAATGCGGATGAACAAATACTTATGCGCATTTGTTCGGTCATCCGCATTTGTCAAATGTGGATGAGCAAAGTCTTGTCCGCATTAACTTTTAGTCTTCCACATTAGTCAATGAGGAAAAGTAAATACTTGTCCGCATTATCATTATGTCTTCCGCTTTGACAAATGCGGAAGAGAACACTTGTTCTTTTCCTTAGCAGAATTTCATCCACATTTCTTCTTGGACTTGAGGGATTCCAGCAGAGCAATCATCAATCACCTATTTAGTTGGCATGTATGATCCTTTCAGGGTGCAACAGTACTCCCCCTAAGGATTATACAGCCTAGTTTTCCTTAATGTTTGGGAGGTGATTGATGTTGTGATGATTCAGCTGGGTCTTTTGGTGGTGTAAAAGGTGTTGCTTGTCTTGGATCCAAAATTGCCTTGATCATGTTGACAAAATCTTGAGCATCTGACATTTTGTCCTTGCTTAGTACATTATCTTCATTCTGCTCATATCATGAATGGCTTCAAGTGGTAGTTTTTTTAGAGAAATTGGTTCCCAGATAGACACTGTTGATAGCCCATCCCTGTGAATCAAGAGAGAACCATCTATATCAACTTCAAGTTTGACAATGTTGTCGAACTATAAAGGTGTCTTCTTCTTCTTCGTTTTCTCCCTCTTAGCACTAATCTGATCATAAGCCATCTTCAATATTTTGATACACTTTAGAAAGAAATGTAGATCTTCTTGACCCAATTTGTTTGATATCTCTCTAAAGTGCCTTGTGTATATGTATTGAATGTATGATTGATCCAGTAGTCTCACTTCATAGCCACTGAATAATCTGATTTCAGCACTTTCTTTGCCTCCTCACTTCCTCTCAATCACCAATTCATAGGTCTTCTCATCATAATAAACATTTGAAATTGGTGTTGAGGAATGTGTACGAGCTACCATTTTTCTTTTCAATGATTCAATAGGTTTCACTCTAAGTTCAGGAAACATTACTTCTTTAGCTGGTTTTGTCTGTTTCATTTCCAGAGGGTTCTTGAATGTTTTGTCTTTTATCATACATGTTGCTTTCAAATAATTGAAGTTGTTGGTTCTCTTGAACATTTTGAGCATTCCTTCAAATTCATATCCTTTAAACATGGCATAATGGTTGATCAACTCCAGATTAGCTAGTTCTTTCAGATCATGAATCTCAAGTGCATTTACCAGAGCAGAGTACTCTGTAAAAAATGCACTAGACCAGAGATCCTTTTAACCATAAATATATTCCATGAACTATCATACTTCCAGGCAATAATTTTCTGGTCTGTTTTACCATTTGGAGTAGATACTCCTCTCATCATCTCAGTAGTGGTCAACCCTTCTTGAAGTTTCAGTTGGGAGGGTTCAGCAAACCACTCTGGATATTTATGAATAACAGGTGCAAGATAGTCTTGATCTTTATGAGTAAGATTCATGTCATGTGACCTAAGTGTTGCAGCTTTTAGTGAATTAGTGTTCATGTTTGCCAATTTTCTTTTGGTGAAGCCTTGACTGGTGAGGTAATCCTTCATTTCCTTATCTGTCATACTAAAGGATCAGGAAATAGTGGTTCATGAGTTAGGGATAATTTCTTCATTGAAGACAGCTTGGGTAGAGGAACCTTTCTTGGCAATGGTCTTTCATACCCAGTTGGTTTCTTCATAGAAGACTCTTTATGCATAGGAGCATCTTTGGTGATTGCTTTTTCATATTCTGTTTCAATATTTTGATCTAGCAGCTTTTTCACTTTATCTTCCTCTTCCTTCATTCCTTCATATGTCATTCCAAATACTTCATCTGGTCATACCCTTGATTGATCAGAAACATTGCTTTAATCATTAGGTCATTAGTTTGGGCTTTGACACCATTTCTTCCACTGCCTGTTCTGTTTCCATAGGACTGTCCATATGAACATCCTTTTCAGCATCATATCCACCAGCTATCTCTCCCTCTTCTAGATCAATGATAATAGATTGTTTCTTTAACTGAGCTTCAGCCTGCTCATGTTCTTCAAGAAATTCAGCAATAGCAGCTAGGCTTCTTGGATCATCTTTCTTCTTCTTAACACTTTCTTCTTCTTCATCACTGGTCTTTTACCCTTAGCTTTTTCAGCTCGATATTTTCTCTTTCTTGAATATGTTTGAAGTTGTGGGCTTGAAGTTTCAGCCTTTTCAATCACTTCAAACATTTTCTTGGGTGTGGTTTGTTCTTTATCATTCACTTTTATTTCCTCCTTCTCCTTTTATGTTTCTTTTTCTTTTTCTCTTTCTTTTTCACACATTTCTCTTATCTTTTCTTTTTGTTCTTCAGTTAATGACACAGCATGGACAATCTGCATGCTCAACTCTTTCTCCAAAGGAACTGGAGATTTGGGGATGAATATATTAGGATCATAATCAGTCCTTTGATTGTTTATATATTTCCAAAAGTCATCATCTACACTGAATTCTTCAGATGTAAAACTGTCTAAAGCACTAAAAAGTTCCTCAAATTCAACTTTCTCAGTGTGAGCAGCATAGGTTTTTCCAGAGTATATCTCCATCTCTAGACTTTGTTCCTCATGCTTTGTTTGACTTGTACCACCTTTTTGTTCTTCATTGTCAAGAACAGACATGTTATCATCATTATCAACCTTTTCTTGTTCTTCATCATCAACCTTTTCTTGTTTATCTTTCTTATCATCATCCAGTTCACTTCTTTGAATCTCAATTATCAGCTCAAGTTTATAGATCCTTTTGTTTTTGCTATCAATTTCTTTTCCAAGATTAGAGATGATTTCAGCTTGTTCTTCTATAATGTTCTCTTGTTCTTCCATTGCTATTGTTTGAATTGCAAGAGTATCAACAAGTCCACTGACTTCTTCTCTTGAATGATTAAGTGCAACATTTAAAGTTTCAAATTCCTTTTCTTTCTCCTTCATTTCAGCTTTATGTTTTTCTTTAAGATCTTTCAGCTCCTGCTCCTTTTCATCAAGCTCTAGAATTCTATCATCAATTATTGTAGCCCTCCTATTCAGTATTATCTCCATTCTTTCAACCTTTTGCAACAGTTCAGTTATCAACTCATCCTTTTCATCAGGCCTATTCACATTTGATTCAACAAAGCTCTCTGAGGGAGCAGTCTAGAAGTTGCTCTCTTTGCAGGCATTTGAGTATGATGATCCTCCTCATCAGAAGATGATTTGGATGTTTTAGAAGCACTAGTTGATCCTCCAACTTCAGCAAGGTAATCATGGGATGGCAAAGGTTGGTATGGTGATATAGGTGATTGATGTGGTGGTGATATTGGAGAGTGATGATGAGGTGATATTGGTGAAGGTTGAGGGGTTGTTTGTGGTGTTGGTTATGGTGATGGTTGTGGTGCTGGTTGTGGTGATGGTTGTGGTGATAGTTATGGTGATGGTTGTGGTGATGGTTATGGTGATGGTTGTGGTGATGGTTGTGGTGATGGTTGTGGTGATGGTTGTGGTGATGGTTGTGGTGATGGTTGTTCTTGTGCTTGACCTTCTTGATTTATTTGCTAAATCATCCATGGAAGACGAGGTGTGTGAGCACCACTGTAAAAGTTTCTTGGGTCCCTCTTCTTAATGTATTTGTAGGATCTTGCATCATAGTGAGGAATATCAAGCACTGGTCCTTCATTAGCAATATCAGGGAATGATTCATTGATCAGGCATTGAATGAATCTTGGATACATCAGGAACTTGTATCTTCCCCTTTCTTGAATTTTTGAAATCAGGCCATTGAAAACATATGTAGACATATTAAATGGCCTGTTGGTGCAGAGAGCACATATTGCTGAGGATGTGAGGATTGGAATGTCATTCCATCCTGTCTTTCTCTTGGACAGATAGTGTTGAAACATATGAATTAGGAATCTCCAAGGTAGATAACTAATCCTGTAACAATTTGTTTTGTTTCATATCTTCCTTCATAACCAATTTCAGGAAAAAATGTGGTTATTTCTTCATCATCTAGCTCCATAGGAGCATTAGCATCATCACCAAATTGTAAGCATCTTCTAACAGAATCTTCAGTGATACTCAAAGTGTGATCATTGTTGATTCTCCCAGTTAATGTTTTAACACCATCAGCTTCAACTACCTCAGCTGAGTTCTAGAACGACCTGATGAGATTCTCATAGATTGTGGGTCTCACAGCGATAGCATAGACTACCCTTGTGGTAGATAAGAATCTGATCATATCTCCATGTCCTTCAGCTTCAGGCACATCAGGGTTTAAATAACTGCTGACATTATGGAGCTTGCTCCATGTAAGATTTGCCATGTGATCAGCATAAGAGACATGTGTGTTAGTTATCAGTTTGACTTTAAATGGACAAGGATGAATGCTTGTCATTTCTGTTGCATTGTTGTCATAGCAAATGGTGAGTTTGTTATTCAACAATCACAGTTTCTATGTTTGAACCATTAATAAGATATTATTTAATTGATTTGTTACAAATGTTTCATTTTTCATCATGCTATGTTCTTACAACAAACATGAATATCAAGGTTTTCATGATGATAAGAATTTCTGTTGGTTTGCATGCTCATTGAAGTCGAAAAGGTGTATTGACATGTTTTTGTGTTCTTCATTATCAGTTGGTTCATTGATTGATTTAGGTTTAACATTCTAAAACTTAGGTTTTGATTAAAGTTTTATGGAATTTTCACCTTGTTTCCGATACAAATGTGGTTTCAGAATCGATAACAAGAGTCGATTGAGTTAATCACACGAAGATCTTTGATTGTTTATGATGAGATGATCGAAGATGGTGTACTGTGCGTTTGCACTCATCTCACTATAAGTTCTCTCAAATTTGAAAAGTATTAAATGACCCGTTTAAATTCCTTTAAATAGTCAAATAACGCATTTTGAAAGATTTTACAAGTTTAAGAGCAAATGCGGTCACCAATGTAGCAAATGCGGAAGGGTTAATTTTTTGACTTTTGGTCATCCGCATTTGTTAACTGTAGCAAATACGGAAGACAAACTTTGGACTTTGACTATTCGCAATTGGCTATTGTTGTAAATGTGGAAGTTTTGTTTCTTATTATTTATTCTTTCCGCATTTGTGTACTGTTGCAAATGCGGAAGTTAGAACTTGAAACCTTTGACTATCCGCATTTGTGCTGTAGTGAATGCGGAAGAATAACTTGTGATTTTGTTCATCAACATTAACACACTGTAACAAATGCGGTAGAGTTGTTACTTGTTTCATCCTATCCGTATTTGTACACAGTAGCAAATGCGATAGAACAAAGTCAATCAACATTTGTGTGACTACACCAAATGCAGTTGACAACACTTGGTCAGCATTGCACTGTAGCAAATGCGAGAGAGAGATGTTCATCCGCATTTGACTACTAGAGCAAATACGGTAGAGTAAAATCCACCTTTACTTCACACTAATGCGGTAGAGTAAAATCATTGTCCGCATTAGTTGCACTTGAAAATATACTATTACCCGCATTAATTACATGCATGGGTTACCTTCACCCGCATTAACCAATGCACTTACCTGCATTAGCTTTTTAACTTAATCAAAAGTTAATGTGATTGAATTGATTATTCATCTTATGAAGATTTGTCCTTGATTGATTTTTCTTATGAAGTTGACTGTTGAAGTTGTCAATTCTTGCTTGGATTGACTTGTATGTCACAAGTGATACAAGTTTCCCAATTTTGATAGATCTTGGACTTATCATACTTCTAAGAATCTGCATAAGCTGATATATAGTGGTATGACCTTTTGCAACAATAACAACCAAAATCCTTTTTGTTTTGTTTTCAAAGTTAAGTTAATAAACAAAAATTTGGACTTACTAAAAAATTTTAAATTACTCCCCCTAAAGTTTATATCCACATTTGGATAGAAACTTTAAAGATTTAAAACCTTTTGAATATTATTTTGATTATTAAAACCTTTATGATTAAATGGACATGATCATGAACATGAAGATTGAAGGTATGTTTGTCCTCTTAAACTCATACTTGGTTGATATTTTGATGCAAATGACTTTTATCGTGTTTTGGTTGATTTAATTATTTAATGTGTACCTCACACACACAAGCATGGAATGATCAACCCTCCTTATACAATGCATGGTTGAACTTTTTCATAGATTTTCTGACCAGGTTACTTAAGTTATGAAGTCTCATTTCCAATGATCCTCATTGGGATTCTTTTACTTTGATCCTTTTTCATGGTAATCCACATTGGGATTCTTTTCACTTCACTTTGGAAGGTGATCCATGATAGCATTCTTTTGTTCATTCACTTGAAATGTATTACTTTGTTGATTCATCCAATTTTGGATGTGTTCCACATTGGGATCTTTTGGATCATAAAATCTACACTATGTGCAAGTTTCATCAGGTCTTTGCTCAGCAAAACAAAGATGGAACATGATGTGGTGAAAGAGATTCATAAAGTATCATTACCTGTGTGTTTAGGCTACCACACACACATGCATTCAGATAAGCCAATACATACCTATACTTTGTGATGAGTGTTTCACAATCGAATAAGTCTTTAATTCATCACTGCATGTATCTTTTCTTCCAAGTGGAGCCTACCAACATATCTGGTAAGTCATTTTAGTGTTTCACATTTCAAAATTAAGCACAGTGAATGATATAACGACTGTAATTATATCATTTCCCATAGAATTGTTTTCTTCATCAAACTTGATTTCTTTTTGTGGTTTTTTGATGTTTTTAATTGTTTTTGATGTTTTTCATGTTTTTACTCAAGGTTAATCATGCCAATTGACTGAACCAGAAATTCAAACCTACTAGGTTCAAATGCCTTGGAAAACAAATCAGCTAATTGATTTTTAGTTGGTACTTGAATCTGTGATGACATGGTATTAACCTTCAGAGGTTGAAACAACTGAAGTCTTGGTTTTAGGCATCAGCAGTTATAAAACTACTTAAAACCATGGTTTTGGCTTCAGATGTTGGAAACAACTGAGGACTTGGTGTTAGTCATCAGTAGTTGTGAAACTACTGAAGACATGGTTTTGTCATCAGTTGTTGTAAACAACTGAAGACTTGGTGTTAGTCCTCAGTAGTTATGAAACTACTCAAGGCATTGGTTTTGCTTCAGTTGTTTAAGATGAAACAGCAGTTGTAAAACGACTGAAGAGAAAATTCCCATCAGTAGTTTTCGTCAATTCTTAGCTTTTCAGCTGTTTCATACTATCCTCAACACTTACTCATCAGACTTTATAGCTGTTTTTAGTATTTCATAGGACATCAGTACTTATTTGTTTTTACTGACATCAGTAGTTATAACTGCATCAGTTTCTTTTAACAGAATCAGTACATATTTGTGAGATGTTTACTAATGATCATGAGTACTTGTTTACTGAGATCATCAGTAGTTGTCACTTATTCTAGCTGCAGCATACCAAGCCTTAACACTAGGTTTTGGAAAGTTGAACTATCCAAAGGCTTAGTAAAAATGTCTGCAAGCTCATCAGCACTAGGCACAAACTTTGGATCAATCAGACCTTTTTCAAAACAGTCCCTAATAAAATGGTGTCTGATCTCTATATTTTTGGTCCTAGAATGCTGGACAGGATTCTTGACAATGCAAAGAGCTAAAGCACTATCTATTAATAATGGAGTCTTAGTCTCTGTAATGCCATAATCCAAAAGTTGGTTCTGAAGCCAGAGTACCTGAGATGTACAACTTGCAGCAGCAATGTACTCTGCTTCAGCAGTGGATGTAGCAACAGATGTTTGTTTCTTACTCTGCCAAGAAATCAAACAGTTGCCTAGGAATTGACATCCACCAGAAGTTGACTTTCTGGTTAACTTACACCCTGCATAGTCACTATCAGAAAAAGCAACTAATTTGCAAGAGTGTCCAGTGAATACCATAAACCTAGAGATTGTGTACCTTGCAGATATCTAAAGATCCTCTTGACTGCAATCAAATGAGACTCTTTAGGAGCAGCCTAAAATCTAGCACAAACACAAGTTGCAAACATGATATCTGGTCTAGAAGCTATTAAGCACATCAAGGACCCAATCATACATGTGTAAAGTGTTTCATCAATAGCTTTACCTTTCTGATCTGCATCCAGTTGAGTGGTGTGGCACATGGGAGTAGAACAGGGCTTACAATTTTGTAAATCAAACTTATTCAAAAGATCATTTGTATATTTAGACTGATGAATGAAAGTCCCATAAGCCTTTTGTTTGATTTTCAATCCTAGAAAGAACTGTAATTCTCCCATTGCACTCATTTCAAACTTCTTTTGCATTAAATTGGTAAAATCATCACACAACAGGGGATCAGAGGATGCAAAAATAATATCATCAACATAAATTTGAACAAGTAGCTTATGCTGATCCACCATCTTAATGAACAAAGTTTTATCTATGGAGCCTCTAGTGAAATTATTTTGAAGAAGAAAATTTGATAATGTCTCATACCAGGCTCTAGGAGCTTTTTTCAACCCATAAAGAGCCTTATCAAGCTTGTATACCCAATCTGGATGTTTATTATCCTCAAAACCTGGTGGTTGACACACATAAACCTCTTCTTTTATTTTACCATATAAAAATGCACTTTTAACATCCATTTGAAAAACTGTAAGACTGTGGAATACAGCATAGGCTAAGAACAATCTAATTGCCTCTAATCTGGCTACAGGAGCAAAGGTTTCATCATAATCAGTACCTTCTTCCTGTGCAAACCCCTGAACAACCAGTCTGGCCTTGTTCTTAACAATAAGCCCATTTTCATCTGTTTTATTCCTAAACACCCATTTAGTGCCTATTGCACACTTACCTGGGGGTAGACGAACCAGTTCCCACACTTGCTGCTTGTTGAACTGAAGTAGCTCAAGCTGCCTGGCTTCAACCCATCCATTGTCCCTTAAAGCAATGTGATAGTTCTTTGGCTCTTGCTGACTAATGAAGAGAGCATAGAAGCAGAAATTGGAAAATTGACTTCTTGTTGAAACTCCAGCATTGATATCACCAATGATTTGAGACATTAGGTGATTCTTCAGCTCTTGATAAACAATGATATTTGTGCAAGTGTTTGTAGGACCTTTAGCAGCAGCAGATGGTGATGCAGACTCTTGAAACCAAGAATGAGATGGCAAATCAAAAGATGTAGAGGAATCAGAGATCTCATCAGCTTTTGTTATGGATGGAACTACTGAAGCTACAGGAACATCAAGTTTAGTGGACTCAGGCAATTGATCACTAAACTTGAATAGGTGAGTATTGATATTATCATTATCATCAATACCACCAGGTGGAGAACTGTTGACAGGAGCAACAGCTGAAGCCTGATAAGGAACATATTGCAGCATGTCCAAATCAAATAACTCCATAGGGTTTTGTGGAATCTTGTCCTTTGGAGATTCATTAAACTTCACATGCAGAGTCTCTTCAACTATCTTTGTTCTGTAGTTGAAGACTTTGTATGCCTTGCAAGTAGATGAATACCAACAAAATACCCTGCATCCACCTTAGGATCAAATTTTTGGAGTTGATCCTTTGTGTTGAGAATGAAACAAGGAAACCCAAAGGCTCTGAAAAATGAAATTAGAGGAGCCAAATGATGTAGAACTTCATATGGAGTCTTCATCAACCTCTGATTTACTAAGGCTCTATTCTGCACATAGCAAGCTGTGTTAACAACTTCAGCCCAAAAGATCAGTGGCAAATCAGAGTCAGCCAACATGGACCTTACAGCTTCAATTAGGGTCCTGTTCTTTCTCTCTGCTTCTCCATTTTGTTCTGGAGTCCTTGGGATGCTAAACTGCCTATTGATTCCCTTTGAGAGATAAAAATCATCAAGTGTATGGTTTTTGAATTCTGTTCCATTATCACTTCTGATACACTTGAGAGATAGGGAATACTGCTTCTCAACATACAACACAAAGTTTATAATCGTCTGAGCAGCCTCATCCTTTGAATGCAAGAAGAAGGTCCATACAAATCTAGAGTAATCATCCACAATTACCAGACAGTATTTCTTCTTTGCCATACTCATTACTCTCACAGGACCAAAGATATCCATGTGTAGTAATTGCAAGCAGGCAATGGACTTAGGTTCTTCAATAGGAGGGAATGAGACTTTGTGCTGTTTTCCTTTCAAACAAGCAGTGCAGTTGTCTTCACATCTGAACTCCTTCATAGGCAATCCCCTTACTAAACCATGATGTAACAGCTGATTCAAGTTTTTAAGATTCACATGACCCAGCCTTCTATGCCATAGAATAGATTCTTAAGGAGAAGCCTTGGAAAATAGGCAAGGATGGCCTTTGAGATCTATTTTCTTGGAAAGATCTAAGGCATACACTCTTCCTGTCCTGTTGGCCCTTAGGAGAGTGTGATCATCCAACACCTTATCAATCAAACTCAGAACTTTGGATGACAGAATCCTGCAGCTCTGACTGGTGAAAAGAGCAACATGGCTTTATCACACATTTGACTGACACTCAAGAGATTGTACTTGAGATTCTCCACATGGTTAACATCATCAAACCTATTTCCCCATTGGAGACAAAGCCTTTGCCAATGATGTAACCCTTAGCATCATTGCCAAAAGAAACAACCCCTTCTTTCCTTGAGAGTAATCATGAAGAAGAGAGCTGTTCCCTGTCATATGCATAGATCCTCCACTGTCTACATACCAGATGCTACTGTGGCATGCTGCAATCATTATAAATTAGTTAGTTTTTGAGACCCAAACCTTTTTGGTTTTGGGTCTGTTCACATCAACAGATAGTAAACTAACATATTTGCTATGAAGAACAGCCTGAGGGGATGGAGATGGTGAAGAAGAAGAATCCTTTGGCATGGATTTTCTTCTCTGTGGTTTCAGCACAGGACATCTAATTGGTTGACTCTCCCCAATAGATTGAACCATCATAACAAGTTGTGTCTGATTCTATGATAAAGCCTTCAGCTCATCAGACATATTAGTGCTTGAGATTGATGATTCCTATGTTGTACCATCTCCCTTTGAGCAAACTCAGCTGTTGCCTGATTAACCCCTTCCTTTTTGGATTTTGGGGTTACAGGTTTTGATGTTGCTAGTACAAACTTGGTTTCTGTTAGGATCAGTGATCTATGTTCGATTGATTAGAGAGTATAGCAACGGAATTCAAACAACGAATTAGTCGATTCACAAGAACGAAACGATATTCAATAAAGAACAAAGACGGTTATAGAGAGAGAATTTCTGCAAATATATTTCATTCAATATTCGCTTTCGTGGTAACAGAATGTCACACTTACAATTAGGTCGACACCTCTTATATAAGAGATGTGACGTCTGCTGATGTCACTTGATAGTGACATCTAACATTTTATTACAACTGAAACACAACTATTGAAGATGTCAAAACAGCTGACATCTCCTTACAAAAATGCTAAGTGTTATCAGTTGTTATAACTACTGAAAAACATAAAACTACTGAAACTACAACGACTGAAGAACAAGCTCTTCAGTCGTTTTACAAAACTACTGAAAGTAAAAATATAAAACTACTGATATCACAACTACTGAAGAAGTACTCTTCAGCTGTTGTGAAAAACTACTGAAACTTCAGTACTTGATCTTCAGACTTGAACTTCAGATGTTTCATCAGCTGATGACTTCAGTAGATATCATCAGCTGATGTCTTCAGTCTTTGTCTTCAGACTTTGTACATCAGTTGTTGATCTTCAGCACTTGTAAACTCTTCAGCTGTTGTACTTCAGTACTTTGAACTTCAGCTTCAGCACTTGTGTTCTTCAGCTGTTCAGCTTCAGTACTTGTGTTCTTCAGCTGTTCAGCTTCAGTACTTGTGTTCTTCAGCTGTTGTACTTCAACACTTTAGTTTCAGCTGTTGAAGTCTTCAGCACTTGATCTTCAGCTGTTGAAGTCTTCAGTACTTGTCAAACTGCTGATGAAGCTTTCAGCAGTTGTTGTGATATCATGTGGGACTTAGAGGTTTTCTGATCTTGGCTCATTGGTTCTTTTGGTCCAACAAACTCCCCCTGAACCAATGCACCAAAACCTCTAATTTATTTATTATCCCACTTATTGTTGGCAAAAGGTTGGTCTTTTTCCTTCTTGATCAGTAGAGAAGATGACCCATATAAGCTCCGGCCTGAAGAAGTCTCAGATATTTGTTTGGCAAGATATGAATGGGAACTCTGTTTTGGGAACTGGACACAGAGTTGTTATCCCATTCATGAGATCTACTTCCTGTGTATGAGCCTGTAGGATTCTCTGGTGTAGGCTCTGAGAAACATGATTTGTTCTTCCATGGTCAGGTTCTCGGCTTCACCATCAAACAATCCTTCTTGCCCATACAGCTCTGAGATGTACTTGGCTGTTTGCCGTTTTTGAGCTCAACTGTTGTAATTTGTCTGTATGCAAACTCATCAGGATGATTCCTTTCGAGTAACAGACTGAGCTCATTTTGTTTGAAGTTCTCAAGCCTCTTGTAGACTAACCCCTTTTTAATAATTCTGTTCTCTAGCATCTTCTGGGGTGGTTGTTTAGTCTCGTAGGCCTTCTTGAAATCTTCGACAATCTCCCAGGGTGATACTACAAGGGCCACTGTGATCTCTTCATCTACGATCCTCTTGACTTGACCCTGTATCTCGAAGGAATGTCTTTCTTTACAATCTTGTGAGCCACCCTCGGATCAGGCCATACTCTCACCCTTTCCTTCTGATATTGAAATGTGTTGGCGAGAGTGTACAATCTCAGAGCTTCTTTCTTCATACTGATAATTGATGACGAGGCAACATAAGTTTTGTCAATGCTTTTCAGCATTTCATCATCATGAAGCTTTTGCTGCTCCTCTTCTTCAATATTTACTCTCACAGCATCCATTGTGAGGTGGGAGTGATGGGCATAGGTTTGGCTTTCGCCAATGTTAGGACTGCAGACAGAGGCATCCTATCTTCTTCCACATCATCCTCTTCTTCTTCTTCTTCTAGCCTCAACACCCTTCTCTCTTCTTCTTAGTTGCATCATCGGCTATTGGTTTAGATGGTAAGGGAGTTGGTTTTGTGGGTTGTGATTGTGGTTGTTTGGATTTGGGCTTTGAGATTGGTTTGGAGATTTGAGGGGTAGGCTGTTTTTGAGTGGGGGAAGGAAGGTTGTTCCAGCATTTTGGTTGTGAGTTTAGCCTTTGTAAGTTTGCCATTTCAAACCTTTTTCCAGCCCCAGCCTCATCAAGGGCTTCAATGATAATCCCCTGTGGAATTGCTCAGACAGACAGATTCTGGTGGCTATAGCCAGAATACTGTCTCTGGTCCACGCACGAATCTCCATCAAAGATCTTCCTAAGTATTTGGCAATGAAACGGATCATGATCTCCAATCTTTCCTTCTCCAGTACATCATACCCAGCCCATCGGATTTGAATCTCCTCCACTTCCAACTTCCTGATCTCACTATCTAATGTGGCTGTATCAAAACCTTGCTTGAAGAGTTGCTCAATGATTTATCCATGGATCGGCTGTGTGTATCATCAGCATCTTTTACCAGCTCTTCCAAGGATTTTTCTTCAGCAGTAGGTTGATCATTAGCACTTTTCTGTCGTTTATAGGTGATCAGTTGTTGCTTTTCTTTTTCCAACTCCTGGGTTTGGTCTTTTGCCTTCTCATCCTCTGTTCTTTGCCTCTTCTTTTCTTTCACTGCAGTACTCTCCCCCTTTTTGGATGCATTGGTGGTAGGGGTTTGTACCGCAGAAAGTGTCTTTTGCACAGCAGCATCAATCAATGGTTGTAGAGTTGAGGAAATCCTCTCATCAATGGCTTTAGTAACAATTCATTGATGATGGGAGTGATGAGAGGTATGGATTGTTGGAATACAACAACCATCTGCTCTGGGGGTTCTGTCTCGGAGAGATAGTGCCAAAGCAGAAGCTGGAGGCTCATTTGAGTGAGAGGGTAAAGTGTTTGGGGAACCCTCAACTGAAGGTGCCATCTGTGGGTTGGTGGAGGTAGATGGTCTGTCTCCTTGAGAGAGTTGGTCAAGTAGGTTTTGCAGCCTACTGACTTCCTCCCCAAGGATTGTGTTCTGGGCAAGAACATCGTAGAAAAGCCCAGGTCATCATCAGCAGAAGCTGAATCACCTGACCTCCTGCTTGGAGCAGGATGTACATGCACTGGGTGTAGACAGTTGTAGCATGTGCCCCTTTGTCTTGGACTGGGGACTTCCAGCCTCAGGACTATGTCCATCATCAGCTGTTGCCTCTAGTGAGGTCTTAGCAATGTTACCAGCCTCATTCTGATCATGTGCTGATGCAGAAGAGGTGGCAGCCTCACTAGATATTCTAATCTCCTATCTACACCAGGAGATAGAAGTGGTAAACCCCTATGCTGTGGGTTCTCAGCTACACTTTGGTCCTCCCCCTCAATGGTAGAGGTGTTCCCAGTAGTAATTGGTATCTGGGGGGGGTGAGGAGTGCAATTGAGTCAGCACTTGTGCAACAAGCAATGTAGGGCTTGGGGGCGGTTGGATGGGTGAAGGGAAAGAAGCAGTGTGCACCTGGGGAGGAAGGTGCTCTTCAATGGCAATCCCCTCAAGTGAGGAAGATCCCAGATGTGTGGGTACCCCTTGTGTGGTTGCTGCAGGCTCCTGTTGAGAGAATCCTGAGCGGCTATGGCTGGAAGAGTCGTGATATCCACTAGGGGGTTATAACCAGTGGATATATCCTGCGTTTGTGTTGCAGGGGCATCCTCAGGGGACTCATCCCTGAGTAGCCATTTTGGGTTTCTTTTTGGTGGGTTTGGTGGGACTTTTGATTTGGAGGTGGTGGTTGTGGGTTCCAGCTGCGTGGGTTTTCGCAGCTTGGCAGCCAATTTGAGTGAGTGGTCAGAGTTGTGCCGGGAGTATACTTCAGGCAAAACAGCCATAGCAGGGACTCCCAGGCCAACAAGTCCCTTAGCGTGAAGCTGGTTTGTAATTATGGCCATATGAACCGCGGATATAATATCCAACGGTTAGCAGTTAGTTTTTGAGCCATATCCTTGAACTCTGAAAATATTATTTCTGAAAAATTTAAAGGTTGTTGCTCAAGAATAGAATACATTACCTGCTGCCACTTTGTAGACATTTGATCCCAAGACGAAGTCTTAGGAGCCAAACAGACATTTACCATGTGGAAGATTAGACGCTCAGCGTCATGGAAATGTTTTTTTCAATATAGTGGAGGCACTAAGGTTGCCCTGATATCCATGGTGGGCAAAGGATAATTAGTTGTGCCCTTTGGATATCCAGCAGGAGAAATGGCATCATCCAGATGTAGAGTTTGACGAAGTATTTCGGGAGTGATGACCACTTCTTGGTTGTTGACGACCGACCGGAGAGACGCTGTTGTTCTCCCCAGTGGTGATGGTGACGTTCATCCAAAACTGTTTGAGGGATTCGGCATGAAGGATGGATTGAGAAGAAATGCCGTTTTGTATTGTGACTGGACCATAAGATCGATAGCAGTATCGAACTTAGCCCAGAATGGCGATTTGGTGAGGTAAGCTACACAGTTGTGTCGCGTTTGATTTGCATGGACGCCATTTGAAGAGAGAAGTTTTGGAGAGATGAACGTTAGGTTTGAAGAAGATGAAGGCTTTGAAGAATTAGGTCAGGGATATTTATAGGGTACGGGTAAGAAAACGACTGAAGGATTTGGTGTTAGTCATCAGTAGTTTTAAACGACTATTGACATGGTATTACCCTTTCAGACGTTGAAACAGCTAAAGTCGTGGTGTTAGGCATCAGTAGTTAGAAAACTACTGAAGACCATGGTTTTGACTTCAGATGATGAAACAACTGAGGACTTGGTGTTTGTCATCAGTAGTTGTGAAACTACTGAAGACAGTGGTTTTGTCATCAGTTGTTGTAAACAGCTGAAGACTTGGTGTTAGTCATCAGTTTATAAAACTACTGAAGACATGGTTTTGCTTCAGTATTTAGAATGAAACAGCAGTTGTAGAAACAACTGAAGAGAAAGTTCTCTTCAGTAGTTTTCGTCAATTCATAGCCTTTCAGCTGTTTCATACTGTCCTCAACACTTACTCATCAGACTGTGTCTGCTTTTCAGGTGTTTCATAGGACGTCAGTACTTATCTGTTTGTACTGATTTCAGTAGTTGTAACTACATCAGTAGTTTGGAACAGATAGTACTTTCAATACTTGTGAGGAATTTAGCCGTCAGTAGTTATAAAAACTACTGAAGGTGAAAGGACTCATCAGTACTTATATGTGACATGGTTACCAATGATCACCAGTAATTATTACTGAAATCATCAGTAGTTGTCACTTATTCTAGCTGCAGCATACCAAGCCTTAACACAAGGTTTTGGAAAGTAGAACTATCCAAAGGCTTAGTAAAAATATCTGCAAGCTCATCAGCACTAGGCACAAACTTAGGATCAATCAGACCTTTTCAAAACAATCCCGAATAAAATGATGTCTGATCTCTATATGTTTGGTCGTAGAGTGCTGGACTGGATTTTTGACAATACACAGAGCTGCAACACTATCCATTAATAATGGAGTCTTAGTCTCTGTAATGCCATATCCAGAAGCTGGTTCTGAAGCCAGAGTACCTGAGAGTACAACTTGCAGCAGCAATGTACTCGGCCTCAGCAGTTGATGTAGCAACAGATGTTTGTTTCTTACTCTGCCAAGAAATCAAACAGTTGCCTAGGAATTGACAACCACCAGAAGTTGACTTTCTAGTTAACTTGCACCCTGCATAGTCACTATCTGAAAAATCAACTAATTTGCAAGAGTGTCCAGTGGAATACCATAAACCCAGAGATTGTGTACCTTGCAAATATCTAAAGATTCTCTTGACTGCAATCAAATGAGACTCTTTAGGAGAAGCCTGAAATCTAGCACAAACACATGTAGCAAACATAATATCTAGTCTAGAAGCTGTTAAATACATCAAGGACCCAATCATACATTTGTAAAGCGTTTCATCAACAACTTTACCTTTCTGATCAGCATCCAGTTGTGTGGTGTTGCACATGGGAGTAGAACAGGGCTTACAGTTTTGTAAATCAAACTTATTCAAAAGATCTTTTGTATATTTTGACTGATGAATAAAGGTTCCATCAGCCTTTTGTTTGATTTGCAAGCCTAGAAAGAACTGTAATTCTCCCATTGCACTCATTTCAAACCTCTTTTTCATTAATGTTGTAAAATCATCACACAACTGGGGATCAGAGGATGCAAAAATAATATCATCAACATAAATCTGAACAAGTAGCTTATGCTGATCCACCTTCTTAATAAACAAAGTTTTATCAATGGAGCCTCTAGTGAAATTATTCTTAAGAAGAAAAGTAGAGAGTGTCTCATACCAGGCTCTAGGAGCTTGTTTCAACCCATAAAGAGCCTTATCAAGTTTATACACCCATTTAGGATGTTTATTATCCTCAAAGCCTGGTGGTTGACACACATAAACTTCTTCCTTTATTTTACCATATAAAAATGCACTTTTGACATCCATTTGAAAAACTTTAAGATTGTGGAATGCAGCATAGGCTAAAAACAATCTGATTGCCTCTAGTCTGGCTACAGGGGCAAAGGTTTCATCATAGTCAATACCTTCTTCTTGTGAAAACCCTGTACAACCAGTCTAGCCTTGTTCTTAACAATAAGCCCATTTTCATCAGTTTTGTTCCTAAACACCCATTTAGTGCCTATTGCACACTTACCTGGGGAAAGAGGAACCAGTTCCCACACTTGTTGTTTCTTGAACTGAAGTAGCTCAAGCTGCATAGCTTCAACCCATCCATTGTCTCTCAAAGCAACATGGTAGTTCTTTGGCTCTAGCTGACTGATGAAGAGCATAGAAGTAGAAGTTAGACAATTGACTTCTTGTTGAAACACCAGCATTGATATCACCAATAATCTGAGACATGGGATGATTCTTCAGTTCTTGATAAACAATGAGATCTGTGCAAGTGTTTGTAGAACCTTCAGTAGCAGCAGATGTTGATGTAGACTCTTGAAACCAAGAATTAGATGGTAACTCAAAAGATGTAGAGAAGACAGAGATCTCATCAGCATTTGTTATGGATGGAACTACTGAAGCTACAGGAACATCAAATTTAGTAGACACAGGCAGTTGGTCACTAAACTTGAATAGGTGAGTATTGATATTATCATCATCATCATCAATACCACCAGGTGGAAGACATGCTGCAGAAGATGATTTATCCACAGGATCTGCAACAGCTGGAGGTTGATAAGGAACATATTGCAGTATGTCCAAATCAAACAACTCCACAGGGTTTTGTGGAATCTTGTCCAAAGGAGATTCATTAAACTTCACATGCAAAGTCTCTTCAACTATCTTTGTTTGGCAGTTGAAGACTCTGTATGCCTTGCAAGTAAATGAATAACCAACAAAATACCCTGCATCCACCTTAGGATCAAATTTATGGAGTTGATCCTTTGTGTTGAGAATAAAACAGGGACACCCAAATGCTTTGAAAAATGAAATTAGAGGAGCCAAGTGATGGAGAACTTCATATGGAGTCTTCATCAACCTCTGATTTACTAAGACTCTATTCTGCACATAGCAAGCTGTGTTAACAGCTTCAGCCCAAAAGGTCAGTGGCAAACCAAGTCAACCAGCATGGACCTGTAGCTTCAATTAGGGTCCTGTTCTTTCTCTCCATTACTCCATTTTGTTCTGGAGTCCTTAGGATGCTAAACTGCCTTTTGATTCCCTTTGAGAGATAGAAGTCATCAAGTGTATGGTTTCTGAATTCAGTTCCATTATCACTCCTGATACACTTGACTGGAAGGGAATACCGCTTCTCAATATACAACACAAAGTGAATAACCTTCTGAGCAACCTCATCCTTTGAATGTAGAAAGAAAGTCCATACAAATCTGGAGTAATCATCCACAATTACCAGACTGTATTTCTTCTTTGCCATGCTCATCACTCTCACAGGACCAAATAGATCCATATGCAGTAATTGAAAGCAGGCAGTGGACTTAGGCTCTTCAATAGGAGGGAATGAGACTTTGTGCTGTTTTCCTTTTAAACAAGCAGTGCAGGTTTCATCACAGTGGAACTCCTTTATTGGTAAGCCTCTGACTAAACTATTGTGGATAAGCTGATGCATGTTTTTGAAATTAACATGACCCAGCCTTCTGTGCCACAGTTTAGATTCTTGAGAAGAGGGTTTGGAAAATAGGCAAGGATTGCCTCTGAGATCTATTTTCTTGGAAAGATCTAAGGCATACACTCTTCCTTCCTGTTGGCTCTCAGGAGAGTGTGATCATCCAACACCTTATCAATCAAATGCAGAACTTTGGATGACAGAATCCTACAGTTCTGACTGGTGAAAAGAGCAACATGGCCTTTATCACACATTTGACTGACACTCAAGAGATTGTACTTGAGATTTTCCACATGATTAACATCATCAAACTTGATTTCTCCATTGGAGACAAAGCCATTTCCAATGATGTAACCCCTAGCATCATTGCCAAAAGAAACAAACCCCTTCTTTCCTTGAGAGTAGTCATGAAGAAGAGAGCTGTTCCCAGTCATGTGCATAGATCCCCCACTGTCTACATACCAGATGCTACTTTGGCATGTTGGAGAACCCTGCAATAATAAACAATCAGTTAGTTTTGGAGACCCAAACCTTCTTGGTTTTGGGCCTGGTCTCATCAACAGATGGTAAACTAACAGGTTTATCGGAAACAACAGCCTGAGAGGAAGAAGATGGTGAAGAAGAGGAATCCTTTGGCTTGGATGTCCTTTTCTGTGGTTTCAACATAGGAGCATCTAATTGGTTAACTCTTCCCAATAGATGTTGAACCATCATAACCAACTGTGTCTGATTTTGTGATAAAGCCTTCAGCTCATCAGACACATTGCCAGTGGAGTTTGATAAGTTCCTATGTTGCACCTTCTTCTTCAGAGCACTCTCAGCTGTCACCTGTTTAACCCCTTCCTTTTTGGATTTCTTTGAGGACTTAAGGGTTACAGGATTTGATGTTGCTGATACAAATGTGGTCTCAAACTCAGTTTTCATTTTTACCATCTTCTCTTTAATTTCTTCTTTATGTTTGAGTTTTGAACCTCTTTTGCACCAGCAATCATCTGTAAGATGATTGAACAACCACATACTTCACATGGTTTCTTCTTCATCTTAGGTTGATCATCAACTAAAGAGGTGAAGCAACTGAAGACTTGTTCTTCAGTGCTTTGGAAGCATTGTTTGCTTTCTTGACTACCTCTTTAGTAGTCTTCAAACTCTTTCTACTGACAGTTTTCTTCTCTCAGTACTGGCAGTAGTTGGAGTTTGAACTTCAGGTGTTAAATCCTGCTCTCTAGTCCTTTCAGGACTTTCAGAATTAACTCCTGAGTTGATCAACTCATGGATCATGTGAGTGTCAGCAGTGGAACCATCAACATCAGTTGATAGGTTCTGAGAGGGCTTGATGCTGACTTCTACTTCTGATTGTGTTGTATCAGAAAGTAGATCACATGATGAGATGGATTGGTTATTACTCTCACCATCAGATTCAACCTCTGCTCTTGGAGTAAAATCTGTAGGTGGAGCAGTGTGATTGTAACCAATGCCACACTTCACATGGAAGCAGATTGCTTACTAAGAAGCATTTCAAAACCTTTGCATGATTGTACCCATCTATCACACTCTACCTGGGTAACTGCAAGGGTTTCTTTGAGATCTTTATACTTCTCTAGAAGTATCTCTTCCCTAGCCTTATCATCAGTTATTTGGCATTTAAGTTTGTAAATCTGATCATTCTTATCATTAAGCACAGACTCAAATCCAGCTTTGCTTTTGGAAATTATTTGTTCTAGCTCATGTTCTTGTTGATTAAAGCTACATTTGCTTCTCTAATAGATGCAAATGCTGCTATGCATGGTTCAGAACATAATTTGGCTTTTGCCTCAGAGGATACCTGTGATACCTTTGATGTAGAGGCATTAGTGGATGAAGTATCAGCAGAATCCAAAGCCATAAGAGCTAGATTTCCAAAGAGACTTTCACCACCATGTTGACCAGCACCTGAGAATAGTTGTTCATGACCAGACAGTCATCTCGTAAACTGCTCCAGTCAACAACTCCTGGGGTGAAGAAGCTGTGTTGTTGAGGTTGAGTTTGTTGATGAGATTGGGAAGGCTGTGGTTCAGGTAATGCTTGTGGTTGTTGTGCAATTGGAGCTTGAACAGGATTTGGTTGAGGCATATAATAGCAGGGATAAGGATATGACATTTGACCCTGGGGAACAAAGTATGCAGGAGATCTAGGATGTGAATATGATCAGAACCAGCAGGATGTTGCCCTCTGTTTTGTGGACTAGTACTAGGAAAAGTCACAAAGGTGCAGAAGAGTTAGATCCAGTTGATCTACACTCCTTGCAAAGTGTCCCAGCCTTTGGCATTTGTGACACCTCAACTTACTCTTGTCAAAACCAATTTTGGTTTTGCCAAGAGTCCAGGAAATTTCCTGCCAGTTCTCTTATAGAACTTCTGAGATCAGATATTAATCAATGCCATTTGGCTCAGATATCCATCTCTTCTAGATCATCATCAGCTATTCCTTTCAGATCATCCATAATGAAGCATAGATTGTCACTATTACTGCCAGAATGACTCTCAATACCAACAAATGCATGATCAGAACTATTTGAAGAGAAATCAATATGCTCATCATAATTGCTTTCAGATGCAGCATATTCTGACTCATGACCAACCAAGGCAGTATTCCCTGGTACAAAGTCATCAGTGAGCTTCCTGATGAGGACAATTTCCTCTTCTGCTCTCTATCCCTCTTTCAAATGTAAGCAGTTTCCCATGAAGTTGGGTGAGAGATAGGCCATCCAGATTTGCACTGGAGCGTAGGACAATAGTGTATGTGTCCCATCTCTCAGGCAGTGATCTGAGGAATCTGTTGTTCATCTGGCTATTGGTGTATTCCTGTTTCACCATTTTCAGCTCAGATATCAAGCAGGAGAAACGCTCAAACTGTTGAGTCAGTGTCTCACCCTTTCTATGAGAGAATGTATCATATTGTTGGGCAAGTATTTCTCTATTGTTTGCTAAGACCTCATCTGTGCCACCGAATTGTTCCTTCAGGGCATTCCAGAGATCATGAGCAGTTTCATGATGCATAAGCCCTGAATAGATTTCATTAGGCAGTGCCATGGCCAGAATTCCATGGGCTTTAGCATCAATCTCAAATAGTTTCCGATCTTCATCAGAGTATTGTTCCTTCTTCTTCGGAACCATTTGATTGGTTTCGGATTGTTCACCATAGGCTTATGTGGTCCATGTACCACAGATGTCCAACAACCTGAACTGTTAACAGACAGGTGATGAAGCATTCTTCGTTGCCATATGTTATACTCGGTCCTAACCAGCATCGGAGGCTTGGTTGAGGAACCGGTATTGTGAGGATCATTAGAAGGAGTCGTCATCTTAGATTCAATCAAATTCGTTTAAGCTAAAAAGATTTAGAACAAAATGCAACAACCAATTGAACCGAAAGAGATCTCAAAGTAAATGAACGAAAGCGACATAAATTCAATAATCTATAACCAGTTCTTGCGAATACGCTAATTCAATCAAACACAGATATCAATTAGCAGTTTTAATGATCAATTGTTAGATCGATCAATGATTAACCAAGCTCTGATACCACTTGTTAGGATCAGTGATCTATGTTCGATTGATTAGAGAGTATAGCAGTGGAATTCAAACAACGAATTAGTCGATTCACAAGAACGAAACGATATTCAATAAAACAAAGACGGTTATAGAGAGAATTTCTGCAAATATATTTCATTCAATATTCGCTTTCGTGGTAACAGAATGTCACACTTACAATTAGGTCGACACCTCTTATATAAGAGATGTGACGTCTGCTGATGTCACTTGATAGTGACATCTAACAGATTTATTACAACTGAAACACAACTACTGAAGATGTCAAAACAGCTGACATCTCCTTACAAAAATGCTAAGTGTTATCAGTTGTTATAACTACTGAAAAACATAAAACTACTGAAACTACAACGACTGAAGAACAAGCTCTTCTCGTTTTACAAAACTACTGAAAGTAAAAATATAAAACTACTGATATCACAACTACTGAAGAAGTACTCTTCAGCTGTTGTGACAAACTACTGAAACTTCAGTACTTGATCTTCAGACTTGAACTTCAGATGTTTCATCAGCTGACATCAGTGACTTCAGTAGATTCATCAGCTGATGTCTTCAGTCTTGTTCTTAAGACTTTGTACATCAGTTGTTGATCTTCAGCACTTGTAAACTCTTCAGCTGTTGTACTTCAGTACTTTGAACTTCAGCTTCAGCACTTGTGTTCTTCAGCTGTTCAGCTTTAGTACTTGTGTTCTTCAGCTGTTCAGCTTCAGTACTTGTGTTCTTCAGCTGTGTACTTCAGCACTTTAGTTCTTTAGCTGTTGAAGTCTTCAGCACTTGATCTTCAGGTTTGAAGTCTTCATTACTTGTTAAACTGCTGATGAAGCTTTCAACAGTTGTTGTGATATCATGTGGGACTTAGAGGTTTTCTGATCTTGGCTCATTGGTTCTTTTGGTCCAACAGTTTCAAACTCAGTTTTCATTTTATCCATTTTCTTTTTAATGTTCTCATTGTGTTTGAGTGTGGAGCCTTTTTTATACCAGCAATCATCAGTAAGATGATTGACTAAGCCACATATTTCACATGGCTTTCCTTCATCTTAAGTTGATCATCTGCTGAAGAAGATGAAACTACTGAAGACTTATTCTTCAGCAGTTTGCGCCAGTACTAGCAGTTTCTTCCTTGCAGTACATGCTTTCTTGATATCTTCTTCAGTAGTTTTTCCCACCCTTCTATTGGCAGTTTTATTTTCCTTTAGTACATGCAGTAATTTGGGTTTGTTCTCCAGGTGTTATGACTTGCTCTTTAGTACTTTCAGTACTTTGTGAAATACCACCTGGAGTGATCAACCTTTTGATCATGTGAGTGTCAGCATTTGAACCATCAACATCAGCTGATAGATTTTGGGAGGAATTAATGCTGACTCCAACCTCTAATGGTGCTGTATCAGATAGTCGATCACATGATGAAAAGGATTGGTTATTGCTTTCTCCATCAGATTCTACCTCTGCTCTGGGAGTAAAATCTGTAGGAGGAGCAGTGTGATTATAACCAATGCCAAACTTCACATTGGAAGCAGACTGCTTACTGAGAAGCATTTCAAAACCCTTGCAGGAATGTACCCATCGATTACACTCTACCTGGGTAGCTGCAAGTGTTTCTTTGAGGTCTCTGTACTTCTCTAGAAGTACCTCTTCCCTAGCCTTATCATCAGTGATTTGGCATTTAAGTTTGTAAATCTCATCATTCTTATCATTAAGCACAGACTCAAATTCAGCTTTTCTTTTGGATATTATTTGTTCTAGCTCAATGTTCTTGTTAATTAAAGCTACATTTGCTTCTCTAATAGATGCAAATGCGGCTATGCATGTTTCAGAACATAGCTTGGCTTTGGCCTCGGAGGATACCTGTGATACCTGTGGTGTGGAGGCATTAGAGGATGAGGTATCAGCAGACTCCAGGGCCATAAGAGCAAGGTTCCAAAATGATTGTCACCACCATGTTGACCAACACCAGAAAACAGTTGTTCATGACCAGACATATCATCTGGTAAACTGCTCCAGTCAACAACTCTTGGGGTGAAAAAGCTATGTTCTTGAGGTTGAGATTGTTGATGAGATTGGGAAGGTTGACGCTCAGGAAGAGCAGGTGGTTGTTGAGCAATGGGTACTTGAACTTGACTGGTTTGTGGCATGTAATAGCAGGCATAAGGATATGGCATTGGACCTTGAGGTACAAAATATGCAGGAGATAGAGGTTGTGATAGACCAGAACTAACAGGATGTTGCCCTCTGTTTTGTTGAATATTACTTGGAAAAGTCACAAAGGGTGCAGAGGAGTTAGATCCAAATAATCTACACTCTCTTGCAAAGTGCCCAAGCCTGTGGCATTTGTGACACCTCAACTTACTCTTGTCAAAACCAACTTTGGTTTTGCCAGAGAGTCCAGGGAATTTCCTACCAGTTCTCTTGTAGAACTTCTGAGATCTGATGTTAATCAAGGCCATTTGGCTCAGAATATCCATCTCTTCTAAGTCATCATCAGCTATACCTTTCAAATCATCCATAATGAAGCACAAATTGTCACTATTACAGCCTGACTGACTATCAACACTCACAAATGCATGATCAGAACTGTTTGAAGAGAAATCTATATGCACATCATAATTACATTCTGATGCAGCATATTCTGACTCATGACCGACCAAGGCAGTGTTCCCTGAAAGTCTTTAGTGAGCTTTCATGATGATGCCAGTTTCCTTTTCTGCTCCATCTCTCTTTCAAATGTAAGCAGTTTCCCATGAAGTTGGGTGAGAGATAGGCTATCCAGATTTGCATTAGAGCGTAGGACAATTGTATATGTGTCCCATCTCTCAGGAAGTGATCTGAGGAATCTGTGGTTCATCTGGCTATTAGTGTATTCATGTTTGACCATTTTTAGCTCAGAGATCAAACATGAAAAACGCTCAAACTGTTGCGTCAGAGTCTCACCCTTCCTATGAGCAAATGTCTCATATTGTTGGGCAAGTATTTCCCTATTGTTTGCTAAGACCTCATCAGTACCACCGAATTGTTCTTTCAGTGCCTTCCAGAGGTCATGAGCAGTTTCATGATGCATAAGCCCAGAGTAGATTTCATTAGGCAGTGCCATGGCCAGAATTCCATGAGCTTTAGCATCAATCTCAAACAGTTTTCGATCCTCATCTGAGTATTGTTCCTTCTTCTTCGGAACCATTTGGTTGGTTTCCGGATTGTTCACCATAGGCTTATGTGGACCATGTACCATAGACGTCCAACAACCTGAACTGTTAACAGACAGATGATGGAGCATTCTTCGTTGCCATATGTTATACTCAGTCCTAACCAGCATCGGAGGCTTGGTTGAGGAACCAGTATTGTGAGGGTCATTAGAAGGAGTAGTCATATTCAGAATTCAGACAAATTCAAGGTAAACAAAGTAAATCTAGCTCAAAACCACTTAGAACCTCAGACAAAATGGCCAGAAGCAACAAAAACTCAATCTCTATAACCGATTCTTGCAAATTTGCTAATTCGATCAAACATAGATAGCAAAAGAACAGTTTCAATAATCAATTGTTAAATCGATCAATGATTAACCTGCTCTGATACCATTTGTTAGGATCTCAGCATCTAGTTTGATCAATTAGATTGGATTTGCAGTGGAATGAGCCCACGAATTAACAAATTTAAACAAGAACACACGAAATTTATCAATGAAACAATGTTTGTTATAGAGAGAGAAGTCCTGCCAAAAGGAATATATTCATTCAATACACACTTCGGCTGGATTCACGCTACGTTACAATTAGGTCATCTTTCCTTTTATAAGGAAGCTGACGTCAGCTGATGTCACTTGACAGTGACATCTAACTGTTATTTAACTACTGAAAGTTAACACAACTACTGAATATGTCAAACAGCTGACATCTTCTTACAAAAATACCAAGTGTTAACTATCACTACAACTACTGAAACAACAACGACTGAAGAACATGCTCTTCAGTCGTTTTACAAGTACTGAAATAGAAAAGAAAACTACTGAAAGGAAACCATCACAACAACTGAAGAATGTTTCTTCAGTTGTTGTGACAAACTCTGAAGGCTTCAGTACTTGGACTTCTTGAACTTCAATTGTTGTCATCAGCTGATGTCTTCAGATGTTGTCTTCAGTCTTTGTACTTCAGCTTTTGATCTTCAGTACTTTAGTCTTCAGCTGTTGATCTTCAGTACTTTAGTCTTTAGCTGTTGATCTTCAGTACTTTAGTCTTCAGCTGTTGATCTTCAAACTTTGGTCTTCAACTGTTGAAGTCTTCAGTACTTTAGTCTTTAGTTGTTGATCTTCAGACTTTGGTCTTCAGCTGTTGAAGTCTTTAGTACTTTAGTCTTCAGCTGTTGATCTTCAGACTTTGTCAAACATCTGATCAAGTCTTCAACAGTTGTTGTGATGTCTTGTGGGACTTAAAGGTTTTTCTGATCTGGCTCATTGGTTCTTTTGGTCCAACAAACTCCCCCTGAACCAATGCAGCCAAAACCTTTAAGCTTATTGAAGATATCCCACTTATTATGGCAGAAAGATTGGTCTTTTTGTCTTCTAGATCATCTCAGAAGTGACCCTTGTAAGCACAGGCCTGGGAAGAAGTCTCAATGATCTGTTTGACAAAGGATGGATGGGAACTCTGTCTTGGGTAACTGGACACAGAGCTGTTACCCCATCCATGAGATCTACTTCCCAACTATGAGTCTGTAAGACTCCTTTGCATAGGCCTCAAGGAAGATTACTTGTTCCTCCATGGTAAGCTCATCTGCTTCTCCTTCAAAGAGTGACTCTGGCCCATAATACTCAGAGAGGTATTTGACCTGCTTCCCATTTATTAGTTCCACAGTTGTTATGACTCTATATGCGAATTCATCTGGGTGAATACCCTCTAAGAACAACTGGAGCTCATTCTTTCTAACTTCCTCAAGCCTCCTATACACTAACCCCTTTTTCACCACTTTATTCTCCAGCATCTTTTGTGGGGTCAGTTTAGCTTTATAGGCTTTCTTCAAGTCATCTAGGATCTCCTAAGGTGATACTACAAAGGCCAGTGAGATCACTTCATCTACAATCTTCTTTACTTGGCCAAGGTATCTCTGTGGAATATTTTTCTTTTGAATCCTATGAGACAGCCTGGGATCAGGCCAAATCCTCACTCTCTCTTTTTGATATTGAAAGGTATGTCTGAGAGTGTATAATCTCTGAGCATGTTTCTTCATATTGATGATTGAAGATGTGGCACCGTATGCTTTGTCGACTCTTCTCAATAGTTCCTCATCATGTTGTTTGTGAAGCTCTTCTTCTTCTAACTTCACTTTCACAATTTGCCTTTGAGATTCAGGAGTAATTGTTGGAGGGTGACTTATGGCCTTAGGCAACTGTATAACAGCTGAGATTGGCAGCCTGTCTTCATATTCATCATTATCTTCTTCTTCCTCTTCTAGCCTCAGTACCCTTCTCTTCCTCTTCTGGGGTACATCATCGGCTATTGGTTTTGTGGGTAAGGGAATTGGTTTAGTGGGTTGTGGTTGTGGTGGTTTTGGTGTGGGAATTTTGACATGCTGTTCTAGCATTTTGGATGTAAGTGAGGCTTTAGATTGTTTGACCAGTTCAGTCCTGCTCCCAGCACCAGCTTCATTCAAGGCTTCAATGACCAGCCCTTTGGTATATACTTCAGACGAACAGACCTTGGTGGTTATTGCCAAGATGCTGTCCCTGGACCATGACTTGATTTCAATCAATGATCTTCCAAGATGCTTAGCTATGAACCTGATCATGATTTCCAGCCTTTCCCTTTCCAACACACTGTAACTTGTCCATCTTGCTTGGATTTCTTCAATCTCCAATCTTCTAATTTTTGAGTCAAGTTTTTCAGTGTCATGACCTTGCCTAAACAGCTGATCAATGATGTTATCCATTGATCGGCTGTGTTGGGCATCAGCCTCCTTCACCATTTTCTCCAACTCCTTCTCCTTCTTTCCATTCTTCCTTTTCTTGTATGTGACATGAAAGTCTTTAGTACTTTCAGTCACTTTCTCCATTTCAGCTTTCTTCTCCTTCTCCTTCTCAGTCTCTACACCCAACTCCTTCTCATTTTCCACCTCTATCTCTTTTTCTTTCTCTTTCCCATCTTCAATCCTCTTTCGTTTTGCTTTCACTGACTGAATCTCCCCCTTTTTGGTTACATTGGTTGCAAGGGTTTGATTGTTAGAAAGCCTTTTGCTCACAACTTCCTCTATCAAGGGTTGGATAACTGAGGAAGCCTCTCATCAAGGGTTTTAATCACTATATCAGTGATAATTGGTGTGATGAGAGGTAAGGAATTTTAAAAGATAGCAGCTATTTGCTCAGGGGGTTCTGTCCCTGAGAGATAGTTCCAGAAGTAGAGGCAGGTGGCTGAGTGTTTTGGAGTGGCTTTGTGTATAAGAGACCTTCAGAGAAAGGTGCCATCTGTTGGTGTATTGGGGCAGATGGACTTAGATCCTGAGACGTTTTGGCTAGCAGCTCTTTGAGTCTGCTCACCTCAGCCTCTAGGATTGTGTTGTGGGTTAAGACATCATAGAAGAAGCCCATGTCATCATCAGTTTGTGCTGAATCATCTGACCTCCTGATAGAATCAGGATGTACATGCACTGTGTGTAGATCAGTATAAGCATGTGCCATTTGGTCTTGGTTCCGGGGACTTCCAGCCTCAGGACTTTGTCCTTCATTGGCTGTTGCCTCTGGTGAGGTCTTATAGATGTTACCCTTTTCATCCTGATCATTTGCTGAAACAGGGGAAGTGGCAGCCTCACCAGATGTTCTAACCTCCTCTGCTACACTAGGAGATTGAACAGTATAACCCCTGTGCTGTGGGTTAGCAGCAGCATTTGGATCCTCCCCCTTAATTGTTGAGGCTATCCCAGTTTTGATTGGTATCTGGGGAGGGGAGAGGAATGCAACTGACTCAACACTTTTGCAACTATGATGGTAGGACTTTGGGGGGCGGTTGTAGTGGGAGATGGTGTAGAAGCAGTATGGACCCAGGGAGAGTGGTGCGTTTCAATGGCAACCTCCTCAAATGAGGAAGGTTCCAGATGTATAGGTGCCTCGAATGTGGTTGCTGCAGGCTCCTGTTGAGAGGAAGCCTAAGCGGTTAAGGTTGGGTGAGTACTTGTAGCTACTGGGGGATTATGGCCAATAGATATATCCTGCGTTTGTGTTGCAGGGACATCCTCAGGGGACTCATTTCCCTGAGTAGCCGTTTTGGGATTCTTGTGTTTGGGTTTGGTGGGGACTTTGGATTTGGAGGTGGTGGCTGTGGGTTCCAGCTGCGTGGGTTTTCGCAGCTTGGCAGCCTGTTTGAGTGACTGGTCTGAGTTGTGCCTGGAGTATACCTCAGGCAATACAGCCATGGCAGGGACTCCAAGGCCAACAAGTCCCTCAGCTTTCAGCTGGTTCTCTATAATGGCCATTATGAACCGTTGATATAATATCCATCGGTTAGCAATAGGTTTTGAGACCATATCCTTAAGTTCAAGAAATATTATTGCAGAAAAATTTAAGTTTTGTTGCTCAAGGATAGAGAAGAATACCTACTGCCACCTGGTTGACATTTGATCCCAAGAAGAAGTCTTAGGGGCTAGGCAGACATTCACCATATGAAAAATAAATCGTTCCGCGTCATGGAAATGCTTCTTTAGGATGGTAGAAGCGCTGAGGTTACCCTGGTATCCATGGTGGGCAAAAGATAGATCAGTGGTGCCCTTTGAATATCCAGCGGGGAAGGTGGCATCATCCAGTTGTAGGATTTGGCGAAGGATTTCCAAAGTGATGACCACCTTACGGTAGTTGACGAACGACTGGAGAGACTCGGTGTCATTCTCCCCAGTGGTAAGGGTGACGTTCGTCCAGAACTGATTTAGGGATTCGGCATAAATGGTAGGATTGATAAGGAAGGCCGTTTTGTATGGAGAATGGACCATTAGATCAATGGCAGTATCAAACTTCATCCAGAAGGGTGATTTGGTAAGGTAGGCAACACAGTTATGTCTTGGTTTAAGCTGCATGGTCGCCATTAATGTGAGAGAAGGTTCGGAGTTTTTGAACGTTAGGTTTGAGATAATGAAGCTCTATAAGATTAGGTATTTATAGGGTATGGGTTATAAAACAACTGAAGGGTTTGGTGTTAATCATCAGTAGTTTTAAACGACTGATGACATGGTATTAACCTTCAGAGGTTGAAACAACTGAAGTCTTGGTTTTAGGCATCAGCAGTTATAAAACTACTAAAAACCATAGTTTTGGCTTTAGATGTTGGAAACAACTGAGGACTTGGTGTTAGTCATCAGTAGTTGTAAAACTACTGAAGACA
The DNA here is from genome assembly GCA_025506515.1 of Flaveria trinervia. NCBI lineage: Eukaryota > Viridiplantae > Streptophyta > Magnoliopsida > Asterales > Asteraceae > Flaveria > Flaveria trinervia. The sequence continues at coordinate 54,200,984 of CM046449.1, read as the reverse complement.
TGGTTTTGTCATCGGTTGTTGTAAACTACTGAAGACTTGGTGTTAGTCATCAGTAGTTGTGAAACTACTGAAGACATTGGTTTTGCTTCAGTTGTTTAAGATGAAACAGAAGTTGTAAAACGACTGAAGAGAAAATTCCCATCAGTAGTTTTCGTCAATTCTTAGCTTTTTAGCTGTTTCATACTGTCCTCAACACTTACTTGTAGACTTTTGTTCTTCAGTACTTGTAGACGGTGTTCTTCAGTACTTGTGAACATTTGTTCTTCAGTACTTGTAGATAGTGTTCTTCAGTACTTGTGAACATTTGTTCTTCAGTACTTGTAGACTTTTGTTCTTCAGTACTTGTAGACAGTGTTCTTCAGTACTTGTGAACATTTTTTCTTCAGTACTTGTGAACATTTGTTCTTCAGTACTTGTAGACAGTGTTCTTCAGTACATGTGAACATTTGTTCTTCAGTACTTGTAGACTTTTGTTCTTCAGTACTTGTAGACAGTGTTCTTCAGTACTTGTGAACATTTGTTCTTCAGTACTTGTAGACTTTTGTTCTTCAGTACTTGTAGACAGTGTTCTTCAATACTTGTGAACATTTGTTCTTCGGTACTTGTAGACAGTGTTCTTCAGTACTTGTGAACATTTGTTCTTCAGTACTTGTAGACTTTTGTTCTTCAGTACTTGTAGATAGTGTTCTTCAGTACTTGTGAACTTTGTTCTTCAGTACTTGTAGACAGTGTTCTTCAGTACTTGTGAACATTTGTTCTTCAGTACTTGTAGACTTTTGTTCTTCAGTACTTGTAGACAGTGTTCTTCAGTACTTGTAAACATTTGTTCTTCAGTACTTTTGAACTTTTGCTCTTCAATACTTTTGTTCATCAGCTCTTGAGACTTTCAAACATCAGTAGATGTATGTTTTCACATCAGCTGTTGGGATATGTTATTCATGGGTAGTTTCACAAATTTTTCTCATCAACAGTTGTGTTTCTGATCATCAGCAGACACTGACAAACCGTGTCAAATTAGCAGATACCTAAATCTGATGCTTTGAAACATCATCAGAAAAGGTTTCAAATTATCTGAATAGTGTTTAGTACTTCAGTAGAAGCCAGAGCCTGATTTGTATCTGAAGTTGGAATTGGTATTCGCTTATTATTGGGTATCTTTCTTGCTGAGTACATGGTTCTATTATATATAGTTTGAGATGATTTTGCTTATATTAGCATGCTATGCTGAGTTAGACAAGAAGAAAGTCAAGAGCAGTAAAAGGGGTGGTTACTCTCATATGTTTTGCATCCTTCAGCAGATGCTTGTCAAACTACCTCTAGCAGTTAGCAGCAGAAACAAAGGGAAAACAATGAATAAAGGCATGAGTCAATGTGGTTCTAGTGGGTGCACAAAAAGAACCAATTGAGGAGGAGACTATGCCTTCATAAAACAGCCGGTGGTAACACTCACAATCAATGGTTTCTCAATCTAATTCATTTTCTATGATTTTGAGTGGGTTGGTGGGATCTCTTCAAAGATTAACACTTCTAAGCATGTTGATGATTGTTCCTTGGATTTGTTCAAGATTTGATCACTATTTGAAGATGTCATTCATTGTAGAGGTTGGGTTACCCTTTACAGTGAAAAGACACCCTATGCTCTTACATTCCTTTGGGTTGGGAATAGAAGACTCTTTTGGCTCCTTGGGTAAGAATCAAAAGAAAATGGATGCTGCATCTTAGGGGGAGTTACATAGAAGTGTGAAAGGTTTGATTAAAGTCTTGGAATAGTTTGATGCTTGCTTTGAAGATAATCCGTAAAACAAGAGCCTACTACAGTGTGATGCAAGTGAAAGGAACATGATCTCCATGTGTCCATCATATGCTATTGCATCTTCATGGATTTGATTTCATCTTACCAAAAAGGGGGAGTTTGTTGGGGTGTGTTTTTACCTAAACAACAAGGATTTGGAAAGATGAATATATTCTAATATTGATCATAAAAGAAGTGCAAAGCATCTTCTGAGGGGGAGCAGAAGATAAATATTTCCTTGCAAACACCCACCTGGTTCAAGTTCACCATTTGTGAAGATTCAAGACCTAAGTTATAGAATAGGAACTATTTTATTATTTCATTGTATTTATGATGTAATATTTAGTTTTGCTATCATCATCCTAGGGTTTTGGGTCATGTACCATAAATAGATAGGATAGCCCCCATCTCAAGTAGAATTTTCACAATGTAATCATTTGGTGAGCTTGATGTGTGTGCAGCCTCCATGGAGTTGTCATCCATGGAGGTTGTATTTTGATTATTGCAATTTCTTCTTTCTTCCTGTTTCTCTTGTTTCTATAATAAATTTCCCTTTGTTTACTCAATGATTATACATCTCCTACCCTTTGAATGTTCATATCTAATTGATTTCATTAATATGGTTTTTCTGATCCTAACAGAATCAATTTGATTAAACCTTTTTCAGCACAGTCTCTCAAAAAGTGATATCTAATCTCAATATGTTTTGTTTTGAGTGTTGAACTGGATTATTAGTTATAAAGACAGTAGCTGTGTTGTTAATAGAAATTGGTGTGTGCAAGAAGTTAAAACCATAATCAAGCATCTGGTTTTGAATCCGGAGAACTTGAGAGCAACATGCTGATGCAGCAATATACTCAAGTTCTGCTATGGACACAGATATATTTGTCTGCTTCTTGCATTGCCAGGATACTAGTCTAGGACCAAGAAATTGACAACCTCCAGAGGTGGATTTTCTAATAAAGTTGCATTCTCCATAATCACTATCTGTGTAGGCATAGAGATTAAATTCTCATTCCTTTGGATACCATAACCCAAGAGCGTTTGCCCTTCAGATATCTGAATATCCTCTTAACTGCGTTCACATGTGATTCTTTTGGATCAGCTTGATATCTGGCACACACACAAACACCGAACATAATAGTGAACCGACCATTTATAGATAGTGAGTACTGATTTGCCTTAAGGGTCAGGTCCAATCTTCACTTTAGTATCCACAGGAGTTCTGATAGACTGACAGTCAGCAAAGTGAAATTTCTTCAACATGGTTTCCATATTTTTTGATTGATTAATGAAGATTCCATCTACTATTTGTTAGACTTGCACCCCTAGAGAGAAGGTGAGTTCCCCCATAGCACTCATTTGGAACTTTGAGTGCATAAGGTCTTCAAATTCTTTGCAGAGTTGCTTGTTTGTCGAGCCAAATATAATGTCATCCACATAGATTGGACTCACAACATGTCTTTTCCTCTTTTTCTTCTAAAGAGAGTCTGATCAATCTTTCCTCTTTCATACCCATGTTCAAGAAGAAAGGATGATAGAGTCTCATACCACTTTCTTGGTGCTTGATGAATACCATACAGAGCTTTGTCAAGCTTGTAAACTCTATGAGGGAAATCTGGATCTACAAAGCCAGGTGGTTGGCTCACACAGACTTCCTCAGCAATCTTTCCATACAGGAAGGCACACTTTACATCCATTTGATAAACAGTAAATTTCATGGACGCAGAATATGCAAGAAAGATTCTGATTGCTTCTAGTCTGGAAACAGGTGCAAACACTTCGTCGTAGTTGGTTCCTTCTTCTTGAGTGTATCCCTATGCCACTAGTCTTGCTTTGTTTCTGATGACAATCCCTCTATCATCAGTCTTGTTCCTGTACAGCCATCTGGTACCGATAGGGTATTGTCCTTCGGGAAGATCTACCAGTTGCCATACTTCTTGCTTCTTGAATTGGAGCAATTATTCCTGTATTGCTTCAATCCAGCTATTGTCTTGAAGAGCCTCTTTGATGTTTTTAGGTACTCTTTGACATAGAAAGCATGAGAACAAACAAATGTTTGCAATATTGGACTTGCTTCTTGTCACCCTCTCATTAAGATCACCAATAATGGTTTCAACTAGATGATTCTTGTGTATTCTTGTGGTTGGAATAGTGTCACCAGCAATAGTTACATCAAGATTGGAGACATTCAGTTCATTATGGTTAGAGGCACATTCATCTTGTACTGTTGTTGAATTATGAAGATTGTCAACTTCTGTTTTAGTAACTGCTACATCTTCAGCAGCACTGAGATTGCTTGCATCAGTTGATGTACCTTGTGTTTCAACTGGATGAGAAGCTTGTTTTTGATTTTTGATCTCATTTGACAAGTCATCTGAGTGAGATGGTACCAGGTTGGGACCTTCTTCAGAAGAAACACTAAGGTTTTGTGACAGTTGTCTGATAGGATCAGCTTGAAGAGGAACATCTTCATTCATGTGTTCATCAAATGTAGGTGGAATCAATGGATAATTATCTATTCTTTCTATAGCTGATGAAGTATCACTTGAATGTATATTTCCTGCATCAGACAAGTGAAATTAGTCAAATGATTTTTTAAACATGTCAATATCAAACAACCAGTCAGGACCATTAGTAGATTTGGGAAATGTATGTTCCTTGAATTGAACATTTGTAGATTCATCGATAATGTTCAATTTGGATTGAACACTCTATAAGCCTTTGAAACAGAAGAATAACCTACAAAGAATCCTTCATCAGACTTGGATGAAAATTTTCCCAATGGTCTTGGGTGTTTAATATTGAGAATGGACAACCAAATGATTTGAGGAATCCAATAAATGGTTTCCTATGAAAGAGCAGTTCATAAGGTGTCATGTTACTTTCTTTAACAATCAGAGTTCGATTTTGTACAAAGCATGATGTGTTAACTGCTTCGGCCCAGAAGGTGATTGGCAGTTTAGCATCGGCTAGCATCGTTCTTGCTGCTTCAATCAGTGTTCTATTTCGTCTTTCACCTACCCCATTTTGTTGAGGAGTTCTAGCTGCACTGAATTGATGAGAAATGCCTTTGGTTGTACAAAAGGAACTCATACTTTCATTTTTGAATTCAGTTCCATTATCACTTCTTATTATTTTGACCTTACGATCAAGTTGATTTTCAAATTTAATGATAAATTCTTGTATGATTTAGGATGCTTTGTTTTTATGAAATAGGAAGAACACCCATGTGAATCATGAAAAGTCATCAATGATCACTAAACAATACTATTTCTTTCCCATACTCATTACATGAGTTGGTCCAAATAGATCCATATGAAGTTGCTTCAATGGAGTATTGTTAGTGTTCACAAGCTTGGTTTTGTGAGACGATTTGTGTGTTTTCCTTTGAGGCACACTGAAAATTGATCAATAAAATTGAATTCTTTTTGAGGAAGACCAAGGACATGGTTTCCTTTGACTAACTTGTTCATATTTTTAAAGTTGGTGTGCCCCAAACGTCTATGCCAAAGCTGTGACTCATCAAATGATGCTTTAGACAAAAGACATGTTTCTTTTTTAGGTGATGTAGAACACAGGTTTGAGACATATGTATTATTCTTCCTTGGTGTCTTTAAGACAACTCATTCTTTAGAGATCTAAACTCCAGGTTTCAGAATGTAGCAATAAGTGTCAGTAAAATGAGTGGAATTTTCTTGTCACAGATCTGAGACACACTTAGCAGATTGAAATTCAATTGTTCACAGTAGTTCACTCTGTCAAAGCTTAGCATCCCGTTTGTCACAGATCTTCTCCTGTAATTCTACCACCTTTTGAATCTCCACCAAATGCCATAGTAGTTCCTTGTATGTGCTTGAAGTCATGAAGGAGGGAACGATCTCTAGTCATATGTCGGGAGCATCCACTGTCTACGTACCATAGGCTATTCGACCTGTGTGCATGAACCTGCAAGCAAAAAGAACTAACTAGAATAGGGAACCCAAGCCATGATGGTCTTCGGTTTCTCGTTCCTATTCATGATGGTGAACTCCTGGTATTTCCCTCTAAATTGTGATTTGGATGGAGGTGTCTTCGGAGATTTTCGGTAATGAATGGGTTGAGTCATCCCATAAACATCTACTGAGGATTCAGATGAGTAATGAAATCGTTGGTCTCTATTTCTTTGTAAAAATTTAGCCCGTTTTTCATTATCAAAAGTAGACTTTTGTTTTGGAAGGTCAAGTTGGTGTTTCATTATGAGATGATTTCTTTGACCCTTCCTCGATTCCTTCAAATTATTCCTGTCATTTGTTGATCTAGGTGTCCTAGATTGAGTATTATGAAAATGAGATATGACAGAATGCATCACAGTGGATGTTTTTGAGATGGGCTTGTGTTGGGGAATTCTCAAACCTTCTGATTGAAGTAACAATCAGATGTATTGTGATTGTTCATGTCACAGATTGAACAATACTTGTTGAAATAGCAGTTTTTGGTGGAGTGATTGTTCATATCATAGATAGAGCAATATTGATTAAACAAGCATTTATCTGTCTTGTGATTGAACATTTCACAAATGTCACAATACATTTGTTTGTTTCTTGAATTAGATTTTTCCTTGTGTGACTCAACTAATATTTTCTATTGATGAGTCACTTTCTTTTCTTTAGGTGATGAATCAGAAGCAACCCTTTTAGTAGTTTGCTTCCCAACACTACCTTTGTTTAATTGTCTAGGCTGTTTCTGTTTCTTCAACCTATTTCTTACTTCTTTCTCAAGCTGGTCAACATGTTCCTTACTGCATATATCAAACCCAACTCCCTGCCTTAATCTTGAAGACTGAGGGTCTGAAGATGTTTTATGTGTTGAACTCAGTGTTACTGTTTGTTTCTTTTGCAGTGAAACCTTTTCTGATTTGCTTGAATTTTTTGGAGATATAATCTCATTATCAGAACTACTCTCAGTAGTGGGTTTCATGCCTTCACATATTTCTTTTTGCCTTGTAAAACAGATGGTATGAATTTTATAAAAGGTACAATTGCTTTTACAGGGCTTGATGGTTTCATGACACTCACTGTCTTGTCTTAACACTCTTTGATTTTGATTGGGTGACCTAACTTGATTTTATCCTCATTTGTTTCAATATAAACATCAGGTTTGTTTTGAGGATTGGTCACCTGTTTCACTACAGATTTAGATTCCATAGTTTTAGGTTCAATTGCTTCAGATAGTGAGACAGATTCAGGCATGACGGTGTAATTGTCATTGTATGGTGGAGGACATGAATTATACCCAATTCCTGACATGTCCTTTGGATCCTTTTGGGAATCAAGCATCTATTGCAGCTTGACTGAAGAGATTTGAAACTTTTCAAGTTTCACTTCAGTCATAGATTGTTGAGCCTTAGATTGAGCTAACTTTTTAGTAAGTAGCTCGTTCTCAGCTGCAAGAGTGTACTTCTCACCATGCAGTTTTTCTATGACAGAGATGAGAGATTTAATTTTGATTTCAAAGTTTTTTTATTTCTCTCTTCATCATCTCTGACTTTACCTTTTCTTCTTTGATTTTATCAGCCAGTTTGTGGTTATGCTCCCTATACCCTTGCAATTCATTAATGCATTTTTCACTACAAAGGTTAGATTTTACCTCAGTAGGCATTGGAGCTGGTCCATCATTGATGTGAGCCATAAGAGCATGGTTTTGAAATTGAGGCTTGACTTCCTCTACATACACACTCCAGTCACATACTCCATCTTGCTTTATCACTAGAGCACTAGCTGAAGACTGACTGCTTCCATGAGCTTGATTTGTCAGTTGGGGTGGATGTTGATATGATTGGTGTTGATGATACTGCTGCTATTAGTTGTTTGAGTGAAAGCTTGAGTTAGGCTGTGAGGATGATTGGCCCTGGAGAGTTCCTTTGATAGTTGTTTCTCTTGGGTGCATTGCACTCTCTTGAGAAGTGGCCAACCATGCCACAGTTGAAGCATTTTACCTTGGATTTATCATATCCAAGTTTTGTCTTTTCATTCAGGCTCAGCTTTCTTCCTTTTCTGAAGAATTTCTTAGCTCTCATTACAATCATGGCCATTTGCCATTGTAGATCCATTTCTTCCACATCATCTTGTTCTATTTCCTCCAGATCTTCATAAATTAGATGAGCAGAAGTGAGTCTTCCTCCCAAGTAGGCTTCAAAGCTTGCAACAAATGCATTGTAAGTTGCTTTTTATTCTTCTGATATTGAGTCTTCAGGATTGGTTTGAGGAGCAGCAGTGACTCTAGAAGTTTGAGGAGTAGCAGTGACTCTAGGTGTTTGAGATGAGGTTGAAGGATGATTGATTGGTGGAGTTGCAATGAACCTAGTGTTGTTCCTTTGATCTCTTGATGAGATAAAATCATCTTCCTCAGCGATGAAGCATTTTCCATAGAATGAGATTCTGCTGGAAATTTGTAAGCCTCAATCACTCTTGGTCCACCAACATTCTGTTTCCAGCTTTCAGGGAGACTGTGAAGCATCTTTTTGTTTAATTCTTTAATATTATAAGTGACTCCCATGATTTCCAAGTCATTTACTAACTGTACAAATCTGTGTATTGTTTAGATATTGATTCTCCCTTGGTGTGGTGGAATGTTTCATACTGATTAACAAGCTTATCTTTGTTGATTTCAGCCACCTCACTGCTTCCTTCACACATGATTTTGAGTGCATCCCACACAGCTTTTGCAGTTCCATACTCCTCCAATCTTTTCAGCACATCCATCTTGAGTGCTTGAGTCAGAATTGAGTAGGCTTTGAGGTCTATCTTGATTTTCTTGTAGTCTTCTTCATCTAAGGTCATCTCTTCAATGGGTATTCTAGCAGTTCTGTATATTGCAGCTTGATTTGCAGACAGAGTAACAGGATGTATGGCCCCTTGCATATTGAAATCCAGAAATCAGGATCTACACCTGTGATGTAATTCCTAACCTGATTTTCCACTGTTTAAACTCAGATTTATGTTTAAGCATTGGAGGTTTAGGTGTATGACCAAGTTCTGAGTATGTTGGACCAAAAGAACCAATGAGCCAAGATCAGAAAACCTCTAAGTCCCACATGGTATCACAACAACTGCTGAAAGCTTCATCAGTAGTTTGACAAGTGCTGAAGACTTCAACAACTGAAGATCAAGTGCTGAAGACTTCAACAGCTGAAGAACTAAAGTGCCGAAGTACAACAGCTGAAGAACACAAGTACTGAAGCTGAACAGCTGAAGAACGCAAGTACTGAAGCTGAACAGCTGAAGAACACAAGTGCTGAAGCTGAAGACCAAAGTACTGAAGTACAACAGCTGAAGAGTTTACAGGTGCTGAAGATCAACAACTGATGTACAAAGTCTGAAGACAAAGACTGAAGATATCAGCTGATGACATCTACTGAAGTCATCAGCTGATGAAACACCTGAAGGTCAAAGTCTGAAGATCAAGTACTGAAGCCTCAGTAGTTTGTCACAACTGCTGAAGAGTACTTCTTCAGTAGTTGTGATATCAGTAGTTTTATATTTCTAGTTTCAGTAGTTTTATGTTTCAGTAGTTTTGTAAAACGACTGAAGAGCTTGTTCTTCAGTCGTTGTAGTTTCAGTAGTTTCTAATCATAGTTTTATATTCTGCACTTAACACTCTGATATGTTCTCAGTAGTTGTGAACATTTCAATAGTTTGTTAAGATTTAGTTATTTTTGTAATAGATCTGCCAGTTGTCACTTTCCGTGATAACAGCAGTGATTGTTGCACTCTATATAAGGAGTGACAACCTATTGTAATAATGTGTATGACGGGAATGAATGAATGATTTGATTAGAAATATTCTATATCTATAAACATTCCGTGAATCAGAAATATATATTCTCTCACTATAACCGTATGTGCTCTTAATGCATACAAGTATCGATTACTTGGTACAATTTGTCTAATTCCTGTTCTTATTCCGCTGCTTTAAACTCCAATACATCAAAATTGTGATAGCTGATCCTGTCAAATGGTATCAGAGCAGGTTCATCATTGATCGATCTAATAATTGATCATTGAAACTGCTATTCAAGATCCAAGTTTGATTGAATTAGCTTTTGTTTTTGCAAGAAACGGTTATAGAGATTGAATTTTTCTGTATTCCTGGTCATTCATCCTGAGATCTTTTCTTGGTTTTCATTGAGTTTGTTGTGGTCTGTGTAAAACTTTTAAAAGCTTGAATTAAATTGTTTTTGAACTGAAAATGACTACTCCCTCCAATGATCCTCACAATACTGGTTCCTCAACCAAGCCACCAATGCTGGTTAGGAATGAGTATAACATATGGCAACGACGAATGCTCCATCACCTGTCTGTTAACAGCGCAGGTTGTTGGACATCAGTGGTACATGGTCCACACAAGCCTATGGTGAATAACCCGGAAACCAATCAAATGGTTCCGAAGAGGAGGGAGCAATAATCAGATGAGGATAAGAAGTTGCTTGAAATTGATGCAAAAGCCCATGGAATTCTGGCCATGGCACTGCCCAATGAAATCTATTCTGGGCTAATGCATCATGAAACTGCCCATGACCTCAGGAATGCCCTGAAAGAACAATTTGGAGGAACAGATGAGGTCTTGGCACATAATAGAGAAATACTTGCCCAACAATATGAGACATTCTCTCATAGAAATGGTGAGACACTGACTCAACAATATGAGCGGTTCTCTTGTTTGATCTCTGAACTAAAAATGGTCAAACTTGAGTACACAAATATTCAGATGAATAACAGATTTCTCAGATCACTGCTTGAGAGATGGGACACATATACTATTGTCCTACGCTCCAGTGCAAGTTTGGACAAACTATCTCTCACCCAACTCCATGGGAAACTGCTCACGTTTGAGAGAGAGATAGAACAGAAGAGAAAGTTGTCTTCATCTGGAAAGCTCACTGAAGACTTTGTACCAAGCAACACTGCCTTGGTTGGTCATGAGTCAGAATATGCTTCATCTGAATGCCAGTATGATGAGCATATTAATTTCTCTTCAAGCACTTCTGATTCTGCATTTGTGAGTGTTGATGGTCAGTTTACTGGATGTAATAATGACAATCTATGTTTCATCATGGATGATCTCAAGGGATTGCTGATGACGACTTAGAAGAGATGGATATTTTGAGCCAAATGGCCCTGATAAATATCAGATCTCAGAAGTTCTATAAAAGAACTGGAAGAAAATTCCCAGGACTCTCTGGCAAAACCAAAGTTGGTTTTGACAAGAGCAAGTTGAGGTGTCACAAATGCCAAAGGCTTGGACACTTTGCAAGAGAGTGTAGATCAACTGGATCTAACTCCATTGCACCCTTTGTGACTTTTCCTGGCAATAGTCAACAACACAGGGCAACATCCTGTCACTTCTAGTCATCATCCTCAACAACAATCTCCGCATGTTTTGTTCCTCAGGGTCAAATGCCATATCCGTACCCTTGTTATTACATGCCACAGTCAAATCAAGTTCAAGTTCCCATGGTACCACAACCTCATGCACTACCAGAACCTCAGCCATCCTAATCTCATCAACAAACTCAACCTCAACAACACAGCTTCTTCACCCCAGGAGTTGTTGACTGGAGCAGTTTACCAGATGACATGTCTGGTCATGACCAACTGTTCTCAGGTGCTGGTCAACATGGTGGTGACAGTCCTTTTGGGAATCTAGCTCTTATGGCTTTGGAGTCTGCTGATACTTCATTTTCTAATGCCTCTACACCTCAGGTATCACAGGTATCCTCTGAGGCAAAAGCCAAATTATGTTCTGAACCATGCATAGCAGCATTTGCATCCATTAGAGAAGCAAATGTAGCTCTAATTAATAAGAACATTGAGCTAGAACAAATAATTCCAAAAACAAAGCTGAATTTGAGTCTGTACTTAAAGATAAAAATGATGAGATTTACAAACTGAATTGCCAAATAATTGATGACAAGGCTAGAGAAGAGGTACTTCTAGAGAAGTACAAAGATCTCAAAGAAACCCTTGCAGTTACCCAGGTAGAGTGTGATAGATGGGTACAATCATGCAAAGGTTTTGAAATGCTTCTTAGTAAGCAATCTGCTTCAAATGTGAAGTTTGGAATTGGTTACAATCACACTGCTCCACCTACAGATTTTACCCCAAGAGCAGAGGTAGAATCTGATGGTGAGAGTGATAACCAATCCATCACATCATGTGATCTACTTTCTGATGCAGCACAATCAGAAGTAGCAGTCAGCATCAAGCCCTCTTTGAACCTATCAGCTGATGTTGATGGTTCAAATGCTGACACTCACATGATCAATGAGTTGATCAACTCAGGAGTTAATTCTGAAGGTCTTGAAAGGACTAGAGAGAAGGATTTAACCCTTGAAGTTCAAACTTCAACTGCTGACAGTACTGAAGAGAAGAAAACTGCTAGTAGAAAGAGTTTGAAGACTATTAAAGAGGCAGTCAAGAAAGCAAACAATGCTTCCAAAGCATTGAAGAACAAGTCTTCTGTTGCTGCACCCTCTTTGGTTGATGATCAACCTAAGATGAAGAAGAAACCATGTGAAGTATGTGGTTGTTCAATCATCTTACAGATGATTGTTGGTACAAAAGAGGTTCCAAACTCAAACAAAAAGAAGAAATTAAAGAGAAAATGGTAAAATGAAAACTGAGTTTGAGACCACATTTGTAACAGCAACATCAAATCCTGTAACCCTTAAGTCCTCAAAGAAATCCAAAAAGGAAGGGGTTAAACAGGTGACAGCTGAGAGTGCTCAGAAGAAGAAGGTGCAACATAGGAACTTATTAAACTCTACTGGCAATGTGTCCGATGAGCTGAAAGCTTTATCACAATCAGACACAGCTGGTAATGATGGTTCAACATCTGTTGGGCAGAGTTAACCAACTAGATGCTCCTATGTTGAAACCACAGAAAAGGAGGTCCAAGCCAAAGGACTCCTCTTCTACACCATCTTCTTCCTCTTAGGCTGTTGTTCCAAATAAACCTGTTAGTTTACCATCTATTGATGAGACCAGGCCCAAAACCAAAAAGGTTTGGTCTCTAAAACTAACTGATTGTTTATTCTTGCAGGGTTCTTCAACATGCCAAAGTAGCATCTGGTATGTAGACAGTGGGAGATCTATGCACATGACTGGGAACAACTCTCTTCTTCATGACTACTCTCAAGGAAAGAAGGATTTGTTTCTTTTGGCAATGATGCTAGGGGTTACATCATTGGTAAGGGCTTTGTCTCCAATGAGAAATCAAATTTGATGATGTTAATCATGTGGAAAATCTCAAGTACAATCTCTTGAGTGTCAGTCAAATGTGTGATAAAGGCCATGTTGCTCTTTTCACCAGTCAAAACTGTAGGATTCTGTCATCCAAAGTTTTGCACTTGATTGACAAGGTGTTGGATGATCACACTCTCCTGAGAGCCAACAGGACAGGAAGAGTGTATGCCTTAGATCATCTAAGAAAATAGATCTCAAAGGCAATCCTTGCCTATTTTCCAAAGCCTCTTCTCAAGAATCTAAACTGTGGCACAGAAGGCTTGGTCATGTTAATCTCAAAAACATGAATCAGCTTACCCACAATAGTTTAGTCAGAGCTTACCAATAAAGGAGTTTCACTGTGATGATACCTGCACTGCTTGTTTAAAAGGAAAACAGCACAAGTCTCATTTCCTCCTATTGAAGTGCCTAAGTCCACTGCCTGCTTGCAATTACTGCATATGGATCTATTGGTCCTGTGAGAGTAATGAGCATGGCAAAGAAGAAATACTGTCTGGTAATTGTGGATGATTACTCCAGATTTGTGTGGACTTTCTTTCTACATTCAAAGGATGAGGCTGCTCAGAATTTATTCACTTTGTGTTGTATATTGAGAAGCAGTATTCCCTTCCAGTCAAGTGTATTAGGAGTGACAATGGAACTGAATTCAGAAATCATACACTTGATGACTTCTATCTTTCAAGGGGATCAAAAGGCAGTTTAGCATCCCAAGGACTCCATAACAAAATGGAGTATTGGAGAGAAAGAACAGGACCCTCATTGAAGCTGCAAGGTCCATGCTGGCTGACTCAGGTTTGCCACTGACCTTTTGGGCTGAAGCTGTCAACACAGCTTGTTATGTGCAAAATAGAGTTTTAGTAAATCAGAGGTTGATGAAGACTCCATATGAAGTCCTCCATCATTTGGCTCCTCTGATTTCATTTTTCAAAGCATTTGGGTGTCCCTGTTTTATTCTCAACACAAAGGATCAACTCCATAATTTGATCCTAAGGTGGATGCAGGGTATTTTGTTGGTTATTCATCTACTTGCAAGGCATACAGAGTCTTCAACTGCAGGACAAAGATGGTTGAAGAAACTCTACATGTTAAGTTCAATGAATCTCCAAAGGACAAGATTCCACAAAGCCCTGTGGAGTTATTTGATTTGGACATACTGCAATATGTTCCTTATCAAACTCCTGCTGTTGCTCCTGTCAACAGTTCACCACCTGGTGGTACTGCTGGTACTGATGATGATGATGATTGCAGTACTCACCTCTTCAGGTTTAGTGATCAACTGCCTAATTCAGCTAGACCTGATGTTCCTGTAGCTCCAGTAGCACCATCCACAACAAATGCTGATGAGATCTCTTCGAATTCAACTTCCTTTGAATTACCATCCACTGATTGGTTTCAAGGAAATGATTCACCATCACCATCTGTTACTGCTGGGCCAGCTACAAACACTTGCACAGATCTCATTGTGTATCAAGATCTGAAGAATCACCCTATGTCTCAAATCATTGGTGATATCACTGCTGGAGTATCAACAAGAAGTCAATTGTCAAATTTCTGCTTCTATGCTCTCTTCATCAGTCAGCTAGAGCCAAAGAATTATCACATTGCCTTAAAGGACAATGGGTGGGTTGATGCCATGCAGCTTGAGCTTCTTTAGTTCAAGAAACAGTAAGTGTGGGAACTGGTTCCTCTACCTCCAGGTAAGTGTGCAATAGGCACTAAATGGGTGTTTAGGAACAAAACTGATGAAAATGGGCTTATTGTTAAGAACAAGGCCAGATTGGTTGTTCAGGGGTTTGCACAAGAAGAAGGTATTGATTATGATGAGACCTTTGCCCCTGTAGCCAGACTGGAAGCAGTTCGATTGTTTCTAGCTTATGCTGCTCATCAAAACCTTAAAGTTTTTCAAATGGATGCCAAAAGTGCATTTTTGTATGGAAAAATTAAAGAAGAGGTTTATGTATGTCAACCTCCAGGCTTTGAGGACAATAAACATCCTAATTGGGTGTATAAGCTTGATAAGGCTCTTTATGGGTTAAAACAAGCTCCTAGAGCCTGGTATGAGACATTATCAAAATTTCTTCTGGAAAATATTTCACTAGAGGCTCCATAGATAAGACTTTATTAATTAAAAAGCTGGGCAGCATAATCTACTTGTTCAAATTTATGTAGATGATATTATTTTTGCATCCTCTGATCCAAAGTTGTGTGATGCCTTTACAAAGTTGATGCAACAGAATTTGAATGATGCCATGGGAGAGTTACAATTCTTTCTGGGTTTGCAAATCAAACAAAAGGCTGATGAAATTTTCATTCATCAGTCCAAATACACAAAAGATCTTTTGCAAAAGTTTGATTTACAAAACTGTAAGCCTTGTTCTACCCCCATGTGCAGCACCACACAACTGGATACAGATCAGAAAGGTAAAGTGGTTGATGAAACACTTTATAGATGTATGATTGGGTCCTTGATGTATTTAACACTTCTAGACCAGATATTATGTTGCTACATGTGTTTGTGCTAGATTTCAGGCTGCACCTAAAGAGTCTCATCTGATTGCAGTCAAGAGGATCTTTAGATATCTGCAAGGCACTCCATCTCTAGGTTTATGGTATTCTACTAGACATTCTGGTAAATTAGTTGCTTTTTCTGACAGTGACTATGCAGGTGTAAGTTGACCAGGAAATCAACTTCTGGTGGATGTCAATTCCTAGGCAACTGCTTGATTTCTTTGGCAGAGCAAGAAACAGACCTTAGTTGCTACATCAACTGCTGAAGCAGAGTACATTGCAGCTGCAAGTTGTACATCTCAGGTACTCTGGCTTCAAACCCACTTTTGGATTATGGCATTACAGAGACTAAGACTCCATTGTTAATGGATAGTGCTTCAGCTCTTTGCATTGTCAAAAATCCAGTCCAGCACTCTAGACCAAACATATAGAGATCAGACATCATTTTATAAGGGATTTTTTGAAAAAGGTCTGATTGATCCTAAGTTTGTGCCTAGTGCTAATGAGCTTGCAGACATTTTTACTAAGCCTTTGGATAGTTCAACTTTCCAAAACCTGGTGTTAAGGCTTGGTATGCTGCAGCTAGAATAAGTGACAACTATTGATGATCTTAGTAATAAGTACTGATGATCATTAGTAACTATGTCACATATAAGTACTGATGAGCTCTTTTAGTCTTAGCAGTTTTATAACTACTGAAGGCTAAATGTCTCACAAGTACTGAAGTACTTCATCTGTTCTAAACTACTGATGTAGTTACAACTACTGATGCAGTTACAACTACTACAATCAGTAAAACAGATAAGTACTGATGTCCTATGAAACAACTGAAATCAGCCAAAAAGGCTGATGAATGTGTTGAGGACAGTATGAAACAGCTGAAAAGCTAAGAATTGACGAAAACAGCTAAGAGAACTTTCTCTTCAGTCGTTTGTACCACTGCTGTTTCATTCTAAACAACTGAAGCAATACCATGTCTTCAGTAGTTTTATAACTACTGATGACTAATACCAGTCTTTAGCTGTTTACAACAACTGATGACTAAAACCCTGTCTTCAGTAGTTTCATAACTACTGATGCCAAACCCATGTCCTTCAGTTGTTTCAATCATCTGAAGTGAAAACCACGGTCTTCAGTAGTTTTCTAACTTCTGATGCCTAACACCACGACTTCAGCTGTTTCAACGTCTGAGAGGATAATACCATGTCAACGGTCGTTTAAAAATACTGATGACTAACACCACATCCTTCAGTCGTTTTATTACCCGTACCCTATAAATACCCCTGACCTAATCCTCAATGCTTCATCCTCTTCAAACCTAACGTTCCTCTCCAAAACTTCTCTCTTCTCAATGGCGTCCATGCAAATTAAACCGCGACACAACTGTGTTGCCTACCTTACTAAATCGCCGTCTGGGCTAAGTTCGATACTACTGTCGATCTTATGGTTCAGTCCCAATACAAAACGGCATTTCTTCTGAATCCCATACTACATGCCGAATCCCTCCACCATTTTGGATGAACGTTACTATTACACTGGGGAGAACAACACACCATCTCTCCAGTCGGTCGTCAACAACAAAGAAGTAGTCATCACTCCTGCAATAATCCACCAAATTCTTCATCTGAATGATGCTAGTTCTCCTGCTGGATATCGAAGGGCACCACAGATCTATCCTTTGCCCAACATGGATATCAAGGCGACTCAGTGCCTCCACTATCATGAAGAAACACTTCCATGACGCTGAACGCCTAATTTTTCACATGGTGAATGTATGTTTGGCTCCTAAGACGTCGTCTTGGGATCAAATGTCGACAAAATGGCAGCAGGTAATGTATTCTATTCTTGAGCAACACCGCTAAACTTTTCAGAAATAATATTTTCGGAGCTCAAGGATATGGCTCAAAAACTAACTGCCAACCGTTGGATACTATATCCACGTTCATAATGGCCATCATTACAAACCAGCTCAATGCTGAGGGACTTGTTGGCTTGGGAGTCCCTGCTACGGCTGTTCTGCCGGAAGTATACTCCCGGCAAACTCTGACCAGACACTCAAAATGGCTGCCAAGCTGCGAAAACCACGCAGCTGGAAACCACAGCCACCACCTCCAAATCAAAAGTCCCCACCAAAACCACAAAAAGAAACCCAAAACGGCTACTCAGGGAATTGAGTCCCCTGAGGATGCCCCTGCACACACAAACGCAGGATATATCCACTAGTCCAAACCCCCTAGTGGATACAATGACTCTTCCAGCCATAGCCGCTCAGGCTCCTCTCAACAGGAGCCTGCAGCAACCACACAAGGGGTACTACATATTGGGATCTTCCTCACTTGAGGAGATTGCCATTGAAAAGCACCAACCTCCCCAGGTGCACACTGCTTCTATCCCTTCACCCCAAACAACCGCCCCTCAAGCCCAACTTAATAGTTGCACAACTGCTGACTCAACTGCACTCCTCACCCCCTCCCCAGAAACCACTTACTACTGGGAACACCTCTACAATTGAGGGGGAGGAACACAGTGCACTTGAGAACCCACAGCACAGGGGTTTACCACTTCGATCTCCTGGTGTAGATAAGGAGCTTAGAATTCTGGTGAGGCTGCCACCTCTTCTGAATCAGCACATGATCAGATGGAGGCTGGTAACATTGCTAAGACCTCACTAGAGGCAACAGCTGATGATGGACATTGTCTTGAGGCTGGAAGTCCCCAGTACCAAGCACAAGGGGCACATGCAACAACTGGTCTACACCCAGTGCATGTAAATCCTGCTCTAGGCAGGAGGTCAGATGATTCAGCTTCGGCTGATGATGACCTGGGCTTTTTCTACGATGTTCTTGCCCAGAACACAATCCTTGAAGAGAAAGTCAGTAGGCTGCAAAACCTACTTGACCAACTCTCACAAGGAGAAAGACCATCTGCCTCTACCAACCCACAAATGGCACCTTCACTTGAAGGTTCCCCAAACACTGAGCCACTCCAAACTCACCACCTGCCTCTGCTTCAGGCCCTATTTCTCAGGAATAGAACCCTCCTGAGCAAATAGGTGCTGTACTTCAAAATTCCCTCCCTCTCATCACACCCATAATCACTGATATTGTGACTAAAGCCATTGATGAGAGGCTTTCCTCAACTTTACAACCCTTGATGATTGATTGCTGTACAAAAGACTCTTTCTGCGGTACAAACCCCTTCCTCCAATGCATCCAAAAAGGGGGAGAGTACTGCAGTGAAAGAAAAGAAGAGGAAAAGAACAGAGGAAAAGAAGGAAGAGAAGCAAGCCCAAGAGGAGGAGAAAGAAAAGCAACCTCTGCTCACTTACAAGCGAAAGAAAAGTGCTGATGATCAGACTGCTGAAGACAAATCCTTGGAGAGAGTGGGTAAAAGAAGCTGACACTACACACAGCCGATCCATGGATAAAAAATTGAACAACTCTTCAGGCAGGGGTTTGATACAGCCACATTGGATAGTGAGATCAGAAGGTTGGAAGTCAAGAGATTCAGACCTGATGGGCTGGGTATGATGCTCTGGAAAAAGAGAGATTGGAAATAATGATCCGCTTCATTGCAAAATACTTAGGAAGATCGTAATGGAGATTCGCGCGTGGACCAGGGACAGTATTCTGGCTATAGCCACCAGAATCTGTCTGTCTGAGCAATTCAACAAAGGGATTATTGTGGAAGCCCTTGATGAGGCTGGGGCTGGTAAAAGGTTGGAGATCGCTAAACTCACAAAGGCAAAACTAATACAAAGATGCTGGATCAACCTTCCTTCCACCCACTCAAACAGAGACTACCCCTCAAATCTCCCAACCAATCTCTAAGCCAAAATCCAAACATCCTCATTCTTCAAAACCAATTCCTTCACCAAACCAACCATCATCCAGTGATGCACCTAGAAGGAGGAGAAGGGTGCTGAGGATGGAAGAAGAAGAAGAAGAGGAGGATGAAGATGATAGTCTGCCACTCTCTGCTGTTCTAAAGCTACCAAAACCCCGAAGTCAACCCATGATCACACCTGACTCTCAAAGGGAAATGGTCAGAGTCAAGATAGAAGAAGAACAGCAGCAGAAACAGCACGATGAGCAACTGTTGAAGATGGTTGACAAGGAATTTCCTAGTCATCATCTATTCAAGCCATGAAAGGGCATGCTCAAAGGTTGTACACTCTCAGGCACACTTTTCAGTATCAGAAGGAGAGAGTGAGAGTATGGCAGACCCCAGGGTGAGTTCTAGAATTCATATAAAATAACTATTCCACACAGATACAATGGCCAGGTCAGAAAAACAATAGATTTCCATCATGTTGGCCATTGTAGTATCACCTTGGGAAATCATTGATGAATTCAAGAAAGCTCACAAGCAAAGAAGACCCCTCAAGCTTACTAGAAAACAAGATGATTAAGAAGGGGTTGTTATATAAAAAGCTTGAAGACATCCAGAAGAATGAGCTCCAGTTACTCCTTGAAGGCAACCATCCTGATGAATTTGTATATTAGGGAGGTAACTACGGTGGAGCTGAAAAATGGCAGGACCATGAAGTACTTATCAGAGTACTATGGTCCAGAGTTCTTCTTCGAAGGAGGAGTAGAAGAACTCTCTCAGGAGGAACAAGTTGTTCTCCTTGACGCCTATGTTCGAGAGTCAAACAGACTCATTATGGGGAAGTAAATCTCATGAATGGGATAACAACTCTGTGTCCAGTTCCCCAAAACAGAGTTCCCATTCATACCTTGCCAAACAAATATCTGAGATTTCTTCCCAGGCCGGAGCTTACATGGGTCATCTTCTCTACTGATCAAGAAGGAAAAAGGTTAGCATTTTGCCAACAATAAGTGGGATAATAAATAATTTAGAGGTTTGGCTGCATTGGTTCAGGGGGAGTTTGTTGGACCAAAAGAACCAATGAGCCAAGATCAGAAAACCTCTAAGTCCCACATGGTATCACACAAACTGTGAAAGCTTCATCAGCAGTTTGACAAGTGCTGAAGACTTCAACAGCTGAAGATCAAGTGCTGAAGACTTCAACAGCTGAAGAACTAAAGTGCTGAAGTACAACAGCTGAAGAACACAAGTACTGAAGCTGAACAGCTGAAGAACGCAAGTACTGAAGCTGAACAGTGAAGAACACAAGTGCTGAAGCTGAAAGACCAAAGTACTGAAGTACAACAGTGAAGAGTTACAAGGTGAAGATCAACAACTGATGTACAAAGTCTGAAGACAAAGACTGAAGACATCAGCTGATGACATCTACTGAAGTCATCAGCTGATGAAAACCTGAAGGTCAAAGTCTGAAGATCAATACTGAAGCCTCAGTAGTTTGTCACAACTGCTGAAGAGTACTTCTTCAGTGTTGTGATATCAGTAGTTTTATATTTCTAGTTTCAGTAGTTTTTGTTTCAGTAGTTTTGTAAAACGACCGAAGAGCTGTTCTTCAGTCGTTGTAGTTTCAGTAGTTTCTAATCAGTAGTTTTATATTCTGCACTTAACACTCTGATATGTTCTCAGTAGTTGTGAACATTTCAGTAGTTTGTTAAGATTTAGTTATTTTTGTAATAGATCTGCCAGTTGTCACTTTCCGTGATAACAGCAGTGATTGTTGCACTCTATATAAGGAGTGACAACCTATTGTAATAATGTGTATGACGGGAAGAATGAATGATTTGATTAGAAAATATTCTATATCTATAAACATTCCGTGAATCAGAAATATATTCTCTCACTATAACCGTATGTGCTCTTAATGCATACAAGTATCGATTACTTGCTACAATTGTCTAATCCTGTTCTATTCCGCTGCTTTAAACTCCAATACATCAAAATTGTGATCGCTGATCCTGTCAGAGTAGATGTAGAATCCATTTTAACTATGTGTTTAACTAGTATAATATAGATTTGATGATTTTTAGGTGATTAGTCCAACTAGTCCAAACAGTTCAAACGGATTTTAGAACCAGATCTGTGATGGTATTGAGTTTCTTGCTGTTGTGAGTATTTTGGTGAGTATGTGTTGACAAGAGTATTTTCTGCTATTTACTAAGTACAGAAGATGATATACTCTACTAGCAACTCAATTCCCAGATCAATCGAATTCTATTCAGTTCTTGCGTAGATCTAAAAGAGGAATCAAGAGCCAAAGCTCTGATACCAATTGCTGGGGTTGAGTAAGAGTGAGATTCTTACTGTGAATCGAATATGGTAATCAAGTGAGTGATTGAATGATGGAAACAAGCAATCAAAGAACATTCAATGCAAGAAAATTACTCATAAATGCTTTTGTATTGTATATATGAAAGTTGATAAATTATAGAGAATAGTAAAACAATAATTCTCTATCTATCAGCCGTCACCTCATGTACGAGGTATCTATTTATTTATAGGTAGACAAGATGCCTTTTACAAAATGACTAATACTACCCTGACCTATTCCATTAGAATACTAGTCTAAGTCTTCATCCGCATCTTTGCTTGTTCATCCGCATTGAAAAATGCGGATGAGTTAACTTGATCAGCATTTCTTCACTTGATCATCCACATTAGTATGTTGGTCATCCGCATTGGTTAATGCGGATGAACAAATAATTATGCGCATTTGTTTGGTCATCCGCATTTGTCAAATGCGGATGAGCAAAGCCTTGTCCGCATTAACTTTTAGTCTTCCGCATTAGACAATGCGGAAGAGTAAATACTTGTCCGCATTAGCATTATGTCTTCCGCATTGACAAATGCTGAAGACAACACTTGTTCTTTTCCTTAGGAGAATTTCATCCACATTTCTTCTTGGACTTGAGGGATTCCAGCAGAGCAATCATCAATCACCCATTGAGTTGGCATGTATGATCCTTTCTTCTTGGACTTGAGGGTGCAACAGTGCCTCGACGAGTAACAAGAAGGCACTGGTGGATGATCGCCGAGTGGTGGTCATCTGGTACGGGGTTAAAGAGGTGTGGCAAATGCGGGAAGGAGCATTCAGAGGAATGTAAATAGGGATGAAACATCTGTTTCAAGTACGGGAAGCCTGGTCATATGGCTAGAGATTGTGGGTCTATAAAATGTTTCAACTTTGGGGAATGTGGTCACATGAGTAGGGAATGTAAGAAGCCGAGGGCTGAGGGTTCAGGGGTGAAGAAGACCGGATGATAAGGACCGAGGGCGAGCGCCAGAGCATTTACGATGACACAAGAGGAGGCTAGGAGGGTCCTTGATGTTGTGTCAGATATGTTCTAGTAACCAAACTTTAGCATCTGTGTTATTTGATTCTGGTGCCAGTAAAAGTTTTATTTCTGCTGCTTTCTGTGCTAAGCTGCCTATTAGTAGTAGGAGTGTTGATGCACCCTTTGATGTAGAAACTGCAATATGTAAGTGTACCAGGATTTCTGAGATGATAGAAGGCTGTGATGTGGAATTAGAAGATCATAAATTTCCTGGTAGACCGTTTGTGATGACCTTCGGTGGTTTCGATGTAGTTCTTGGGATGGATTGGTTAGCGGGTTACGAGGCGAACATTATGTTTCGCAAGAAGATGATTCGTTTCACAACGCCTGAGGGGAGTATGTGACGGTTTATGGGGAACGGGTCACGACGATCTCGAAAGTAATCTCAATTGGCGGGAAAGTGCATGACGCGTGGATGTAATGCCTAATTGGCCCATATAAAATGTGGATACGCCAACACGACAACTGTCTGATGTACCAGTTGTGTGTGACTTTCTAGATGTGTTCCCAGAAGATTTACCAGGAGTGCCCCCTAACCATGAGATCGAGTTCCAGATTGACTTGATACCGGGTGCCCAACCTGTTGCCAAGGCACCATATCGGTTGGCTCCTACTGAGATGAAAGAGTTGGTGGAGCAGTTGCAAGAGCTACTTGATAAGGGGTTTATTAGGCTGAGTATCTCTCCTTGGGGTGCTCCAATCCTATTTGTAAAGAAGAAAGACGGTAGTATGAGGATGTTTATTGACTATCGTGAGCTGAATAAGTTGACGACAAAGAATCGATACCCCTTACCAAGAATTGATGATTTCTTTGATCAGCTTCAAAGTGCCAGCTGGTTTTCAGGATAAACCTTCGATCTGGTTACCATCAGTTGAAAGTGAAGGAGCAGGATATCCCTAAAACAGATTTCCGTACGCGTTATGGTCATTACAAGTTTCTTGTCATGTCTTTTGGTCTAACCAATGCGCCAACTACTTTTATGGACTTGATGAATCGAGTGTGTCGGCTGATGTTGGATAATCAGTGATTGTATTTATTGATGATATCTTGATTTATTCTAAGAGCGGGATAGAGTATGCCGGTCACATTCGGAGGTTTTGGAGACGTTAAGGAAGGAGAAGTTGTACGCCAAGTTCTCCAAGTGCGCATTTGGTTGCGCGAAGTTCAGTTCTTGGGTCACGTGGTGAATCCCGAGGGGATTATAGTGGACCCAACAAAGGTGGAGGCGGTGATGCAATGGAAGTATCCAAAGAAGCCATCCGAGATTCATAGCTTCTTAGGTTTGGCGGGCTACTACAGAAGATTCATTCAAGAGTTATCTAAGATTGCTTCTCCACTAATCAAGTTGACCGGAAAGATGTAAAGTTTGTATGGGGTCAAGCTCAAGAGAAGGCGTTCGAGGAATTGAAAGTGAGGTTGACTCAAGCTCCTGTTCTCTCATTACCTGATAGAAGTGAAGATCTGGTGGTTTATTCTGATGCTTCCTACTCAGGGTTGGGGTGTGTGTTAATTTAAAGAGGGAAGGTTATAGCCTGTGCATCTCGATAGTTGAAGGTTCATGAGGTCAATTATCCTACTCATGACTTGGAGCTAGTAGTTGTGGTCTTTGCGTTACGGGACGAAGTGCACCATATTCACCGACCACAAGAGCTTGAAGTACTTCTTCGAGCAGAAGGACCTGAACATGAGACAGAGATGATGGTTGGATCTCATAAAGGATTATGATTGCGAGATCCCATACCATCCGGGCAAAGCCAACATGGTGGCGGATGCCCTTAGCCGAAAAAAGAGACCCAAGCCGATTCAGGTGAAAGCTTACCACTTGATCATGACCTCTGATATGATAAAGCAAGTCAAAGAGTTTCAAGATGAGCCATTGAAAGAAGATCATCTTAACTCCGAAAGAGTGAGAGGTCTGATTATGAATTGGGTGAAAACACACTCGGTGTTAGAACTCGTTTGGACGAATGTGGATTCCTTGTTTTAGGGATCTACACATGAAGATTATGGATGAAGCTCATGAGATTCGATACTCTATCCACTCGGTGCTACAGAGATGTACCAGGACATGAAGAAAGATTATTGCTGGCTGGGTATGAAGCGTGATGTGGTGGAGTATGTGAGTAAATACCTTAATTGTCTACAATTGAAGGCGGAGCATCAGAAGCCGTATGGGAAGATTCAACCTTTGGATATACCAGAGTGGAAGTGGGAGCACCTCACCATGGATTTTATTACGAAGCTACCGCATACCCCGAAAGGGTATGATGCCTATGGGTGATAGTTGACCGTTGACGAAGAGTGCTCACTTCCTACCGATCCCCAAGACATATTCATCCGAGAGGTTGGCAGATCTATTCATCAAGGAGATTGTAACTCGTCATGGTGTTCTAGTGTCTATTGTTTCTGATTGTGACACCCGGTTCACATCTAAATTTTGGAAGAAATTCCACGACGCAATGGGGACGAGGTTACATATTAGCATGGCTTATCATCCCCAAACACGATGGTCAGTTAGAAAGGACCATTCAGACATTGGAGAATATGCTTCGTGCTTGTGTCATTGATTTTGGAGGAAGTTGGGATGACCACTTACCATTAGCTGAGTTCTCATACAACAATAGTTATCACGCCGGCATTGGTATGCCCCCTTATGAGATGCTATACGGTAGGAGATGCTGAACACCCGTGTGTTGGGGTGATATTGGTCAGAAAGAGTTAGGAAGCGTCGAGGTGATGGAGGCTACGATTGAGAAGCTTGAAAAGATCAAGGCCTTCATGAAGGCAGCCAAAGATAGACAAAAATCGTATGCTGATAAACGACGTAGACCGATTGAGTTCCAGGTGGGTGACAGGGTTATATTGAAGGTCTCACCTTAGAAGGGTATCATTCGGTTTAGAAAGTGGGGCAAGTTGAGCCCAAGATACATAGGGCCATTCCGAATCATTGCTAGAGTAGGAGAGGTGGCCTATAGATTAGAGTTACCGGATGAGTTAAGTGGAATTCACCCGACATTCCATGTATCTCATCTGAGAAAGTGTCTAGTAGATGAGGATATGATTGTTCCGTATGATATAGAAGTAGATGAATGGCTCAATTATATGGAGCAACCAGTGGCAATCATTGATCGAAAAGAGAAAAGGTTGAGGAATAAAGTGGTTCCTCTTGTGCGCGTACAGTGGAAGCACAGGAAGGGATCCAAGTTTACGTGGGAGATTAAAGAAGAGATGAGACAGCATTACCCACGTTTATTCAAGGAATAACAGGTTTCAGGGACGAAACCTATTTAAGGGGGGTAGACTTGTAACGCCCGGTTGCTTCCCTTGAAGCCAAAGAAAAAAAAAAGAGAAAGAAAAGAGAAAAAAGCACAAAGTCGAGGGGCCAAACTTGCCAAACCAGGAGAAGGTTGGAAGAGTGGGGGCTTAAGAGGGGAGGGCAGCCCATACCCTCCCCACACTCACAAAATTAGGCCAAGAGAGAAAAGAGGGAGAAAAAGGGGTTTCAAGCTTCGGTTTCGTGGATTCAAGCGTGAAAGGTGAGGTGTAGCGGGTTGGATTGAAGCTCTACTCGACGGGGTTGTTTGTGTGAGTTCTAGGACCCCTCTTTTACACTTTTTCAACTGAGTTGGGGCTAGATCACATAGTAAAACCCGTTTTTTGAAGTGTGTGTGTTGAACCCATATGCATGTGTTTGTGTGTAATGCGAGTGGGGTTTGTTTTTGGGCTTGTGTGTGCTTGAATGGTGTTGTGGTATGTGTTTCTAAGGTTTAGGATGGTTGATTTGAGCTTAGAACTTTTGAGAGGGTTTGGAGGCCGAAAAGTGCAGATTAGGTTGGGATGAACTGCATTCTACATCAGCTAGGGTTAGGCGACCGAATGCATGTGACAGGAGGCCATATGGTCGAAAGGAGTGCGACTGAAGTCCATACGCATGTGAGTTGTGTGACTGAAGTCCTTACGCATGTGAGTTGTGTGACTAAGGTTCTTCGCATATGAGTCGTGGGACTAGGCACATATGCCTAGGTGCTCATCCGCATTGGGTTCATTCGCCCATAGTGACCATCTGCATAGGTCCATTCGCATAAAGTCCATCCGCATTAGGTTCATACGCATAAGGTCCATTCGTATTGGGTCCATTCGCATGGGGTCCATTCGCCTGGTGTTCATTTGCCTAAGTTTTCTCATACGCATGGAAGGCCATGCGACAGGATAGGGTCCATACGCCCAAATAGGCTCATGCGCCCGAAAGAGCTTAGTTTTTTCCTGATTTGTGGGGAACAATATTATGTAGGCTTTGACTGGGGGGTTCATGTAAGTTGACTTTTGAGGTCATAGGTGTTATGTTGGGCATGGTGATGATGTATGATGTTGTATGTTATGATGATGATGTATGATGATGTATGTTATGTAAGTATGCTGATGCCGTGTATATGATGTTGTATGTTTATGTTGTTGTTCCTTGCTTTGTATGATTATTTTCCGTTGGCTTTGCATTGAATATTAATGAATGAAATTAAAAGTATTATGTAACGTAAAGTGGAAGATAATGAAAAGAGGTTGGACTCATGTTTAGGTTGGACTCACTTAGTTAGATTATTTACTTTTGATTGTAATAGGTATTTTGTTAGTTTCTTTTAGTATGTATTTAATTTTATGTATTTTGGCAGTATAGCGAAACTGTGAGTGAAACTATAGTTTCGCTCACAATCAGCTGATTAGTTTTCCTGGTGAAACTATAGTTTCGGCGTATAGTTTCGCTCACAGGAAGACTGTCTGCGAAACTATAGACTGCTATATATAGATTTGATTCTTATCTTTGTAGGTAACTTGCAAAAACCCTAATTGATCATTATTGTTGCAAGTGACCATTTGAAAGCAGTTATTACAGAGAATCATCATTGTGCTTTATGTTATTGATTATTGATGTTATTGTCTTATCATGCATGGGTATTGGTGTGTTCAATCATCTTTGTTCATGATGTTTAGTTAGTTTGTTGGATATGAACTTCTCTTCATCTTATTTGCACTGTTATACGATCAATGGACCAACAATATCGTATCAGAGCCTTAGTCCTCATGATTTGTTGAGTTTTTTTTATGGTTTTTGTTCAATATCTAGTTTCAATCATTTTTAGTTCCTTATTGGATGTTTTTGTTGTGGAAACTGATTGAGTTTACCTTGTTTACGGTTGTGGAAGCCTTGCTAATCATCAGATCTCAAATCATTTAGTTTTTTATGATTTTAGACTGATTTGGGTTGAAAAAGGGTTTAGGATCGATCAGCAAAACTATTGTTCATTCTGCGAATCTGTAAACATCTTCCAGTGAAACTATTGGTGATATTGCTATTGAAATTGTTCTCTAGTTGTTCTGCGAAACTAGTCTTTTGAACAAAAGTTCATCAGTGATTGTGAAGAGTTAACAAGCAAAATTGCTGCCGAAATTGTTTTTGAACGAAAGTTCAAGCTTGTTTCGTGTGAACTTACTAGCGAAACTAAGCCTGTTGTGACATTGGCTAGCGAAACTGCTGCCAAAATTGTCCGCGACACTACTGCCGACATGTAAGTGAAATTAGCTTCCACTGCGAAAGATCAGCGAAAGTAGTTCTCTCTGCGAAATTGTCTGCGAAGTTACCTTATTCTACAAAAACGTCAGCGAAATTATCACCTTTCTTGCCGAAACTACATCAATCCTTGCGAAACTACAATGTCTAAGTTAACATCACTCACACTTGCCGATCTTGAAAGTGTTGCTCCCAATAGGCCTTCGAGACTCCTTAATGGAGACAATTTTGAAGATTGGAAGAGATGTCTCAAAGCTTTCTTCTTCTACAACGATCACACCAATAGTAATAGATTATTTCTGGTCCTCACATACCAACTGTCACTATTGGTGATGTTATCTCTCAAAATAAGGACCCATCTTCTTTCACTGAAAAGGATCTGAAGTTGATCGATCGTGACAAAAGGCTTTTGGTGCTTTAACTCTTTGCTTGGCACCAGACATTTACAATCGTTTTTGCAGAGCATAAAAATGCTAAATCTCTTTACGATGCCCTATGTGAGTTTTATGATGGTAATGCAGATTTGGTAAAAGATAAGAGCATTCAAGCTGAGAAGGAGTTCAATTCCTTTGTTGGATACAAGAACGAGAGTCTGACAGATCTCACAAATCATTTCTTGACCATTTCAAGCACCTTAAAGAAATACGACGAAAAGCTCTCCAACAGTGAACAAGTTAACAGGCTTCTAGATTCTCTCCCACCTTAGGGAGTCTTCAGGTGAGATGCTAAAACAAAAAAGAGGGTTCACAAACTACAAGCTCATGGATATTATCAATAAGCTAAAATCCTTTGGTTTGGACATGAAGAGACGAGAATTTAACTAGACCATGATGCCTACATATGGTTTCTCTCAAAATGCTGCTTTATTATCATTCGCTGCTAGCTCTCAAATACAGAATTGAATTCAAGGAAGAGTTAATGCAAGTAATTTCTCAGGAGGAAATGTTACAGTTGTAAGAGATCAGATTAATTCTAATACAAATGTTGAAACTTCAGTTCCATCAGAAATAATGGCCCTCTTCAGAATGTTTGTTCAAAGTTATGAAGCACTGGTGGCGGGAGAGTTAAAAGGAAAAGGAATGACAATGGAAGACATGTTCGGGTAGATCCTGATGATCTTGAAGAAACTGACAATCAGTGGCAAATGGCAATGTTGATTCTTAGAGCTCAAAGGTTTATGGAGAGTACTAAAAGGAAGAACTTCGACAGACAAACTTCTAATTCAAAACTGGGATTTGATAAGTCAAAGCTGAGATGTTTCAACTGTAAACAATTGGGAAATTTCAAACATGAATGTCCATCACCAATTGTCACCGATTCTAGCAATTTAGGAGTTCCAAGATTAACAATTGAGAAGGAGAAGGAAGATATGAATCACAAAAAGGACACTGCATTGATTTCAAACTTTGATTGGAGTGCTGAGGTTGAGGAAATAAGGACTGAAATAAATCATGCTTTGGTTGCTGAGATTTTGAAGGGAAAGAGAAGGAAGATGGTAAAGAGGGATTTGACATTTTCAAGGAATTCAAAGAGGAAGTTGTCTCATCTGTGAGTAAAGAAGAGAAAGATGCTGGAATAAGGGCAGGTAAATCTACAGGTCTGAAGCAGGAAGGTAGTTCATGCACTGGGCAAGGAAAGGATTATGATGATGATACTTCCACCGTTGAGGAAAGCAAGTCAAGTACTCTAGTTTGCCAATGTGTGAAGTCGGCTGGATCGGTAAACATCCGAGCGTGTTCTTGACAGAAGGATAAACAACAGTGAAAACAAGAGACAATCAATAACACGAACTATAATAAATGGTTCATTGATAAAACCTAACAATTACAAGCTAGTTACAACATAAGAATCAAGACTTTGCAAGGGAGATCGAGCATGATCTCCCCTCTCATCCGGTAGCCCTAGGCTCCGGGCAGACTCCCTCTCAAATCCTTAATCTCTCTACACACTGAAACTGGTATATATAGGCCTCAGCCCATATTTGATGTGACTGACCCATTTGTGCGATTGACCATGTGTATGTTCAATCGTACGATTGGACCATACTATGGTTCAGCCTTAGAATGTCCCAATCGCATCTCTTAGTCGCATGACTGGTCCATTAGCATGGCTTAGTCGTACGACTGAGTCTCATTCGCATATGCTCCTGCGAATGACCTAGTTTCATGTGTTTACAACATATCAGGTGTATTACATTAAGCCTAGACTATTCAACAAGCGACAAACACACTATATATGACTATATATGCTCCAACACAATCTGAAAAAGCCTTAGCAGCTAAAAGAATGGTGATGGGACTTCCATATGAAGTAATTCAGGATATGTGCTCATCTGCTTGTAGAATAAGATTATTTGAGATTTATAAAGCTAATCGATTATTAATTGACAATGAAAAGGATTTAAAACGAATCAATGATGAACCTAAAATCAATGAATCAAAATATTTTGTTAAATTAAATGAGGCTTTAAAAGAAACTGATCATTTATAACAAATCATTTTACAAAGAAATGTTGAGATTAACACTTTGAGTGAAAGAGCTGCCCTTGCTGAATTTGAAACAAGTAAACCTCAGTCAAAGTTAGACAAATGGACCATATCAAGAATGAAACATGATGATCTATATAAATCTCAACACGGAGCTAGGATTAAAACGGGATTGGGTTATGAAAATGTAAAGGTTTATCCTCCGCCTAGTACATACTGTTATTCCCCTATGCCTGTTCGTCATCCTTCTAATGATTTAATCAAAACAGATACTGACAGTATGTCTGCAGGTTTAGAGGGTGTTAACTCTAAGCATGTTCGTGAAGACTACGACTATGGACCAACTAGTTGGCTTGGATGCACTAGTATTAGTACACCTGATTGTTAGCAGTCTGTTTTAGATCACAAGTCTAGTTTAAATTCTATTTTTGTTTCTAGTTCTCCTGGCAACAGACTCTGTAGTTTCAAGTTCTCATGATAGTTCTCTTTCATCCTTTAATTCAATACATGGTGATGATGTCTTTTGTTTTGGTGATGAATGGTGCAACTGATCTTTCTACAAAGTCAACCGAACAAATAAAACTAAATGTTTTGAAAAATTCATTTCTCATCCTATTCCATCTTTCACTCCACTAAATATGTCTTTATCAAATGAAAGAATTCCACTTCGTCTGAAACTAGCACCAGTGGAACTAGTTCTACTGGTACATCAGACGATCATTCATCTAATTGTAAATATAATTCTTGTTCACATAAACTTCGACCTCGTGACATTAGTGACATTGATTCTAGTGTATTTGAATGTGATGAGGAAATGATTATTGATCATATTTCTACCTCATCACATCACAGACCTAGACACAAACCTCACTGTTTCAGATCTGGTCAAGAGGACCATCTTATCAAGAATTGTCCTACATTGCTTCATGATCATCTTAATAGGAATTATTTTGAAATAAATTAACAAAGTTGGTTAATAATTTCTTTTGCAAAAAATCTGCTTCTTCTAAAGATAAAGTTGTTCAATCTTGGGTTACTATTTCACCGGGTTACTCTGTTCATTATTTTATTTCAGGAGTCATCCACTAAATTGTAAACAGGGCTGAAAGACTTGCTGACCATTATCAGATTATAGATGGCGGATATGTTGCTTTTGCTGGTGGCAAAAAGGGTGGAAGATGATTGGTCAAGGAGAAGTTACCAATGGTTCTTTAACTTTGGAGAAAGTCAACTATGTTCCCGAGCTGGCATTTAATCTTTTGAGTGTTTCTTAGATCTACGATAAAGACATTCCAGTCTTGTTTAAATCATATGAATGTCTATTTTTAAAATCAGAGATTGATATTCCAGATGAATTGATTCTTATGCATGCTCCAAGAAAACATGACACATATCTTCTTGATATGAACTCCAGCGAGTCAAAGCCTACTGCAACTTGTCTCCTTTCTAAAGCTTCAACCTTTGAGTCTCTTTTATGGCATTGTTGATTGGGCTATGTTAATTTTAAAATTATAAACAAATTAGTCCAAAACAATCTCGTTAGAGGACTCCCTATAAAAGATTTTTCTGTGAACGAAAAATGTATGGCTTGTGCCAAGGGCAAACAACACAAGCCCAAACTTGAAAACATCATAACTTGTCCTCTCGAGTTGTTACATACTGATTTGTTTGGCCCAATTAGCGTTAAATCTATTGCTAAAAAATCTTTTTGCCTTGTTGTTACAGATGATTTCTCAAGATATTCATGGGTGAGATTTCTTGCACACAAAGGAGAGGTTGCTGAAGAATTGCAGAAGTTAATTCTTTCTATCGAGTCAATTAGCAAGAGAAAGGTTCTGGGTCTGAGAAGTATCAATGACACTGAATTCAAAAATCAAATTCTTGATTCAATCGGTGCTCAAAAAGGGATTGTGAGACAGTTTAGTGCTGTAAGGACACCTCAACAGAATGGTGTAGCTGAACGAAAGAATCACACTCTCATTGAAGCCGCATGTACAATGCTGATAGAATCTTTGTTACCCATTATTTCTAGGTTGAAGTCGTGAATTGTGCTTCATATGTTCTAAACTGAGTGTTGATTGTCAAGGACAAAATGAAGACTCTTATGAACTTTTTCATAGAAGAAACCTCTAATGACTTCTTTCGGCCATTTGGCTGCTCTTGCACTCTTTGAATACTCAATCTCAAAAGACAAAGTTCGATGCGGTGTCTTACGAGTGTTACTTTGTTTGTTACTCTTCTTCTCAGAAGGCCTATCGAGTATATAACAAGAGAACACGTATCGTTCAAAAGTCGTTCTATGTTAATTTGGTAGGAGTCTAACTCTTCTGATGTTCGATCTGAACCAACATGGTTCTTTGACTCCGATACCGTGTTTAGTTCTTTTAATCTTCCAGTCTTCGACGATGATGCGTCCATTCCAAATGTTCACACAAATATTATCTCTTTAACCCCATCTCCTGCTCATTCCACCTCTTTAGAAAATGATGCCATTTCAGCTGATACTAGATCATCTTCTCCATTACTTGATCTATCACCAACACCTGTTTCTACTATACCAACTAATCCTTGATCACCAACATCTCTTCTTTCATAACCTACATCTATCCCCTCATAACCTATTCCATCCCTCTCACTCTCATCTAATTATTCACAATCTGTGAACGAAACTTCTCCAAACATCTTCCATTTAGAAACAAACTTCAAAACTTTGAAAGATCATCCTCTTGATAATGTTATTGGATCAATCACTGGTGGTGTTTGGATGCAGAGTCAATCTGGTTTGATTAATATCTACCTCTTCTCTTGCTTCATCTCTCAAACTGTCCCGAAAAATATGCATGCCGCTCTACAGGACCCATGCTGGGTGCAGTCAATGCAATTGGAGCTTCAATAATTCAAAAAGCTCAAAGTTTGGACCTTGTTTGACTTGCCTCCAAAAGAATGCCCAATTGGTACAAAATGGGTGTTTAAGAACAAACTGAATGATCGTGGTGTGGTGGTGCGTACCAGTCTAGACTACTTGTGCAGGGTTTTGCTCAAGAAAAAGGGATTGACTATACTGAAGTCTTCGCTCCAGTCGCCCGTCTTGAAGCTATCAGGATTTTTCTCGCTCATGCTGCTCATAAACAATTCAAGGTCTATTAGATGGATGTCAAGTGTGCTTCCCTTTATGGAGACATTGATGAGGAGATATATGTGTGTCAACCATCAGGTTTTGAGGATCCAGATTTTTCTGATAAAGTCTTTAAGCTGGACAAATCACTGTATGGTCTTCATCAGGTTCCTAGGATCTGGTATGAGACCCTGACCCAGTATCTCTTAAGC
The DNA here is from genome assembly GCA_025506515.1 of Flaveria trinervia. Taxonomy (NCBI): domain Eukaryota; kingdom Viridiplantae; phylum Streptophyta; class Magnoliopsida; order Asterales; family Asteraceae; genus Flaveria; species Flaveria trinervia. The sequence continues at coordinate 54,166,802 of CM046449.1, read as the reverse complement.
AATGGTTTTTCTCGGGGCACCATCGATATGACTCTTTTCAAAAGGGAAGTGAATGGTGAAACGCTGTTTGTCCAAGTTTATGTCGATGATATTATCTTTGGTTCCACCAATTCACCGTTATGTCGAGAGTTTGAAGAATTGATGCGCAATCATTTTGAAATGAGTATGATGGGAGAAATGTGTTTCTTTCTTGGATTACAAGTAGAACAAAAGGATGAAGGCATTCTAATTAATCAAGAAAAGTATCTTAAAGAAATAATGAATAAATTTAAGATGGATGACGCTTCTCCTGAAATGACTCCCTATTCTGCTTAGACATGTCTCACTCCTGATGAGAACGAGAAATCTATTGATCCTCATCTCTATAGATCTATGATTGGTTCTCTCATGTATCTTACGGTAAGTCGACCTGATATCACTTTTGCTGTAGGATATTGTGCTTGATATCAGTCGGCCCCAAAGGAATCTCATTAGAAAGCTGTCAAGAGAATTTTCGTTATCTCAAAGGCTCATATCGTTTAGCTCTTTGGTACCCTTATGGAGGGAATTTTGATTTACATGCTTATTCTGACAGTGATTCTAATGGTTGTAGGTTAAACAGAAAATCGGTGTCCAGAGGGTGTCAATACCTGGGTAATTGTCTAGTGTCTTGACAGAGCAAGAAACAGACCACTGTCTCTCTTTGTACACGAGAAGCAGAATACATCATTGCCTCTAGTTGTTGTTCCCAAGTCCTTTGGATACAACACCAGATGATTGACTATAGAATTAATTTTCTCCACACACCGTTGTTTTGTGACAACGAAGCTGCCATCGGAATCACTAAAAATCCTATTCATCATTCCCGAACCAAGCACATGGAAACACGGATTCATGCAATTCGTGATGCCCAAAAAAAGGGTTTTATCGATATTATTCCTATTGATACAAAAAATCAAAAGGCAGATCTTTTCACAAAAACTTTCGATAAACCTCGCTTTTATGAATTAATCTCTATGCTAGGGTTAATATCTTTTTAAACCTCCTTTTCTCACTCACAAATAAAAAAAACATATAATAAATAATACTATATAAATATTTATAATCTTTTAAAAATTTGATATTAATTATCGATATTATTCCTATTGATACAAAAAATCAAAAGGCAGATCTTTTCACGAAAACTTTCGATAAACCTCGCTTTTATGAATTAATCTCTATGCTAGGGCTAATATCTTTTTAAACCTCCTTTTGTCACTCACAAATAAAAAAACATATAATAAATAATACTATATAAATATTTATAATCTTTTAAAAATTTGATATTAATAATATTAACCTTTTAAAATAAAATTTTGGGGGTGCATCAAATGATCTGGGTGTTAATTTTGAAATGACGATAAATGATTTTATATCTTCCGGATATGTTCATTTTTGCATGATTGGTACTTAAAAATGAGAAATGATAATAACTAATGTTGTTATCTGAGTCACATCTATTTTTAAATAAAAGCACATTTAATGGTCAAACAAACAGATTCTGTAACAATATGCATGATAGACTCAGCCTGACAAGTAAAGTAAGCAGAAGCATTTTGATTTAAATTAAATCTCTGCTTAAGGTGTTTGGATTTATATAATCATTTTGGCCTGCACAAAAACTAAGTCCTGACAAAAATTGGATTGAGAATTGATCTTATGGCTCAAGTCCTGTACATTTGTGTCTTGTTTTTGTGCTATCTCCTCTGCTATATGGTGGTACCGACCTGGAGTGACGATCTCCTCTGATGTACGGTGGTACTGACCTGGAGCTCTCATCGACACATGATTAAATGGTCATCTCCTTTGTTATACGTGAGTATAGACCTAGAGCTCTCACCTCTTTAAAGATTGTTTCAAAATTCAAGAAATCCTGAGGTGGGGTGAGGGTCTTTGCCAAAATGATTGTGAGGTTCTAACATTCTAAAGCATTTCATCGAACCTTAACGAATCATATGCTGCTTGTGGAAAAAGATAGGGCTTGAGTTTAAGCGGACAAACATATGAGCAATCGTTATTGATATGTTTAAGCACTTCAAGATCATTTAAGACTGTGATTCATTTCGGTCATCGATATGATCTCATTGCCGGTCGATGATCGTATTCATCTCTGTGCTATACTTATCCATCTTTGCTATACTTATCTTGGGGATGTGATCTTTGATCAATTTTGATCTCAGTTATCATTATGTTAAAAAAAGATGATGTCAGAGAAACTATATCTTCGCTACTGTTTCGCTAGACGAAATTGCAATTTCACTCAGCTTTTTCATCCAATAAGACAATTCGCTCGGCGAAACTATTCTTTTATCTGGCGAAACTATTTGCTATTTAAGTCTTTTTGTGAAATTATTTCCTCACACTTTCGCACCTTCGTATATTTCGTTTTCTTAGGATTTTACTATGACCACTTCTTACGAAATCGTGATTTTCAGTTGTTGCTTTTGATTCTTCGTTGTATTCGGTTCGCAAGTGAGTTTCGAACTCAGGACTTTCTTTTAATCTTGTTAATAATAACGCATTTTCAGTTTATTTGATTGTGTCTCTTCGGTGTCTTCGCTGTTCATCCAGCGAAACTACCAATTATCCGGCGAAACTGAACGAAAGTTCTTTATATTTTAGCGAAATTATGAGGTTATTCTGTCCAAGTGAACTTAACAGTTTCGCTGACCAAGCTTTAGTTTCGCCCACTATGAACGAAAGTTCTTATAGTTTCACCCGGTAGAAACTACCTTTCTTTTTTGCGAATCTGATTTGTTTTAGGTTGCGAAACTACATTTTCGCCAGCCGAAACTGTTTGCGAAACTATACTTTCGACTAGCGAATTTATTCTTTTATTATTATTATTATTTTTATTATTCCATTTATTTTATTTTATTTTATTTTATTTTTATTATTTTCTTAATTCCTTGAATTCTTATTCAACTTATTTGGTCTCTTTTTCAGGTTCATATGGCTAACTTAAAGTACGATGGAGAATAACATCACTGCTATTCTGGATGATACAAATCCTAAAGCTGTCGGGTTTAGACTATATTAGATGGCTGCAAACATCACCCAAAGCTTATGTTGTATCTCTTTCCACCGTCATATATGATCTTCATATCAAAGATTTCTAGAGATTTGCTGAGTATGATACACGAGAGAATACACAAAAATTAATGCTAAAGTCTTAGATCATGAAGTGACCATTACTACTGAGATTGTTTTGAGGATTTTGAGGCTAGAAGAGGATTCTAGAGACAGGTTTCTATGTCTGATTCAGAGGTGTTTGAGGCATTCAGACGCATGGGCTATGAGGGGCCAACTTTTGGTTCCCAAAAGTAATTTCTATCCAAGAAATGGAGATTTATTGCTCATGTCTTCATCATGTGTCTTGATCACCGTAAAGGTTGATCAGACGGACTAAATATTGACTAGGTAAAAGCGATGGTGTTGTGTTGTAGAGGATAGAGGCCAACTATTGCTAAATTGATATTCGCCTGCATGGCTGAGAATGTGATGGCTTTGAAGAAGGATAATGGCTGTTATATCCTCGTTTTCATCAAATGATCTTTGATGACCTAATACCAAATGTACCAAGACATGGAGAGGTGTAGAGGCTGGTACAAATGAATCCACGTATCTTTGCTGACTGTGGCTATTCATCATGATTTTAGTGGGAAGATCACCTATCTCTAGGAAAATATGTACCCCCTAGAGAGATGGAATTACATTAGACGGGTGGATAAATTTTAGAATATAAGAGCTGAAGAAACCAGGGCACAGCAATCTGATGCAACCAAGAAAAGAAAGAGATATGCTAAAAAGAAAGATTATGATTTTGAAGAAGAGATAAATGAAAGAGCTAAAGAGATCAGGGTAGAAAAGGAGAAGAGGTCAAAGAAGAAAGCTGATACAATAAATTCAGAAAGGCGAACTAAACAGAGACATCAAGCATTCACTAAGAGGAGGGAAGAAAGATGAAATCTAGATGAAGATATGATCTGTAATCTGAATAGTTCTTTGGCCAATGAACTGAGTATGATAAAGATGAAGCTCACTAACCAAGAGATACGGGAGAAACAAAAACATGAGATGATAGATAGAATGAGAAAGATGTTTGTTGATAAAAACCGTTTGCTTAAGAAGTTGTTTGAAGAGATCGGCCAACTAAAACCTGCAGCCGACCTGCCTAATCAACTAGCTCAATCTGAGTTAGATGATTTGACTGATACATCAAAGTGCACGTTCTTGAACGTGGGTACTTCATCTAAGGCAGGAGAGGGCACGTCTGGTCCAGCTGCTGATGATGCTGTAGACTGTGAAGCAAGAAATGAAGATGTCAGAGAAGAGAATGAAGAAGAAATTTTTAAGGCTGGGTTTATAAACATGGGTCTTGATGTTGAAAATGATTTGGTTGGAGAAGAAGTGGTAAGGAGAAATCGATGGGCCGAGATGGTGAGAAGGAAAAGAGTTGAGTTGATAAAGATGAGGATGATGAACAGCTTGTAGACTATGATTCTAAACTTGAGTTTTATGAAGTTGATAAAAGACCGTTGATCTATGTGGCTAAGAAAGGAGAGCTTGCTAAGGATGTAATTGAAATCGATAAAAATGAGTGGTTTGTTAAGGAGAAAGAGGCTGAAGAACTGACTCCCCTATTCCAACACATGTAAGGGTTGAGTAGGAAAGATGCTGATAAGCGAATCATAAGTTGGTGCTATAACCCAAGTCTTAAAATGTTCATGATAAAAAGAAGAGGGGGGTTGAATCAGTTACTTGCATAAAAGGAAGGCTTTTAAGACTTTGCCAAAATGGGATCTAAGGCGACTGGCAACTCTACCATTATTGAATGCAAATATAATTGAACGAGGCTCTCTTCTAGAGAAAGAAATTCAGAATGGGCTAAATGATAATTTTGAGTCTTTTGGTTTTATGAAGGCTGAGAGGAAACATTCAAAAAGAGACAAAGATTGGGATACCTGGAAGGGAAGAATTGTACTGAGGGTGAAACCCCCGAGGACCATGAACATGGTCAGATTAGCATATCCACTTCCCTAATAATACAAAGATTTGAAAAGTGGTTTTAGGACAATAATACGGGGGAGGCAATCATTAGGGTGAAGAATGGAGCTGGATTAAAATCTTTGATCCAATGGAACTATTTAGTTTCTGTGATGAGGACCTGTTGGACCAAAAGAACCAATGAGCCAAGATCAGAAAACCTCTAAGTCCCACACGGTATCACAACAACTGCTGAAAGCCTCATCAGTAGTTTGACAAGTGCTGAAGGCTACAACAGCTGAAGATCAAGTGCTGAAGATCTTAACAGCTGAAGAATCAAAGTACTGAAGTACAACAGCTGAAGAACATAAGTGCTGAAGCTGAAAGACCAAAGTACTGAAGTACAACAGCTGAAGAGTTCACAAGTGCTGAAGATCAACAACTGATGTACAAAGTCTGAAGACAAAGACTGAAGACATCAGCTGATGATATCTACTGAAGTCATCAGCTGATGAAACGTCTGAAGGTCAAAGTCTGAAGATCAAGTACTGAAGCTTCAGTAGTTTGTCACAACTGCTAGAGTACTTCTTCAGTAGTTGTGATATCAGTAGTTTCATATTTTATGTTTCAGTAGTTGTGTAAAACGACTGAAGAGCTTGTTCTTCAGTCGTTGTAGTTTCAGTAGTTTTATGTTTTTCAGTAGTTGTAAATAAGATGTTTAACACTTAGGAACATTTGTAAGAAGATGTCAGTTGTTGACATCTTCAGTAGTTGTTAAACATCAGTAGTTATAAAACGGTTACATGTCACTTCAAGTGACATCAGCCTACGTCATTCTTTTCTTTATAAGGAAAGATGACTCACCTGTAATCGTGCCTTTGAGGCCGACAATCCTAATGCAATATTCCTTTTGTCGGATATTTCTCTCTTTATAACAAAATTCTTTTATCGTTTTATATCAATTGTTCTTGTTGAATTTGTAATTCTGAGCTAATCCGCTGCTAAATCTGTTCAATCGATTAAACCAAGGGCTGAGATCCTAACAAATGGTATCAGAGGTATCATAGGTTTTATTGATTAAAGCCACATTTGCTTCTCTAATAGAGGCAAATGCTGCTATGCAAGTTTCAGAACATAATTTGGCCTTAGCCTCAGAGGATACCTGTGATACCTGTGTTGAAGAGGTATTTGAGGATGATCCATCAGAGGATTCCAAAGCCATGAGAGCTAGATTTCCAAAAGGATGCTCACCACCATGTTGACCAGCACCTGAGAACAGTTGTTCATTACCAGACATATCATCTGGTAAACTGCTCCAGTCAACAACACCTGGTGTGAAGAAGCTGTGTTGTTGAAGTTGATTAGGTTGATGAGATTGGGATGGTTGAGGCTCAGGGAGTGCATGTGGTTGTTGAGCAGTGGGTGCTTGTTCCTCTACCCCCAGGTAAGTGTGCAATAGGCACTAAATGGGTGTTTAGGAATAAAACTGATGAAAATGGGCTAATTGTTAAGAACAAAGTCAGACTGGTTGTGCAGGGGTTTGCACAAGAAGAAGGTATTGATTATGATGAAACCTTTGCCCCTGTAGCCAGACTGGAGGCAATTAGATTGTTCTTAGCCTATGCTGCACTCCACAATCTTAAAGTTTTCCAAATGGATGTCAAAAGTGCTTTTCTATATGGTACAATAAAAGAAGAAGTTTATGTGTGTCAACCACCAGGCTTTGAGGACAATAAGCACCCAGAATGGGTATATAAGCTTGATAAAGCTCTTTATGGGTTGAAACAAGCACCTAGAGCTTGGTATGAGACCTTATCAAACTTTCTTCTACAGAATAATTTCACTAGAGGCTCCATAGATAAAACTTTATTCATTAAGAAGGTGGATCAGCATAAGCTACTTGTTCAAATTTATGTTGATGATATTATATTTGCATCCTCTGATCCCCAATTGTGTGAGGATTTCCAAACCTTAATGCAACAGAAGTTTGAAATGAGTGCAATGGAGAATTACAGTTCTTTCTAGGTTTGCAAATCAAACAAAAAGCTGATGGAATTTTCATTCATCAGTCTAAATACACAAAAGATCTTTTGAATAAGTTTGATTTACAAAACTGTAAATCTTGTTCTACTCCCATGTGCAGCACCACACAATTGGATGTTGATCAGAAAGGTAAAGGTGTTGATGAAACCCTTTACAGATGTATGATTGGTTCCTTGATGTATTTAACAGCTTCTAGACCAGATATCATGTTTGCTACATGTGTTTGTGCTAGATTTCAGGCTGCACCTAAAGAGTCTCATCTGATTGCAGTCAAGAGGATCTTTAGATATCTGCAAGGCACACAATCTCTAGGCTTATGGTATTCCACTGGACATTCTTGCAAATTAGTCGCCTTCTCTGATAGTGACTATGCAGGATGTAAGTTGACCAGGAAATCAACTTCTGGTGGATGCCAATTCCTAGGCAACTGTTTGATTTCTTGGCAGAGTAAGAAACAACATCTGTTGCTACATCCACTGCTGAAGCCGAGTACATTGCTGCTGCAAGTTGTACATCCCAAATACTCTGGCTTCAGAATCAACTTTTGGATTATGGCATTACAGAGACTAAGACTCCATTATTAATGGATAGTGCTTCAGCTCTTTGCATTGTCAAAAATCCTGTCCAGCACTCTAGGACCAAACATATAGAAATTAGACATCATTTTATAAGAGATTGTTTTGAAAAGGGTCTAATTAATCCTATGTTTGTGTCTAGTGCTGATGAGCTTGCAGACATTTTTACTAAGCCTTTGGATAGTTCAACTTTCCACAACCTGGTGTTAAGGCTTGGTATGCTGCAGCTAGAATAAGTGACAACTACTGATGATCTCAGTAATTACTGATGATCATTGGTAACCATGTCACATATAAGTACTGATGAGTTATTTTACCCTCAGTAGTTTTTATAACTACTGAAGGCTAAATGCTTTAAGTACTGGACTTTCTGTTCTACACTACTGATGTAGTTCTAACTACTGAAAATCAGTAGAAACAGATAAGTACTGATGTCCTATGAAACTACTGAAAACAGCTAAAAGCTGATGAGTAAGTGTTGAGGACAGTATGAAACAGCTGAAAGGCTATGAATTGACGACAACTACTGATGAGTACTCTCTCTTCAGTAGTTCACAAACTGCTGTTTCTTTATAAACAACTGAAGCAATACCATGTCTTCAGTAGTTTCACAACTACTGATGACTAACACCAAGTCTTCAGTTGTTTACAACAACTGATGGCAAAACCACGGTCTTCAGTAGTTTCACAACTACTGATGACTAATACCAAGTCCTCAGTTGTTTCAACATCTGAAGTCCAACTTGTCTTCAGTAGTTTTTAAAACTACTGATGCCTAAATCAGAGACTTCAGTTGTTTCAACGTCTGATAGTAAACACCATGTCTTCAGTTGTTTTATAACTGCTGACCACACCAATACCATCAGTCGTTTCAAACGTCTGAAAGTTCATACCACGTCATCAGTAGCTTCAAATACTGATGACTAACACCAAAACCTTCAGTCGTTTCATAACCCGTACCCTATATATACCTGATCCCTCTTTCAGAGTTTTTCATTATTTCCCAACCTAACTTTTCAAAAGCTCTGAAAACCTTTCACCTTCATTAATGGCGACCATGCAACTCAAACCTCGACACAACTGTGTCGCGTACCTTACAAAATCGCCCTTCTGGACCAAATTTGAACATGCTATAGATCTTATGGTCCAATCCCCACTAAAAACGGCTTTCCTTTTAATCCAATCATTTATGCCGATTCGCTACGTCAGTTCTGGATGAATGCGACCGTTACTGGAGAATCTATCCATTCATCTATCAACTCGCATAAGGTGGTCATCTCTACTGCTACCATCCGCCAAATATTACTGTTAGATGATGCTGCCTACCCTGTTGGATATCCTAAGCGCCAACTTGATCTTTCCTTTGAACAACATGGATATCAGGGTGATCTTAGTGCTTCAACAATCCTGAAGAAACATTTTCCAGATGCTGAACGATTATTATTTCATATGGTAATGTTTGCCTGGCTCCGAAGACTTCCTCTTGGGATCAACTGTCTTCCAGATGGCAACAGGTATTGTTCTCTATCCTTGAACAAGAACCACTAAACTTCTCTGAAATAATTTTTCTTGAACTCAAGGATATGGCCACAAAACCACTTTCTAACCGTTGGATACTATATCCTCGGTTTATAATGGCCATAATAGAGAATCAGCTTTCTGCTGAGGGACTAGTTGGTCTGGGAGTCCCTGCTTTGGCTGTATTGCCGGAGGTATACTCCCGACACAACACTGACCAAACTCTCAAACAGGCTGCCAAGCTGCGCAAACCCACGCAGCTGGAACCCACAGCCTCCACCTCCAAATCCAAAGTCCCCTCCAAACCCACAAAGAAGAAGCCTAAGAAAGCTACACAGGGAATTGAGTCCCCTGTGGATGCTCCTGCTGCACCAACGCAGGTTATCTCTGCTGGAAATAACCCCCCAGTAGAGACTGTGACTCCACCCACTGAAGCCGCTCAGGTTTCCTCTCAAAAGGAACCTGAAGCAACCACTCACAGGGAAGCCACAATGCTGGGATCCTCCTCACTTGAGGGGATTACCATTGAAGAGCACCACCTGTCCCGGGTGCACACTGCTTCCACACCCTCTCCTGATGCAACCACCGCCCCTCAAAGCCCTACTATCATCGTTGCAAAAGTGCTGACGCAGTTGCATTCCTCACCCCCCACCCAGACACCAATTACTACTGGGATAACCTCAACACCTGAGGGGGAGGATCAAAATGCTTCTGTCAACCCACAGCACAGGGGTTATCATGTTCCATCTTCTAGTGTAGATAAGGAGGTGCGAACTACTGGTGAGGCTGCCACTGCTTCTGACTCAGCAAATGACCAGGATGCAGTTGGTAACATCTCTAAGTCCTCACCAGTGGCAACAGCTGATGAAGGACATAGTCCTGAGGCTGGAAGTCCCCAGAACCGAGAACAAGGGGCACATGCTACAATTGATCTACACTCAAGGCATGTTCATTCTGACTTTGTCAGGAGGTCAGGTGATTCAGTATCAACTGATGATGACCTGAGCTTCTTCTTCGATGTAGTTGCTCAAACACCATTCTAGAGGATGAGGTTAGCAGACTCAAAGAGCTGCTGGCCAATATGTCTCAGGATGCAAGTCCATCTGCCACCATCATACACCCACAGATGGCACCTTCCCTTGAAGGTTTCCCAAACACAGAGCCACCCCAAAATCAACCACCTGCCTCTGCTTCAGGCCCTACTTCTCAGGAACAGAACCCTCCTGAGCAAATAGGTGCTATACTCCAAAATTCCCTCCCTCTCATCACCCCCATAATCACTGATATAGTGATCAAAGCCCTTGATGAGAGGCTTTCCTCAACATTACAGCCCTTGGTTGATGCTGCTGTCCACAAGACTCTTTCTGCGGTCTCAACCCCTTCCTCCAATGCAACCAAAAAGGGGGAGAGTCCTGCAGTGAAAGAACAGAAGAGAAAAGATCCGAGGAAAAGAAGGAAGCAAAGCAAGCCCAAAAGGAGAAAGAACAGCAACCAATGCTCACCTACAAACGAAAGAAAGGTGCTGATGAGCACATTGCTGAAGATAAAGCCTTGGAGCTATTGATAAAAGAGGCTGATGCCGAACACAGTAGATCAATGGACAACATCATTGATCAGCTGTTCAGGCAAGGTCATGACACCAACAAACTTGACTCTGAGATTCGACGACTAGAGATTGAAGAAATCCAGAATAGATGGCAAGTTATGAAGTGTTAGAAAGAGAAAGGCTAGAAATCATGATAAGATTTATTGCAAAATATATTGGAAGATCAATGATTGAGATCAAAGCTTGGTCCAGGGACAGTATCTTGGCAATCACCACCAAGATCTGTTCGTCTGAAGCATACACTAAGGGGCTTGTTATTGAAGCTTTGAATGAAGTGGGTGCTGGGAGCAGGACTGAGCTAGCAAAGCAATCAAAAGCCACACTCACCTCAAGGATGCTAGCACAGCCTGTCAACATTCCCACACCTAAACCACCCAAAACACAACCCACCAAACCAACTCCCTTACCCTCAAAACCCATAGCCGATGATATACCCTTGAAGAAGAAGAGAAGGATATTGAGGCTAGAAGAAGATGAAGAAGATGATGAGACAGGCTGCCGCTATCAGCTGTAATTCAGTTGCCTAAGGCCACAAGTCACTCCTCAGCAATTACTCCTGAAGTCCAGAGACAAATGGTTAAAGTAAAGCTAGAAGAAGAAGAGCTTCATAAACAGCATGATGAGGAATTGCTGAAGAGAGTTGACAAAGCTTATGCAGCCACATCTTCCATCATCAATATGAAGGAGCAAGCCCTCAGACTTTACACTCTCAGGCATACCTTTCAATATCAAAAGGAAAGAGTGAGGATTTGGCCTGATCCCAGGGTCTCTCACAGAATTCACAAGAACAATATACCTCGGAGATACATTGGCCAGGTGAAAAAGATCGTAGATGAAGTGATCTCTCTGGTCTTTGTAGTTTCACCCTGGGAAATCCTAGAAGACTTCAAGAAGGCCTACAAAGCTAATCTAACCCCTCAGAAGATGCTGGAAAACAAAATAGTGAAAAAGGGGTTAGTTTACAAGAGGCTTGAGGAAGTCAGGAAAAATGAGCTCCAGTTGTTCCTAGAGGGTAATCACCCGGATGAGTTCGCTTACAGAGTAATAACAACTGTGGAGCTAAAGAATGGGAAAGGCCAAATACCTGTCTGAGTATTATGGGCCGGAATCACTATTTGAAGGAGGTGCTGAAGAGCTAACCATGGAGGAACAAATCACCTTCCTTGAGGCCTACACAAGAGAGTCGTACAGACTCATTATGGGGAAGTGAATCTCATGAATGGGATAACACTCTGTGTCCAATTCCCCAAAACAGAGTTCCCATTCATACTCTGCCAAACAAATATTTGAGGTTCTTCCCAGGCCGGAGCGTACATGGGTCATCTTCTCTACTGATCAAGAAGGAAAAAGACCAACATTTTTGCCATCAATAGTGGGAGTTTAAATAAGTTAGAGGTTTTGGCTGCATTGGTTCAGGGGGAGTTTGTTGGACCAAAAGAACCAATGAGCCAAGATCAGAAAACCTCTAAGTCCCACACGGTATCACAACAACTGCTGAAAGCCTCATCAGTAGTTTGACAAGTGCTGAAGGCTACAACAGCTGAAGATCAAGTGCTGAAGATCTTAACAGCTGAAGAATCAAAGTACTGAAGTACAACAGCTGAAGAACATAAGTGCTGAAGCTGAAAGACCAAAGTACTGAAGTACAACAGCTGAAGAGTTCACAAGTGCTGAAGATCAACACTGATGTACAAAGTCTGAAGACAAAGACTGAAGACATCAGCTGATGATATCTACTGAAGTCATCAGCTGATGAAACGTCTGAAGGTCAAAGTCTGAAGATCAAGTACTGAAGCTTCAGTAGTTTGTCACAACTGCTGAAGAGTACTTCTTCAGTAGTTGTGATATCAGTAGTTTTATATTTATGTTTCAGTAGTTGTGTAAAACGACTGAAGAGCTTGTTCTTCAGTCGTTGTAGTTTCAGTAGTTTATGTTTTTCAGTAGTTGTAAATAAGATGTTTAACACTTAGGAACATTTGTAAGAAGATGTCAGTTGTTGACATCTTCAGTAGTTGTTAAACATCAGTAGTTATAAAACGGTTACATGTCACTTTCAAGTGACATCAGCCTACGTCATTCTTTCTTTATAAGGAAAGATGACTCACCTGTAATCGTGCCTTTGAGGCCGACAATCCTAATGCAATATTCCTTTTGTTGGATATTTCTCTCTTTATAACAAAATTCTTTTATCGTTTTATATCAATTGTTCTTGTGAATTTGTCTAATTCTGAGCTAATCCGCTGCTAAATCTGTTCAATCGATTAAACCAAGGGCTGAGATCCTAACAGGACCTGCTGATTCTTTGCGAGAACCATATCAAAGCAGGTGCAGGTGAGGAAACAAGAAAAGAAGCTAGTCTCTTTATGACTATAGCTAACATGATCAGAGGGGTGAGGGAAGAAGCGAAGAGGTTAGCAGAGAGAGTACGGGCCCAAGACGACCTAAACATGGATATACAAGATTTGACCAAGTGGTTTGAGTGGGCAAGTGCTCATCCTGAAGGGGCTAGTGATGTAGGAGGAAACCATGGAGAATCATGTGCTAAAGCTTCTGAGGGAGTTGTTGCAGGAGACACTAAAGATAAATCTAAGGCAACAAAAGTCACTGGAGTTGAAAAGACTATTCAAGCCGAGTGAAGGTGGTGAGTTCCAACCTAGGGGGAGTATTGAAGATCATGTATAGGTTGGACTCACCTTAGTTTAGATTATTTACTTTTGATTGTAATAGGTCTTTTGTTAGTTTCTTTTAGTATGTATTTTGTTTTATGTATTTTGGCAGTACAGCGAAACCGTGAGCGTAGTCAGCTGATTAGTTTGCCTGGCGACACTTCTGTTTCGCCTGGCGAAACTATAGTTTCGGTAGTACAGTTTCGCTCACAGCAAAACTGTCTCCGAAACTATACACTGCTATATATAGATTTGATTCTTCTCTTTGTAGGTAACTTGCAAAAACCTTAATCGATCATTATTGTTGCAAGTGACCATTTGAAAGTAGTTATAACAGAGAATCATCATTGTGCTTTGTGTTATTGATTATTGATGTTCATTATCTTATCATGAATGGGTTATTAGTGTGTTCAATCATCTTTGTTCATGATGTTTAGTTATTGTGTTATTGATTATTGACGTTCATTATCTTATCATGAATGGGTTATACGATCAATAGACCAACAACAGTAATGAATGAACGAACGAATGAAAGGCTTGCAAACAATGTATGGAGGTTCACACTCAATAAGGAGTGTTAGCTCAACCGTGTGCGGTTAGCTACCCCATGAGGATGCACACTCGGGCTTGATCCATGTGATCAAGCCTATGTATGGAGGTTCACACCCAGTGAGGGGTTGTCATCTCAACTGTGGGCGGGTTAAATACCCCATGAGCATGCACATAGGGATTCAATCTTTGTGATTGACCATATGTATGGGGTCCTTATCGCTTAACCCTAGATGAATTGCTTGGTTCTCTAGAGTGGGGTTAAGCACATGACATGACCTAGATGGTAACGAAAGATAATAACAGTACGAAATGAACAATGATGAAGATAATAATTATTATCTATGTGTATGTACGATGTGTGATCACGTTCTAAGACTGTTATGATTTGAAGGAAAGAAATGGATGGTTTTAAACGAAAGATAAAGTATGTTTTATTATAAAACTAGAACCCACTCAGCAACGTTGACTTTTATGTGTTTCTAGTTGGTAGGTAATGTTGCTGAGGATGGCACGGGGCAGCTACTCAGCTCTTTTGGAAGACATCTATTTTTATAATGCTTTTGTGATGTAATGCAACATGTAAAAACTATTTTGATGATTCCGCTGCAATGTTTTTATGATAGTTAAACGAAATTATATGTTTTATGAGCAATAATTGGCCAGTTGTAAGCGTCCTGGGAACGGGTCCTTACACCTCATTATGGCACATGTAAATCTCAAAAACATGAACAAGCTAGTTCGGAATGGGTTAGTCATAGGACTGCCAAACAAAGAGTTTATATGTGCTGACCACTGTGTTGCTTATCAAAAGAGAAAGCAACACAATTCTTCTTATAAGTTCAAAGAAATAAATTCAGTCACAATTGTTGGGGTTCAACATTGGAATAAATTAAAACTTACCAAATCATAATCATAGCCGACTGAAGATCTCACTGTATGAGTTCAGAGACCAACTTGAAAATAGAAGAAAACAAATACAAGACAAAGTCAACATCAAGACAACAAAAAAAGTCAAAATTAGGTCATGATGTAACATTAGTATAAATAGACCCACTAGTGTATTTTTCAAGTGTGGCTCATTTGTGTGTGTTTCTCATGGTGGAAATCACCACCCAAGGAGAAATCTTCTCATTTGGGTGGGTTTGATGTTCTTCCATCTTTGTAATTGATTTTTCATTATAACTTGTTCATCAAACATCAATGAAATCATCTACTTATTATCATTATCAATCTCTTTGTTCTTTGATTCACACACACACACCCATCTTAATTTTGATTTTTAGATCTGAACGTGATGAATCTTAAGATCCAAGGTCAATGAATCTTAATTTGTGATTTAGCAAAATGGTATGAGAGCTATTGGTTGCTGCATTCATCTAGATTCAGATCTGATTTCAACTTTATATGTCAAGAACAAAGAACGCAACAACAAAAATGAAGAAAAAGGTTGTTGTTCATCGAAAACCCATCTGTTCATCACCAAACACCAAACACCAAAAAAAAGATTTGTTCAAACATGGTACGATTTGAAGAATCGTGAACATGTTCATGATTATTGCTTCAAAATTCGATGCAATTGAACATGATTATCATAAAAATGAAGAAAACCGATGTGTTCATCTCAAAATCAAGAAGAAAAATCATCAGATTTGTTCTAAATGGTACGATTTGAAGAAATATAATCATTCCCTAAATTATTATTTCAAAATTCGATCCAACTGAACACGATAATCATCAAAAATGAAGAAAAGATGAATAAATAGAAGCTACTACTGAGTGATCGACCTGCATTGTAGTGTGAAACTGAATTTTGTTCAACTCTCAAAACAAATGCCGATGAGCTACAACAAATGCGGATGAAGCTTGAACAAATGCGGATGAAATAACCATAAATGCGGATATGTTACACACAAATGCAGATGTGTTATCCACAAATACGGATGTGTTACACACAAATGCGGATGTGTTATACACAAATGCGGATGTGTTATCAACAAATGCGGATGACTTGTCATCAAAGGTGAATGACTTATCAACAAATGCGGATGCCTTGTCACCAAATACGATTGACTTGTAAACAAATGCGGGTACTTTAAGCACAAATACAGATGCATTGAAATCAAATGTGGATGGATTGCAAACAAATGTGGATGCTTTGCAAACAAATGCAAATGAGTTAGCAAAGAATTGCATATGTGAAATCAAATGCGGATGGCTTGCAAACAAATGTGGATGCTTTGCAAACAAATGCAAATGAGTTAGCAAAGAATTGCAGATGTGTTATAAGAAATGAACAGGAATTAAAAAAAAGAAAAGAAAAACATGAACGTGGATGATTGCAACCAACAAGCACATCCATTTTGATTATTACACCAATAAAAAGACTATAGAAATCAACTTTGGTCACTTTTTCATAGATTTATCCAGGGACTTGTACAACTATTAGATGCCCTTTCTAAAGTACTTGGGCTTGCATGCATTGATGATGTTTTGCACCTGTATCTAACTACTCAGCGGATAGTTAGACAGACTTTAATCAAGGGGAAGACTCATTATTTCAAGAATGTCATCCATCAAGATAATTGAAAAGAGTTTAAGTGTGTTCAACATTAATTCATGTTCCTAATGCAGTTTATCGTTCAAACCCTCACCATATCCCTAATACATTCTAATACTTGCGTTGTGATATGAATTGTAATCCAAGAGTGATACAACCCATATCCAATTCCAAGAAGTATTCTTAAGAAATTCTAACTTTGTCAGATTTATATTAGGAGAAGCTAAATCTATGGGGGAGAACATTAGTGAATTGTGTCAGAACATCAGTCAAACAAGAAGACATGTGATAGAGATATCTTCAAGTTCAAGGTTTGGCAAGCATCGGTTTAGGGGGAGTATTGTTGGGGTTCAACAATGGAATCTTCTGAAGCTTACCAAATCATAATCACAGCCGACTAAAGATTTCATTGTATGAGTTTGGAGACCATGTTGAAAATAGAAGAAAATAAATACAAGACAAAGTCAACATCATGACAACAAGAAAAGTCAAAATTAGATCATGTGTAACATTAGTATAAATAGACCCACTAGTGCATTTTTGTAAGTGTGGATCTTTTGTGTGTTTCTCATGGTGTAACCACCACCCAAGGAGAAATCCTCTCCTCTGGGCGGGTTTGATCTTCATCCATCTTTGTATTTGATTTTTCATTGTAACTTGTTCATCAAACATTAATGAAATCATCTACTTAATATCATTATCAATCTTTTTGTTCTTTGATTCACATACATACACCCATCTTAATTTTAATTTTTAGATCTAACATGATGAATCCTAAGATCCAAGCTCAATTAATCTGAAATTTTGACTTAGCGACTACTCCTTTACATCTGCTGCACATGGAATTATTTGGGCCAACAGGTGTAAAGAGTTTGGGTAGAAAATCATATTGCTTGTTAATAATAGATGCTTTTACTAGATTCACTTGGAGTTCTTTTTAGATACTATAGATGAAATTATTGAGATTTTAAAATAATTTATTATCAAAGTTGAGAAACAAATTGATCAAAAGATTAAAATAATTAGACATGATCAGGCTATTGAAATCACAAACCACACCCCTAATTCTTTTAATTATTCTAAAGTTATTGCAAGGAAACATAGCTCTCCTAGTACTCCTAAGCATAATGGAGATCTGAGACGATAAACAGGACTCTTATTAAAGCTGCAAGGACCATGCTATTTGGCTCCAAACTTCCTATAACATTATGGCTGAAGCAGTTAGCCCCACATGCTATGATCAAAATTGAATATTGATAGTCAAGACATGTGGGAAAACCTCTTATGAATTATAGCATAACAGAAGACAAATTATGAGTTCCTTAGACCTTTGTATGTCCATGCACCCTTTTTAATAACAAAGACCATTTATCCAAGTTTGCCGAGAAATCAGTAAATGGTTTGTTCGTTGGATACTCATCACAAGCTAAGGCTTAGAGAGTATACAACAAAGTAGATCACACCATTAAAAAAATCTGAAAATGTCATTTTTAATGAAAAAAATTCTAATATTGTTGGAAATACCCCAGGTTGGATGTTTGATCTAGGTGGATTCACAAATTCTTGATTGAGAATGTTTCAAGAGACTCTCTCGATAGGTCAGCAAACATACAAGTCCCTACTTCTAAAGATCGTAGTGTAGATCTACCATAAGGGACCCGTTATAACAGGTTATCTGCTGATACATTGTAGCCTTATTCAGTAGAAGCAAATGCTAGTATAATATACAATGTGGGTCAACCATCACTTTCTCATTATAAATCATCAAATGAAGAGTGTAATAAATAGAGTGGTACTAGACAATCTCTTGAAAAGAACCAAGCATGACAAATGCTGAAGATAGAATAAATTCAGCAGATGAACCATTCAATCCATCTACCAAACTTCCTCAAACAAAATTATTCAATTTGGATCTATCTCAACAACTCCAAGAAATCCCAAGACTATGAATTCATAAAGAGCATCTAGTTGAGAATGTTATTAGCAATGTAGATGCTTGTGTCAAGAGAAGAAGTAGGGCGAATGAAGTAAACATCTTTTTGTTTTCATGCTTTCTTTCTTAACTAGAACCAAAGAAAGATGACGAGGCCTTAAGAGATAACAACTAGGTAGAAGCCATGTAAGAGCAACTTCTTTATTTTCTTGGCAAAAGGTTTGAAACTATGTGCATTTCCAAGAGGAAAGATTATTTTGACATCCTGTTTTTCCAGGTTAATATCCCTAAGTTAGTATAATAAGATTAAATAATTAAATGTATTATAAGAATTAATTATCTGATAATAAAGGTTATTTAAGGTCTAGCAAAGCCCCTTTGTGCATAAATTTATAATTGGTAATTTTGAGAATTACTGGGTCGTGTTGTGATAAAACTTTTAAAGAATGTTGGTGACAATTTGGTAATTAAATCTGGTCTATATATGTTAATTTTTTGTAATTTAATGTATCTTTATTGAAATTATTATTAGTCAAGAAAAATAATAATTATTATTATTAAGGTTTAATGTGTAAAATTAAGACTTTTAAAATATTGCCTTGATACAATGTACAATCCATTGCATGTTGTGTTAAACCATGTATAATTTTATTATTGACTTTTGCTCACTATTATCAAATATTGTGAACCATTGGAAAGCCTAAATTTAATACTTCAATTTTATAAAAAATTTTCGCATAAAAACTAGAACATTTAAGATTTTTACAAATATTTAACGAGACCGACACCCGCCTTATACTAGGTGGCATTTCACTTTGAGAATCACCATACGACCAGGCATATTAATGATCTAATGGCATAATTAGCACATAATAATCAAATAAATTATCACTACTTATATACAACGCTACACTTTTCTTTTACATTCATTACATTACCACTCTCTCACTAAAACTCGCGCACATTTTGTATTCTCTCCCTCTCTCTTTGCTCTCGGCCAATAACCCCCACAAACACTCTCACCACTCCAAATTGTTATCATATTAGCTTGTTTCAAGCATCCTTAGTGAGTTGTTGGAAGAAATTTACATAAATCCAACTCCGAGGAGAACAGATCATCTATATTTCTATAATTCTTTATCTTTTGGTAAGTTTTATTTTCTTAAAACCATCTTGCAACATGAGTTATGGATGATTGTTGCAAAAATGGCTCACCTAAAACTAGCTTTTATTGAAATTCAAGGTTCCAACAAAGATTTTAATTAAGAAAAATGAGTTATAAATGATGTGCGTGTGTGCCGTAAGTGTGTGTGATGATTTTATGTTTTGAAAATCTTGTAACTTTTTATTGAATTATCTTTCATTCAAGAAGATCAAACTTTGATTTGTGGTAATGAATATCTTAAGAAACCATCTCCTTAACAAACACTGATTAGAAGAGGAAGAAGTTCAGCATGTGACTCCACTAAGAATTCATGACCCAATCACCCATTGGAGTTATAATTCCTTAAACAAACACCTTGAGTCTGACAAAGGCGAATGCCAACAAGTAGAAGTTAAAGAGTTTGATATTTTTAGACTCTCCCAACATAACATGAAGGATTTGGTGAATCTACCTCTTGACAACCCCTCAAGAGATAGAAAAGGATACATGTATGAATTCTGCTAATTAGAATGCTTGAAGGATGAAGATAGAGTTTTGTAGTATCATCCTAGAATGTATTTCTTGAGCTTTGAAGGATGAAACTATGGAAAAATCAAGATTTTAGCACTTGACAACAATTGCCAAATCAAGTCAAATGCTAAATCCACTATCGAAGAACATATATTGAATGACTACCGATCATCATATGCTGAAGCAACTACTAATAAGCCATCTCTTGATGAGCTACTAATCAATTACTATTGATCAGTAGAGAACTCCATTATCTACTGAACAACTGCTACTCAAGACAAGAATCTCTTTGACGATGACTTCTATGTTTCACCTTTTGGAGAGAGCATAGTATCGAAGCTACCAACTTTGATATACAGATTGTTTGTTTTTCTTTGGATTCTAAAAAAAGAATATTTATTCTTATTGTTTAGATTTCATAGTATAAAAGTCCTCAAACTTGCATAGGCGAGGCAATATTTTAAACCAGTTGTTGTATCTGCTGATTGTTTCATCTTGTACTCTATTGATTAATTGAGTGAATACTCTGAAAGAATTTCTTGTGTGTTTATCCTTCCTCAAAGTATTAGTTTTGTGATTGTAAGTAGTTAAATTAGACTCTGCTTTCGTTATCTACTGATCAAAGAAGAAGTTCTTGTTAATCTAGTCCAACTTGATCCAATATATAGCTTTCTTTATCTTCATTTCTTTTTGAAACAAATTTGTTATTGAAATTAATTTTCAAGTCAGATGATGTTTGATTTAAAATTTTCTTGTTAAATTTTTGTCAATATGCATAGTGTTTGCATACACTTTTCTTGTTTAATTGAATGTGTTGAACAATCACTCTTAAGAATAGAAGAAATAAGCTTTTCATTAATAACTAAGATGAATTATAATCGGGTAATTTTTTGATATAGTTCTTATTTTTATTATTTTTAAAATCTATTTCATTATCATTTTCCCATTCTTCAACCAACGCATCTATTTTCACACTTCTTCACAAACATTAAAGTTATTGATTTTAATTTTAGTTTTTATGACTTGATCAACAAAAAATAAATGTTGACTGATGGTTTTAAGTCGCAATATGGTTGAAATCCTAGTCCATAGCTTATATTTTCATCTGCTAAAATTGATGATGGCATACATGAGTAATAATGACTAATGGAAGGAACAATTTTGGTATAACCAATACGAGTCTTTCCACCGTTAATTTTCCATGTCATTTGAGATTTTTTATTTCCTTTAACCATATTTGATAAAATTTCAAAGTTTTCAATGGTAGGCTTAGCTAATGAGAGTTCATTAGTTAATTTGTTTAATTTCAAAGCCAATTCATCATTTTGTTTTGACAAATCACTATTTGTATATTCTTTATCATAAATATTTAGTTGTAATGATAAAATATTTTGTTTAAAATTTCTAATATTTACTTGAAAACTTTATCATTTGTTTTGTACTTACGTGTTTGATATTGAAGCTTTTCAACTTCTCATATGAAAGTTTTATTATGAATATATTTTTGAACTTTCTCAAAACATCTACTAGAACATAGATCAGTATATACCTCAGAAATTATATTAGATCATTAACCAACTATTAGAGGATCGTGTATTGAATGAAATACTAACTAATTAACGTGTATGCCGAATCAAATAGTGCGGAATCCTATTTGATTGGCGATTCAATCAGTGAGAACGCACATAGAAACAATTATGTATTGAATCTGACGTTAAGAATCGATTAGGAATCGATCTACTACGATCTATGAACTTGGAGTATGATCTTAGAGGTCTCTAGACGGCTAGGGTACGTCTGGAGTCTAAGTGTGTTCAATGCTTACATTTTTGCACGAATTAGGTGGTATTTATAGGTTTAGGTTTCTCATTCGGGCGACTGAACCATTAGTATGGTTTAGTCGTGTGATTGAGTCATGCGGTTGATCCATTCGCACGACTGAGTGTTCAGCCGTGTGACTGAGTCATTCGCATGAAGTTGCTTAGGCGTATGAACCATTTAGACGCATGGACACTTAGTCGCATGCCCATTCGGGCGCAGGACCACTGTTGGGGGCGCATGGTCCATTTGGACGCATGAGAACTTCATCCTACTAAGTTTGAATGTATTCAATATTATTACATTATTTATACTAGTTCAAACAACCACAAACCTATATAATTAATTCAATATGCGTTAAACAACTCATTAATGAACATTAAACATGACAAACATAACCAAACATTTACATTTCATTAAGTACCCATCTATTACATATGTTTAAGACATTAAAGACATATTACATTAAGTTTAGAAACTAGGGACATATGTACCTACAAACTCTCCCTTGGACCTAGTTTCGTCTAATCTCTTACCATCTTCATAACCTCTTCATACTTCTTGTACTTCTCTTCTCTTGTGACGCCTGCGTGTATCTGAAAAGCAAAGCAGAGTCGTATCACATTCTGGAATTGTAGAGCTTGTAAAATATCTTAAGAGTCATAGAACAGTGGCCACTTGTACAATGTATATACATCATTTGCAGACAAGTTTGTGAGCCACATTGGGTCAAACACCTTGATGGTTTCCATTACTCCATTTTTGTTCAAGACTATGACTGCCTCTCCTGTCCTCCAATCATAGTACCACCACTTGAAGTGAGGAGTGAAGTCCTGTGGCATCTCCCGTAGAGGGATCTTTGACATTGTTCGTGGTGGACTCCACTTCAACACTATCTTTGGTTTTCCAGTAATGGGATCAACCTCAGACCGTCTGAGTTACCTCTTTGGCTGTTGAGGTTTGAAGTTGACCCATCTGGTGTGGTACTCTCTTTTAAGAGCGGCTTCAAACCAACCAGACATCTTGTGTGGATCAGCGTATAGCAATTTCAGCCTCGCTAGCTTGTTCAGCTCACATCCAGGAAGAGTCTTCAGGTCGTGTGGGAACCTGAAGTACTCGATCCCTTTCTCATATTTAACTTCTTCACTTTGTACAGCTTGGTGTAGACAGTCGACTTTGAAGCACTACGTTGGGCTCTTATCTCTTTAAAGCATGCAACCCACTCAGCCTTTCTGATATTAAATTCAGCATCCGAGGCTTGGGCCTTATCTTCAGTCTTGTCAGACTCTTCTTCCATTCTATCCAGAGTTTCAAAAGTTTCACTGACAAAGTTGTCGCCCAGATTAGGAACGACATTACCTTAAATGTCACTGTACTCTGGATAGTGTTGGTCTGTGACATCTTCTATCTCGATCTCATCAATGTCGTTGAGCTCATCGTCACTTTCAACTTGGACTATTGGTGCATCCTTGAGAATATCATTAGGATTTAGCTTGAACATTTTAGCAATTTGCTAGTCAGTGAGATTGTGAATGATCTCTCCTTCTTCAGGAGTGTACATCACCGATCTCCTAACTATTCCCTGTAGATCAAGAATCATAGTGAGCTGAGTCTTGATCTGTTGGAGGGGAGCAACGTCATGTTCATCCCTCTGAAAATTTGGATCTGCTTGATTTAGACATAGAACACAACAATTATGTTAATAATCAAGACAAAAATATCAACATTAGATATACGCATTCATTACATTAATATGATACAAGATTCAAATACATATGATTTAAATAACAAAAATAGCTAGGTATTACTCTTGTCTTGGATCATATGCTCCTCTGCTGACGGGGCGGATGTGGAGCCACCTTGGTCTTGAGTCCTTTTGCTCCTCCTTTCACCAGTAGATGTGGCACCCGCATCATTGCATCCTCATCATCATCAATATCATCCACATCATCATCACCCGCATCATCACCAACATCAGTATCATCTCCTTCGTCATCACTATCATCATCATCATCACTGTCATCATCATCATCGTCTCCATCTCCTTACTTGATCTTTAAGGGCTCGTCCTTTGATCCCTTGAGCCGCGGCATAATGGTCTTGTTTGTCGCCTCTAACTCCTCGATACGTTTTGCTGATTGGGCATGGTGCTCTCAGAATTGGGACATCTCTATGCTCTGTGTAGCCATCTGCTGGGCTTGCTGCTCTATCTGTTGTGCCTGCTGAGATATCTGCATAACTTAAGCAGCAGTAAGGTCTATTAGCTGTCAAATCTGAGCAGATTTCTCATCATCGGCAGCCAACAGCTTCAGCACCATACGGTTAAGTGCCGAGAGTTGTTCCTCTACCCCACTAGGAGGTAGAGAGAATCCAAATGGGTAGGAAGGGCATGACAATGGTCCGACGTGGTGGCTAGTGGTAGTGGTGGTGACAATGGTGAAGATTGGGGGTGGTATAGATGAAGGTGGTGGTGGAGTGGTTATGGTAGATGGGATAGCAGTAGTAGTGGTAGTAGGTGCATGAGTGGATGTAGGTGGAGTGATGGTAGTAGGTGGAGTGGTGGTAGTAGGTGGAGTGATGGAAGTGGTGGTAGTAGTGGTGGTGGTTATGAAGATCGTCCTCTTCTTCTTCTTCTTCAATCCGTGGGGCTGAGCCATCCTTTTCTTCCTCGATCCCCTCGAGGTGGATGCTCCCCCTGGAACACTGCTTGGCTAATCGGGAGTATAAGTAGGATTAGTATCAGCCTCTCCCGACCCGCCATGGCGTTCACCAACCGCTCGGAGGCCTCGCTTGGTGGCAAGAACCTTGCTACCCACCGTTTGAGTCAGAGGCTCCTCGTCCTCCTCCTCCTCATTAGGTTGGAAATCCTGATGGAACCCTGCAGCCTTTGTCTCCCCTTGGGTGGGTGCCGGAGATGCTATATCAGCTGTGGGGCCCTCGGTTGAGTGGGCCCAGTATCTCCACCATCACCGCTGTCATCGTCGTCGGAATCATCATCCGGGAGCACAAGTTGCTCAACATCAGAATCACTATCCGCTTGGCGCCATTTACGCCTCGCCAGTGCCACGTAATCCTCCCGGGCCAGATGCCCAAACAATCTCCTCACATGGGGCTTAACCTGCTTTCCCCTATACACCTTCATACGACCCAGTGTGGTGTCGTCCATCACTTCAAGAACTATAACGTTCTCCTTTTCCATAGGCAGAGACAGTAGTTTCAGATCGATAATCATCTAGATGTTCTCCACCAGATAGGCGAAGATCATCTTAGAGAAGCTGAATGGGTGGTTCAACACCAACGATGCATAAGCGTTCTGAATCTGATCTGAGAGCTCGTCGAACCCTCCCTTCCGAGACGCTATACACTTCAGCAACACATGGGTGAGGTACTTGAACAGGGGGCATAGGTTGCTCTTGTTGAGCACCCCTGCGTTGATGTCCCCAGAGTACTTAGCTTGCATGAAACATCCTCGAACAGTAAGGGGGTGTAATCGGGTGGGACAGTCAGCATCATCCCCAAACTCGAGAACTGTCCTAAGATCATCCTCAGTGATCTCAATCGCCTCTCCAAATATTGAGCTCCTGATGCGATGGGGCTCTAAGGATCTGTCCACCACAGCGCTTTCCCAGAAAGCCTGTTGGACTGGGCGATAGGGAATGCACGGAGTCAAGATGGCACGAGAGATCCTCAATCTTCGTAGAAAAGTAATAATGCCAGAGAAGTCTGAAGCATTCCTCGAGGTAAGATCTAGATGAACACAAATATTGTGCTTAGTGCTCATTGGCCAACAACTCATCATCCGTGACACAATACAAATAAACATTAGTGTAAGTCAATGTGTAACAAGTTGAGTCATTTAACTAGACATCTTCTGTTCTGTCATGTGAATGAGTTATGCGACTGAGAATTGGTTATGCGGTTGGGCTTTTTCGTACGACTGAGCATGCGACTGGGGTCAGTCGTATGCTATTCCATGCGATGTGCGACTGAGCTCATTCGCATGGGGAAGTGGTGCGATTTAGCCATACGCTCATCTCAGTCATGCGATAGAGGTTCATCTGGTTGCCCATTCGCATGACAGACTGCTTTTACATTCAAATTTCAATTTTGAGCAAAATTCAATGTTAGACTTCGTAGTTTGGCTCATTAGACTCGCACGTGTCCGGTATAGCACCCAACAACCTTTAATTTTACATTGTACTTAGTTTAATTAGTTTCCTAGACAAACTAAGTTTCTGTTCTTGTTAGGGTTCAATTAGATCATGTTAAGGTCTGAATCAAAGGATAGATGAGTGAATCACACCACATATTACCTGAATTTCAACTGGAAATCGTTAGAGTGCAATAAACAAGGTTCAAGGACAATCAAACGAAAATTTGGTAGAGTATAGGTAAGTCGTGCGATTTGGAGTGATGATTGACTGCGACCGACATCCCCTCTATTTATACTAGGGTTTACTTCAGTCGTACGACTGAGCCTAGTCGCATATTTGATTCGGGCGACTGAAGATCAGTCGTGCCATTGGCACAGTCGGTCACCTTCAGTCGTGCGACTGTGTCATTCAGTCACTCTCATCCATGCGATTTGGTTCATTTTGTGATTTAATCGTGTGATTTTATTCATGCTTCTTGTCTAATCGCATGTATGGCCTATACGTGTGGGTTAATCGTGCGATGGACTCATTCGTATCCTCCAATCATACGACTGGTCCATACTCATGGTCCAATCGTGCGATTGGATCATACTCATGATTTTGAGTTTATGCCCATTTTGCACTTAATTCCTTTTAACTTTTGATTAGACGTTTTATGCACTCAATCATCTCAAACATGATCATTTTAATCTTGAAAACTTTTGATCACCTCAGACGTGATCCTTTTAAAAACACTTTGTCAACTCAGACATGACCCATTTACATTTGAAATCCCGTGTGGTCACCTCAGACGTGACCTTTTTTGAGTGATTAAATCCCCTATTGAATTCCATGGCATAGTCTGATGTTTACAAACTAAATTGATAAAATTGAAATAAAAATAAAAGACTTATACAGAAATACAAATCTAAACTTGGTTTTGACTTTTGTGTGAGGTGTAAATCTGAAGATAGAAATCTAATGGAGTTGGCTCCAGAATAGGCAGCTTCAATTATTTTTGACGATAACTGGACCAATTCAAATTGGAATCATACAGGCAAGTCAAATCATTTGGGACATGTTATCGACACCTTATGATGCTCAATTCTTGTTTTTCATCTAGAGTCATTAGCAAGTTTAGGAAATCATACTCGTACTATTAGATCCCACCTTGATTTGGACTTTCAAGAATTGTAGCCACGATGATTGTCAGTATAATGGTCCTCTTAAATCCATACACAGACTTTTGACAAAAATTGGTGACAGTTTAGGGTTTGATTATTTCAACAAGCATTTGTGGATCCCACACTTATATGGTAATCAACATTCCTCAGGAGATTTTTGAGCGATCTCAGGGTAATTTTCAAGAAGACACTATTCTTAGAACTTTCAAAGAGAAGCCAAGCCTCAGGTCAGTGCCACCGCACAGTAGAGAGGCGGCAAACAACAAAGAAGTCTAGAATATATAGGTTATGCTTATCCCCAGGTCAGTGCCACCGCACAATAGAGAGGCACATAACCTATCTTCTTGTTTGAGCATTTTTCATCTTTATGCACAGTTCTTACCAATAACATAAGTTATTACTTTGATTGCTTTTGCTCATATTTTGGTCTTACGCACACATTTGTGGCGTTTAATATGCTCGTCACCCCTTATTGGAATTTGTTGATTGTATTAACCAGGGATAAGATGTTAACTCACAGCTTGTTGATCAACTTAATTTGTTCATGATATCACCAATAAGGTCTAATTGTCTATTATGTTGAATCTACCAACATGTCATCTATGGTCTAACAACCTCTAGGTCTACTTTCTTTGTGTTACCTTAGTAGTAGCTAGTTTTACTATCATCTTTCTTTTTATATTGCTCAGATTACAAGGACTTATACTTTGAACTTCGCATCTAATTTATTTACTCTTTTAAAGTCCCAAGTGATTTGTACATGTGTACTATCATTTTCCAAAGTCATTGAATCGGTATCACAGATACAATCTACTTTCTATCAGCCAGCCTCTCCTTCTTTTTTTGTTAATATTACTAACTGACCTATTCTCCCCCTAAAATTCTAAAACCGTAACCGATTGACGCTTTTTAGGAATTTAATAGGCGACCGAATAACATTAATGTAATTAAACTGATTAAACAAATAGATACAGATAATAAATAATTTAAAAAGAACAAAACTCATCGGACTACACATGATCATCATTGGGAATTACATCATTTTTCTTTTTTACGCCGTTAACCTCTAACAGATATAGAAAACGTGGTTTGTCAAAAGCCTTTATATAGAGGTCAGCGCATTGAAAATCAGTATTTATTTTATCACATCGATTAGTTCTTTTCAAAGCAGTCACGTATAAAGTGATATTTTATACCGATGTGTTTGGTCTTAGGATGTTTGACCGGATTTTTAGTTACTGCAATTGCAGCAGAATTATCAACAAAAATAGGAGTAGATGAGAAGTGCAAACCGTAGTCCTGCATTTTCTGTTGAATCCAAATGATTTGTGAACAACAACTTGCAACAGCAACGTATTCAGCTTCACAGGTTGACAACGCAACCAAGGTCTGCTTCTTACACTGCCATGTCACTAATCTCCTCCCAAAGAATGACATCCCGCTGATGTAGAGTTGTAGTTCATCTTGCAGCCACTGTAATCTGAGTCACTATACGCTGTAAGCTCAAAATCATCATCATGAAGATACCACAACCTAGAGTTGGTGTACCCTTCAGATAACGGGATATCCTTTTGACCCCTATCAGATGGTTAACTTTTGGCTTTGCCTGATATCTTGAACATAAGCATGTAGCGTACATGATATCAGGTCTTATGGCGGTGAGGTACATGAGAGATCCAATCATACCTCGGTACATAGTGGCATCGACCAGATCACCATTCTCGTTGGGTGCTACATCATGGTTTGTAGCAAGTGGAGTCCCAGCTGCAGAAGCATTCTCCATAAGAGGATATCTCTTACATACTTGGTCTAGTGTAGGAAAATACCTTTTGGTGTCTGATCGACCTGTACCCGAGAACGAATTTCATCTCTCCCATGGCACTCATCTCAAACTCAGCCTTCATTACTGCTTCAAAATCTTTATATAGATCTTCGTTCTTGGAACCAAAGATTATGTCATCGACATAGATTTGAACAAGCAGTAAATCTCTATCCTTTTCTTTTGTGAACAATGTACAGTCAATGGCACCTCTGCGAAAACCATCTTTCACAAGGTGAGTCGAGAGTTTCTCATACCAGCTCTGGGAGCTTGATGAAGCCCATATAGAACCTTGTCGAGTTTATAAACTCTATCCCGATGATATGGATCCTCAAATCCCTCAGGTTGACTGACGTACACTATCTCTCTGATTTCACCATAAAGGAAAGCACTCTTCACATCAAGTTGATAAACATTAATCTTCATATGGGATGCATAGGCAAGGAAGAGGCGGATTGCTTCCATTCTTGCCACGGGTGCAAACACCTCATTGTAGTCAATGCCCTCAACTTGTCGAAATCCTTAGACAACAAATCGAGCCTTGTTTCGGATGATAACACCTTGATCATCTTTCTTGCATTTCAAGACCCATTTAGTGTCAATTACCTTAGCACCTTTAGGTCTATCCACAAGAGTCCATACACCCAACTTCTTGAACTAAAGAAGTTCTTCTTGCATGGCACTCACCCATGCCTCATCATTTAGGGCTTCACTAACATACTTTGGCTCAAACTGAGACACGAAGCAACGATATGCACCATCGTGAAGGTATCCCCTTTCCATTACCAAGGCATAGTCAGCTGAGTACAGCTAATTTCTTGTCTAAACTCCTGACGTCACATCTCCAATGACATTGTCCAAGGGATGATAGACATTTAGACGTGATCCAGGAGTTGTTGAAACAACTACCTCAAAATCAAGATTATGAAAATTGGTTCAGTATCTGAGGCAGTAGGAGTCTTAGGTTCTGAAGATGCAAAAGCATTGTTGTCGGATGCTTGTGGACTTGCAGGAATAGGAACATGTTCTCCTCTGATCAGTCTTCACAGCTTCTTCATCAGAGGAGGAGTCACTATCATCAAGTGCTCCCTATGAGGTGTTAGATGAGCTACCTTGTGAACCAGATGATGTGAATCTGGAGCCGGTGGGTTCAAGACATCATACATCATCTTGGTTGCCAGCTCGTCGTCAGAAGTGGAGAGTGGGATGTTGAAGGATTTGAAGAATCCATCATAGTCGAAAAAGAAAGCGGGTCCTTTTCCTGCAGGAGGGGTGGTGTATATCTGAACATCTACGTTACACCATACTTCTACTTGACCCGTTGAGTTGTTGTAAACTCTCTTGTTTGGTATGTTGTATCCTAGAAATATACCTTCATCAGCCTTCTCGCTGAATTTTCCCTCCTGAGTCTTCTTCAGTAGGGTGCACGGTGCGCTAAATGGCTCGAGATACTCTAGATTTGGTTTACATCGCTGTAGTAACTCGTAGCATGTCTTGCCCTGACGTTTGACTACTAGAACTCTGTTTAGTGTATAACATGCATTTGTAACTGCTTCATTCCAAAATTGGATAGGCAGTTTTGAGTCTGCTAGCATTGTCCGTGCCGTCTCTATTAAGCTGCGATTCTTCCTTTCAGCAACGCCATTCATTTGAAGAGCATAAGCAGTAGTGAACTGATGCATAATTCCCTTTTCCTTGCAGTAAGCCTCCATCCATTGATTCTTGAACTCGGTTCCGTTGTCTGAGCGCACTTGACATACCTTCAACTTGTATAAGAACTCCAGAGTAGTTACTGTAGGGGATCGAGATCTAGTTTGATCAATTAGATTAGGATTTGCAGCGGAATAGCACAAATTAGATGAAATTATAGAAAGAATAATATGAATATTCAATCAAACAGTAATAGTTATATAGAGAGAGAGTTTTCTGCAAAAGGAATGTTTTCATTCATGCACAAGCTTCCCGTACAGGGAAATTAGGTCAACATTCCTTTTATAAGGAATGTGACATCAGCTGACATCACTTGATAGTGACATCTAACTGATTTATACAAACAAATGAAAGTAAACTAAAGTACTGAAGATGTCCACAACAACTGAGGACACCTTCACTAAAAGCTAAGTATAAGCTAACATTACAACTACTGAAGTTATAACATCTAAAGTGTAAGAACTCCAGATGTTTTACATAATATAAAACTACTGATTACAAACTACTTAAATGTAAACCATCACAACTACTGAAGAGAACTACTTCAGCTGTTGTGACAACTTCTGAGAACTTGATCTTTAGACTTTGTCTTCAGCTGTTGTCTTCAGCAGTTGTCTTCAGACTTTGTCTTCAGCAGTTGTCTTCAGACTTTGTCTTCAGCAGTTATCTTCAAACTTTGTCTTCAGCAGTTGTCTTCGGACTTTGTCTTCAGCTGTTGTAGATCACTTCAGTTGTTTTGATGTCTGTGGGACTTAAAGGTTTTTCTGATTTGGCTCATTGGTTCTTTTGGTCCAACAGTTACTAACTCTTTGAATGACTCAAATGTTTCTAATTTGGATTTTAGAAACATCACCCAAGTGAATCTTGAGTAGTCATCAGTAACTTCATAGCAGTACAAGTCACCTGCAATGCTTCTTGTACTGACTGGACCAAACAGATCCATGTGAAGAAGTTCAAGAGGAAGTTTGATAGAGTGAAATTTCTTTTCCTTATGAGCCTTCTTTGTCTGTTTACCCTTCTTGCACACAACACAGAAATCCGGAAGTTGGAAGTTTTTGACGTTAACTCCTCTCACTAGATCATTCTGGATCAAGTGATTCATCTTCCATGGATTAATGTGTCCCATTCTCCTATGCCAGGAGATGGATTCCTTCTCAGTAGCTTTTGGCAAGAAGCACTGAACTTCATGATCTGTTGTGGAGGCGTTCGATAGATCCAAGACATAAGGTCCTTATATCTTGAGGTAGACATTAATACTTGATCCTTCGAGATTACGTAGTCCTTCTTCAAGACATCGCACTTCTTATTGTCAAACACTACCTTAAAGTCTTTATCACAAATTTGTGAAACAGAAACCAAGTTATTCTGAAGTTGTTGAACGTAGTTTACCTTGTCAAACTTCACTTTCTGATTACCAATTTCACCTTGAGTTGTGATGTACCCACCTTTGTTTCCAGCAAACGAAACGTGACCTCCTTTTATCTGTTTGACATTTGATAAGAGATCCCTGTTTCCTGTCATGTGCCTGGATGCTCCACTGTCTATGATCCATATGTTGGTTTCAACACTATATCAAACACCCTGCACATTCAATTTGAAAAAAAATAGTTCAGGTTAGGAACCTAAGCCTTCACTGACTTGGGTTTCCCAGAGGCATCACACATCATAAATGTTACCCATTGACCGTTTGAGGGTGAGGGAAGCTAAAATGTCTGTTTGTTCTTATTTTCAGATACAGAGGAGGATTTTTCCTTTCATAAGCCAGATTTGTGTAAGGCTTGTTTGTGATAAACAGATGACTGGCTGATGGGGTGAACTTTATGTTCCCTATCTCTTTTAGAAGGCGTTACTAAGTTCCTCTTCAAAGAGCTAGGGTTTGGTTCAGAAAGTTCAACTTTCTTCCTTGGTGTCTGATAATAAGGACAATGAGACGCAATGTGTCCGTACTCTCAGGATCTGCTTTCAACTTTACGATTTATTTGTTTTTGTGGAGATGTAGGTGACACATGGGTGACCTTATCCTGTTTGGACTTAGACACTTCTTGGTTAGATGTATAGTCTAGTTTTTCAAATTTAACTGCTTTACCTAGTTTTACATCTTTTATGTTTTGTTTTCCTAGACATTGACATGATTCACGTGATTTATTAACACTAATGTTCCTTTTAGGTTTAGATTTGACTTTTTTTGAACCATACTTAAAATTAACTTTTTCAAACTCATTTTCCAGGTTGACACAAGGCATTTTGCCTTTTGACATTGAAGTGGTCTCCTTTTGTTTAGTGCTAGATTCAGTTTATTTACTTGTGGAATTTGGATCACTAACAAGAGGAGTGGACACCACATGATCTTTGATTGGATTATTATTGATTGGTTTGCATTTCGCGTTCATCAAGATCTCATGTGGTGGTGGAACTACTTCATAGCCCAATCCCTCCCCGCTATTTCTTTCTCTCACTAGGTTTTGGACTATGTGTGAAGAGCTAGTCCAACTATGCAGTTTTTGTTTTGGGGAATTTACTTCTACTTCTATAACTGCTTTTTGCTTCTTAGTGTCCTCGAGGCAGTTAAGATAGTACCTAATGTCATTAGCTTGGTTAAAGGCTACAACTTCTGTTTCCCTAAGCTGTTTGTTCAAAAGGTCTATCTATTATTTATAAGTATGCTCATTTTGTTTTAAAACTCTGTTAGCTTCAGTGCATAGCTCTAGGTCCTTTACTAAGTTATCATTATGATCTAATAACCTAGCAAATTTAGAATTAATGCTTTCCCTAAATTATTACAGTCAGAACAAGCATGATTAGAAAAGAGTTGGTCAGTTGTACTTACTTGAGCGGTTTCTGAAGAATCAGCCATCAAAGCAGAATCTCAAGTTTCTGGAGCTGGTGATTCTAACTGGAGCTGGTGATTCTGACTGGTGCAGTTTCTTCAGAGTTGGACATCGTGATCTCTACTACTATGTCTCCTTCACTAGCGAAATCGTCATCTATATCTTCCAGAGTAATGATGTTGGATTCTCCTGGTGAGACAAACCGAAAGCTCCAGTCCTGTCCTTCATCCTCGTTAGCAGTCAAGGCTTTAGGATCCTTGCTTGATGAAGTAGGGCTGCTAGTGGGTTTCTCCTGACGATTGAAGGTGGAGAAAGGATTCCCATTGCTAGTCTTCTTTGGCTTCACGCACTCCCTTTTGAAGTGCTCTTTCTCACCATAGTTGAAACAGGTCACCTTTGATTTATCAAAGCAAAAGGTTGTGTCCTTAGTTGCAACCAAGTTCTGTATGGTCTTCTTGACAAACTTCTTAGCTCGTCGGACAGCACTCGCTAAGGCCCACATAATGTCCATCCATTCCAACTCAGTCTCGTCCACCTGCTCGTAATCTTCATCAGCCAGGTGGCAGTTCCCTATCTTTCCAGCAATTAGTCCATCATACGAGTGGACTACAACAGCTAAAAGATCCATGTGCTCTTTAGCCACCTCAACTGTCACATTTCCGAAGTTTTCGATCTTTAATTTTGTTGCATTTGCTTTGGGTATCGTCTGTTGGGTACCAGACGACCCTGACGTTTCTGTCCACGAAGTAGATGCTTGAGTAGTACCAGCTGATTTTGACACAAAGGCAGTCTGCAGTGGTGCTCCAGTTGTCTTTGCCTGAGGGTTCGCGTTATAGAGCGCAAGATTCTGATCATAATTAGACTTTTGGGCTCTATACTTCATCCTTAGCTCTTCCTCTCTCAGTTTCAAAATGAAATCATTGATATCTAATTTCCTTAGAATACCATTCTGTCTGAGATTTGAAACAAAAGACGCCCATTTCTCCGGTAATCCATCAGCAAAAGTTGGACACTTTATCTTGTATCGACGTCGTTACCCCATGAGTGTGCATCTCACTCATCAAGTGATAGAATCTGTCAATCACGTCATCCAGGCTTTCCTTACCCATTGAAGAGAATTTGTCAAACTTCTTCTTCAAAGCCTTAGCCTTTATGACCTTGAGTGATGCATTCCCGTCATACCTCTTTTCCAATGCATCCCATAATTTCTTTGCTTGTGTATATTCTGAGAATTGATGGAAGACATCCTTTGGAATAGACTGTGTAAGCAAAGCATAGACTTTCTTTTCGGCACTGTATTTCACCTTTTGTCCGTCAGTTATGCCACCAAGTGTAAGTTTGACACCACCAGCTCCTACTAGCATGTTGTACCCTGACTCTATAGACTCCCACAGATTTGGATCTACTCCATTTATGTAGATCTCAAAACGTTGTTTCCATTGTGGATATTCGTCTAACGTGATCAGCTTTGGGGGTTTGTTGTGATTCCCCACTTCGTTCTCTAGTAGCAATAGGTTATGTATACGTGAGTCTCTTCCTGCTATAAAGGCTGAATACTGGTCCTCCATTTCACTTAACTTTAATTTCAAAACTATTTGTTTTAGGTATGCGAATGAAAGATGACGATTGAACTATGCGGATGGTTCAATTGTGCGACTTAACTAATACGGATGAGTTAGTCGGACGAATGAACTAATGCGGTTGAACAGTCTGAATAGTGTTATCAGTCGTACGAATAGGAGTACGAATGAGTCCAATCGTGCCTATGGGGTATGCGAATGAGTTCAGTCGTGCAATTGAGTCAATCGTGCGACTGAGGCTGCTAGAATTCGAAAATTTCTAGGTTTAACGTGGTTTGGCTGCAACAACTCGAATTTTCACTAACCCTAATTGCCGTATGCCGGAAAAATTGAACCTTATGACCAGGAGACGTCTAAAACACCATTTGATACAAAAAGATTGCGTTTTAGTGAAAAAACACAATCTTTGTATAAAAAACGATTGAATCACACGCAACCAAGAGTCAATGCTCTGATACCACTTGTTAGAGGATCGTGTATTGAACGAAATACTAACTAATTAACGTGTATACCGAATCAAATGGTGCGGAATCCTATTTTATTGGCCATCCAATCAGTGAGAACACACGTAGAAACAATTACGTATTGAATCTAACGTTAAGAATCGATTACGAAGCGATCTACTACGATCTATAAACTTGGAGTATGATCTTAGAGGTCTCTGGACGGCTAGGGTACGTCTAGAGTCGAAGTGTGTCAATGCTTACATTTTTCCACGAATTAGGTGGCATTTTTAGGTTTACGTTTCTCATTCGGGCGACTGAACCATTAGTATGGTTCAGTCGTGCGATTGAGCCACGCGTTTGATCCATTCGCATGACTGAGTGTTCAGTCGTGCGACTGAGTCATTCGCTTGAAGTTGCTCAGGCGTATGAACCATTTAGACGCATGGACACTTAATCGCATGCCTATTTGGGCGCATGACCAATGTTGGGGCCCATGGTCCATTCGGACGCATGAGAACTTCATCTTACTAAGTTTGAATGTATTCAATATTATTACATTATTTATACTACTTCAAACAACCACAAACCTATATAATCAATTCAATATGCGTTAAACAACTCATCAATGAAACATTAAACATGAAAAACATAACCAAACATTTACATTTCATTAAGTACCTATCTATTACATAAGTGTAAGATATTAAACACATATTACATTAAGTTCAGAAACTAGGGACACATGTACCTACACCAACTCCTGAACTCCTTTAACCATGAATGCCTTTAGTACGTCCTTCATGTCTACACTTTCTTCTTTTGTTGAAGGTGCTGGAGTAATCTAGACAGCTTCGAACAATTTTGCTCCTACCTTTTCCGGAGTATTCTTAAAAGCAATAGAGATTAAAGGTTCCTCATCAATTTTTATGGAGAGATCTTTATAGTAATGTTAGTATTAAATTTCTCATAAGTCTGTACTTTCTCAACTATCGCTGCACTAGTCTAAATAGCTTTTATTTCATTCACAGTCTATTCTTCAACCATATCGTCATTTTCATTCTCAAGTTAAGTATGAACTACTCCTTCAATATCTTCATTTCCTTTAGCAAAAATATCTTAATTAAGTCACTTGAAACAAACTCGGCAACATAATTTCTCTTCTTTTCTTTAGTTTTGACTTTATCAAGAAAGTAGTGGATATTTTTATATCTAGAATTTCCATTTGACCCGACCAATGGTATTGAGAGTCACTTTATGATACGAGTTCTTTACTGCTTGAAGTTCTAGTTTTATCATTCTTTGTTTCTACCTCCATAGTCACCATCCTTTTTCCACCTTAACTAGAATTAATCTTTGGCTTTATACATTCCCTAAAAAATGCCCAAGTGTTTCATAGTTTTAACATCATAGACTTGTCTTATCAAATCTAATCTTGTTAGCACTATTTACACCAAAAATCTTCAGTTTGGTTCTCTTAGAAAAATTCTTAGCACGATAACCACCATGGCCATATGATATATTATGTCATTCTCTTCTATAACATCAGGATTTACTTATTGCAAATCATCAAGAAGGACATTCGGTGCGCTTAGTCTTCCTGCCATGAAAGCTTGATAACTAGACATGAATGTAATGAATACAACGAGATGTTCTTCAACAATCTAAACTATCTACTATGGAGTATACTAGGAAGGAAATGAGTAATATTAAGAAGGAAATGAGGAATATTGATTGACAATCGGAGCTTGGCATTGGGTTGCTTGTGTGTTTTGAACTGATAGAACAAACAGATTACCAAATTGTTGTTGCTAACACATCTATGAATAACACATATAGTAATTAAGATTACTTGTCATTTTTGCATACATAGGTATAACTTTAGCACCCATGAAGTTCAGATGGTTTGTAGCTCTCTGCTTATCATCCATATCATTTGACTTGATAGTAGATACCAAGTCACAAAAAGATAGCGTAAACAAATCCTTTGTCCTTTTGATTTGTGTAGTTGTTGTTCCATCTATAAGGCAATGAGTTCAAACACCTATTGTTTACTATAATATTTTCCAAGACAATGTCACCACTCTTCATAGTGTTTATAGTTTGACAAACCTTGAAATTTGGGTTTCCAAAGTTTAGCCAAAAATGTAACTAAACATGTTAAACTATTGATTAAGCATGTCTTTCTTGCTTTCTCTTATGTCTTTGTTTCCCATGATTAGGTTTCTAATATATCCCAACGAACTTGGCTCCTTTGAATTCTTTGATTTCTATGCATTTAGTTGTCAAAGCTGTAGATACATGTGTACCTAGTTTATATGCTTAAATGTAAAAGTCTTTCATTTCTTACATATGTGTAATTTGACAATGTAATGAAATATGATATATGAGTTGGTGTCTATTTATCTTCAATTCATATGTATGACTTCTTATATAGGCTTGTGGTTGTTGTACACAATTCTAAGTCAATAATGATTGAGTAATGTGTTCAACATAGTCGGATGAGTATTCATCCTAATGGCCCCTACTTATGGACCATACGTATTAATACATCATGCTTATGGACCAGTCACACGATAGAACCAGGAGACTGGATCAGCCATATGATTGAGACATAAGATCGACTCAGTCGCACGACTGAACCTTCAGTCGTGTGTATGACTCAATTGCATGATTCAGTCGCACGACTGAACCATGATAATGGTTCAGTCGTACGAATGGAAACTGCACACCTGTATATACCACTTTATTCGTGAAGAAAAACACTTAGAAGAGATATTACGCATACACAAAAACCCTAGCTGTCTAGAGCGTCCCAAACAGCTTGTCCAAGTTCATTGATCATTCCTGATCGATTCCTATTCATTTTTAACATTTAGTTTCAATCTTATATCGATTGGGTAATTGTTCTCACTGATTGGATCGCCAATCAAATAGGATTCTGTACCATTTGATCTGGTATAACGCAGAATCAGTTAGTACTCCGTACGTACACAGTCCTAACAAATGGTATTAGAGCCTTGGTTCATGATTTTGCGTTTGATTCAATTAGGTTTGGTGTCAAAACCTACGTTTTAATCAAAAGAGTCACCACATTTGCTCCAACAGGTGTTTTTGACGTTTTCAGGCATTAAAGTTTTGATTTTTCACTATACGGTAGATTAGGGTTCTTAGAAAAATCGTATTTTGTGTCTAAGTGTCAAAATCTTTGATTTTGCAAAAACAGCAGCCTTCAGTTGCACGACTAGCTCATTCGTTCACTCCATTCGCACGACTGAACTCAGTCGCATTGGTCATTCACACGACTGGACAACTTCTGTCATTTGAGTCATTTGGCTTGTTCATACGCACAACTGAATCCAATCGCACGATTGAATTCATTCGCACTCTTCATTCGCATTAGTGCTCCATACTCATAGTTCATTTGCACGAGTGATTAATACTTATTGTCCATTCGCACGATTAAAACTGTCCTGCTCTCCGAGTACTAAGTTTATAGAAATGGAAGATCAGTTTTCTACATTTACTGCAGGGAAGGACTCACGCATCCCGAATCTACTGCTTCTGGAGAATGAAATTGGTAATCACAATAAACCGCCAAAGATGTTGACATTAGACGAATATCCTCAGTGGAAACAACGGTTTGAGATTTATCTAAATAGAGTGGATCCCAATCTTTGGACTTATATTGAGACTGGTTACACAATACCAGTCAGTGCAAATGGAGTCAAGTTGACGATGGGAGGAATGAGCGAAGCTCAGAAGATACTCTTCAATGCTAAGAAAAAAGTTTATGCCATGTTGACTCAGTCAATCCCAAAAGACATCTTTCATCTGTTTTCTGAGAACAAGTAGACCAAAAAGCTATGGGAGGCATTAGAGAAGAGATATGATGGAAATGCGACGTTAAAGGCACTGAAGCCTAAGGCTCTCAAGAAGGAGTTTGATAACTTCTCTTCGATAGGGAATGAGATCTTAGATGATATTTTTGACAGATTTTATCATTCGACGAGTGAGCTGCACACTCATGGCGTAACCATATCAATGGAAGACAAAGTTTCAAGCTTTGTTGATGGTTTGCCTGAGAAATGGGACTCGTTTGTGTCTAACTTGGGACAGAACGACATTCTTTCGTCATTAGACATAAATGAATTCATCTTCAAGTTAAGAGAGGAAGAACTAAGAATGAAGTACAACTCGAAGAAATAATCCTACCTTGAGAATCCTTCACTTTACAACTAAGTTCCAACTGGTTCAGGAACACCACTACAAACAACATTCGTGTCCAGGTTCGCGACTCCTTCCCAAACCACTGCTTCAGGACCAGAAACGTCAGGGTCATCTAGAACTTAATACATAATGCCTAAAGCCAGTACTACAATGTTGAAGACCGAGAATCTCGGTAATATCAAAGTGGAAGTTGCAAAGGAACATATGGATCTTCTTGCAGCAGTGGTTTAATCCTACGATGGCTAGTTGCTAGGAAGATTGGAAATTGTCATCTTGTAGATAAAGACTACGAGCAAGTTAAAGAGAACGAGCTGGAAATAATGGGCATCATGTGGGCTCTAGCAAGTGTAGTTAGAAGAGCTAAACAGTTTGTTAAGAAGACAGGGCAAAATCTAGTAGGCACGAAAGATACGACTTTTGGTTTCGACAAAACCAAAGTCACCTGCTTCAACTATGGTGAAAAAGGGCATTTTAAACGTGAATGTGTGAAGCCCATGAAAATTTGAAATCTAACCCATTTCCTACGTTAAACCATCACGACAAAGAAGTGATTTAAACTAGTTCTTCAAGTAAAGAGACAAAGGCACTAACTGCTCAAGGTGATGAAGGACAAGACTGGTCCTTCCAATTTGTTTCTCCTGGAGAATCAAATATTGCCTTTGTCGAAGCATTGGATGATGGGTCTGCCAGTCAAGGTGAGATTGCAGCTGAACAATCGATGTCAGATATAGAAGAAGCTGTGAACGTGATAAATCACTTGGTTGAGGAAGAGCTCAGAGCAACAAGTTCAGAATATCCAGCAATAGAAGAGTCTAACTCTTCTTTGACGGCTAATTCAACCGACTCCTTACAGGTAAGTTCTTTAGATCAATTATTTGAAAAACATGTTTGTTCTGAATGTGAAAATTTTAGGGAAAACATTGATCTGAAATTTGCTAGGTTATTAGAAGACAATGATAATTTAGTAAATGACTTACAACTCTGATTTGAAGCTAATCGTATATTAAAACAAAATAAGTGCAGTTTTAAAGAAAAGATAGAACTTTTCGGTAAACAACTAAGGGAAACCGAGGTTGTTGCCTTAAATCAATCTAATGATATAAAGTTTTATTGAAATTATTTAGAAGAAACCAAAAAGGAGAAAGCAGTTTTAAAAGTCGAGGTCAATTCTTTAAAATAAAAACTGCATAGCTGGACTAGTTCTTCTCACATAGTTCAAAACTTAGTGAAATAACAAAATAATGGGGAAGGTTTCGGATACAAAGTAATTCCACCACCACATGAGATCCTCTTGAATACAAAATTTAGACCTATCAATAATAACCCAGTTAAGGATCATGTGGTGTCTACTTCTCTACTTAGTGATCCTGATTCCACAGGTAAGCCGGTGAAATCTGCCACTAAACAGAAGGAGTCTACATTAAAATCAAAAGGCAAGATGCGAGTTGAGAAATTGGATGATGAATTTAAAATGGTTAATTTAAAGTTAGGTTCACGAACATCCATTTCAGAACCAAAAATGACTAAAACAGTTAAACAAAAACGTATAAATCATCAAAGTCCAAAAAAGGTGCAAGTTAAAGATGTTCAAAATGTTAACACAACTAATTTTGTGAATAAGGCTGAAACATCTAAAAGAGAAGTGATAAAACCCAACTAGACTCACCTCACACATTCACCAAACTCAATATCACATAAAAGTTTTCTTCAATCTGTAGAAGCAAGGTCTTGCTACAGTTGTGGAAAATGAGGACATATCTCTACTAATTTTTCTTATTATTAGACGCCTAGAAAGAAAATTGAACATTATGATGCAAAACAAAGGTTTTCTAAAATAAGATCTAACACTCCACCTAAGAGTGTTAGTGAACCTAAAGTTCAAACCATAAAATTCAGTCATCTGTTTATCACAAATAGGCCTTACACAAAACTTGCTTATGGAAAGAAAAATCAAGTATAGTGTCTGATAGTGAGGACAAGAAGAAGGTATATATGCTCTCAACCTTTAAAGCACAATGGGTTGAGTTTATGATGTGTGATTCCTCTGGGTCACCCAAGCCAGTTAAGGCTTGGGTCCCAAATCTGAACTAACAAGTTTCTTTGAAAGTGTAGGGTCTCCGCTACAACACTATCACTAATACCAGGATTATTGATAGTGGGGCATCCAAACACATGACAGGGAATTCGTCCCTCCTTTTCAACTTCAAGCAAATCAAAGGGGGACATGTTTCATTTGCTGGGAACAAAGGAGGCTATATCACAGCACAAGGCGTAGTGGGAAACGGGAAAGTAAAGTTTGACAATGTCAACTACGTTCAACAACTACAGAACAACTTACTTTCAGTCTCCTAGATC
This sequence comes from Flaveria trinervia, assembly GCA_025506515.1. Lineage (NCBI taxonomy): Eukaryota > Viridiplantae > Streptophyta > Magnoliopsida > Asterales > Asteraceae > Flaveria > Flaveria trinervia. Next base: position 54,124,573 of record CM046449.1, on the reverse strand, counting down.
TGTGATAAAGGATTTAAAGTTGTATTTGACACCAAGAAGTGCTACATGTTGAAGAAGGACTATATGATTGAGGAGGATAAGGTTCTTATGTCAGCTTCAAGATATAACGATTTGTATGTCTTGGATCTATCAAAAGCATCCACAACTGATCACATGGCTCAATGCTTCTTGTTAAAGACAACTGAGAGGGCCCATTCTCATGGCATATGAGAATAGGACACATCAATTATAGGAAGATGAATCATTTGTTTCAGAATGATTTAGTAAATGGTGTAAATGTCAAGAGGTTCTAGCTACCGGACTTCTGCATAGCATGTAAGAAAGGGAAACAGACCAAGAAATCTCACAAGCCTAAGAAAGTTAATTCTATTGATATGCCTCTCGAGCTTCTACACATGGATCTGTTTGGCCTTGTTAGCACAGGCCTAAGAAAGTTACTCAAGATTATCTTGAGTGATATTTACGAAATCCAACTCGGAAACTTTTGAATCATTCAAACATCTGGTAACTACATTGGAATCACTCTACAAGCTGAAAGTAAGGCAGATTCGATCAGACAACGACACAGAATTCAAGAATCAGTGGATGGAGGCATACTGTAGAGAAAGAGGAATTGTTCATTAATTCACCTCTGCCTACATTCCACAGATGAATGGTGTAGCTGAAACAAAGAATCGAAGCTTGATAGAGACTACCAGGATAATGCTAGCCAACTCAAAACTGCCTATTCAATTCTAGAATGAGGCATGGGTAATGCTTTTTACACGCTCAATAGAGTCTTAGTGGTCAAACGACATGGGAAAACGTGTTATGAGCTACTCTAGTGACGTAAACCTAACTTGGAGTATCTAGAACTGTTTGGTGCACCATGCATGTACTGGAAGAAGATGTAGACTAAGAAGTTTAGCGAGAAGGTAGAAGAAGGTATCTTTCTCGGATACAACATACCAGACAAGAGAGTTTACAACAACTCAATGAGTCATGTAGAAGTGTGGTGCAATGTTGACGTTTAAAGATACACCATCTCCCGTGCTGGGAAAGGACCCTCATTCTTCTTCAACTATGATGGATTCTTTAAATCCTTCAATCTGCCGCCTTCTCATACTGATGACGAGCTTTCTACTAGGATGATGTATGACGTTCTTAACACTCCTCCACCGGACTCGACATCAATTGGTCTATTAGATGATGCTTCAAGCCTTTCAGGGGGAGACCTTGAAGTAAGTGATTTTTCATCTGATGATGAAGTAGTGGAGACTGCTAACTTGGACCAGGAGGAACAGGTACCCACTAATGAAAGTACACAAGCATCAAATCCTGATGCCTCTAACACTTCGGAACCTCATACTCCAACAACTACAGATCCTGAACCTGAGTTTAACAATTTGAATAATGAGGCAACTGTTCCAACAACTACCAAAAATCGGCTAAATGTTTATCATCCCTTGGACAATGTCATTGGGGATGTTAGATCGGGAGTACAGACACGAAATTAGCTATACCCAGCTGATTATGCCTCGGTAATGGAAAAGGGATAGCTTCACAATGGTCCATATTGATGTTTTGTGTCTCAATTTGAGCCAAAATATGTCAGTGAAGCCTTAAAGATGAGGCATGGGTCAGTGCAATGCAAGAAGAACTCCTACAATTCAAGAAACTAGGAGTATGGACTCTTGTGGACAAACCAAAAGGTGCTATGGTGATTGGCACTAAATTGGTGTTGAAGTGCAAGAAAGATGACCAAGGGGTCATAATCAGGAATAAGGCACGACATGTAGTTCAAGGATTTCGACAAGTCGAAGGCATAGTTTACAATAAAGTGTTTGCACCAGTGGCAAGGATGAATGCGGGAACGGTGAAGGGGGTCACTTACAACACAACAACACAAAGAGGTGATTAACCAAACTTAATCAAACAATAAACTGGATTAACCATAAATGAGACACTAAGAACACAAGTAATATATGAGACAGAACAAGAGAACACAAGTGTATGGTTTTCAAGAATGCAGTATATTGCTTTCTCTATGTTCTATTACAAGTGTTACAAGGCGTATCTAAAAGATACAAGAACATGAGATACTTGTACTACATCCTACAGCCGTCTATACTATGAAAGCCAGCTGGATACAATTGACAAGACATAATTAAAATCAATTGTAAAGTCAAAAGGCAATCTGCCTTTTGACTAGTGACTATGACATGCCATAGCTCACATCCTTATCTATTACAAAAAGGATAAAGTACATGAAGTAGAAAGTTACAGACTCAAGACCTAAATATACAGTTACCAAAAGCATGGACCTTTTCACCAACTCATGTAAGTTTGTGACATTACAGAGATGTAGCGGAAAGGTGTCCAGCTTTATGGAAAAGTACATCAGATAAAGCATGTGTCAAAAGTCTTCGAAAGAAATCTGTCTTCATGAGTTGATGCTTTGGAAGACTTTGTCTTTGAGGCTTCGGAAGACTTCATGTTTGGCTTCAGAAGATATTGGTCTTGGCTTTGGAAGATTTCACACTTAGAATACTTGTGTTGCATGTGTGAAACTTCCTAAGCATTCTTCATCAATGCACTTGTACAACATGTAAGATAGACTTTGGATGTTTCAGTTGCATCAGCCTCTTCATTAATCTCTACAAACTCCCCTAGGTTGATGCTACCAAAACACTTAGTAGACTTCGGATATCAACAATTCTCATTAGAATGATAACTAGCCCTTCCTTCATGAGATGATCAGGATCCTTCAAACTATCAAAATGTCTTCTCATATCAAAGAGATCGTACAGAGGCAACTAAAACATATCTTGCCAAGTGTAGATGTCTTCAGTTCCTTGTTCTCAAATGACATGCCATCTTTCTGGATTTATGGTGATACTAGAGGAGCTACTGAAATTGGAGTTGATTGAGCATCTTCTAGCTGCACATCCTCAGGATGTTCTAACTCATCCTGGGATTTAGAAGAGGGGGCAGTCTTCTTCTTCTTTGGCTTTGGTTTAGAAGCCATCCTCTTCATTCTCTTTACAGGTTTTAACTGAATCTTCATTGTCCTTCTTAGTTAGGACTTCCTCTCTCTCAGGTTCAGAAGGAGAGGGTGGTGGACCCTACTGTGGATTAGAAGATGAAGCTTGATGAGATTCAGCAGGAGTTCCAGGTTGTGTTGTCTCTGGTGGTTCAACCTTAACCTACACTTTCGGTGGGGCTTGACTTGGAGGGGAGTGTAAATCAAAGAGCTCTCTACTTTTTATCTTCTGCTTGATCACCCGAATATGTTCATCCATAGTGGATAGAGACATAGGGCCAAGTCTCCTTCTGGAGCATCCATATAGCTTCAAGAAGCTCATCATCCTCTGTCTGTCAGCAAACTTCTTCATACTCTTCTGGATGATAGCTCTTGATTTAGTAGCTTCTTCCCTTAGCTTTCTTTTGGTTGTCTTTCTTTCCTTGACTATCTCAAGTTCAAGTTGTTTGAGATACTCAAACTCAACATAGTCATAGGGCAGGGGAAGAAGTTCTTTCGCCTGATAGAGGCTTGTGGCACTCAAGTAGTTGATCATCTTGCTCCTGTCTTCTTCTTTGTCTACCTGAGGTTCTTGTTGAACCACATCCTCTTGTGTAGGACTTTCTTGAACTGGGGAGAGGGTAGGCACATGTTTGTACAATCTTTTCTTTCTTATCTCTTCCTTGATTTGTACTAGAAGTTCTGCATCTTCTACCTCCTTCTTCTCCCTTGACCTTTCTAGGTCAAACCATTTCCTTTAACTCTTCTAAGGGGAGAGAAATGACATCGTCTATGTCATAGTTCCTTGTCTGTAGATAGTTTATCCTGCCTGCCCTTAACTCATCATTCTGAGTATCCGGTCTACGGGTAGCCCTGATAGCAGACTCCATGAGTCTCTAGGACCCAGCAGAGGAGCTTTCTTCTTCAGCCTCCTTTTTCTCTCCCTCCTCCTCCTCAATCTCCTCAGATGTCATCTTTCTTTTCCCTTTGTCACTCACATGCCTTTGTGACTCAGGGTGGAGAGTGCTTTGGCCTTCATTGCTTGATGCAGCTTCTAAGCTCTAGCCAGAGAGAGGTTGAGAAGCACCTTCACCAGCAGGTGTCTCAAAAGGAATATGAATCTCTGTAGCAGTTGATGATGATGAGACAGGGCTCTCAGGTTCTTCCACTGGGCCTTTAGTCAAGGTTTCCCCTATGAAACTAATCTTAGGCTCTGCCTTAATATCCAGTTGACCGATGGCATTGCCTGATTGCCTGAGTCTCCTTTTGAAGCTGAACTCTGTAGTGATCTTGTCTTGGATTCTTTGAGCCAGCTTGTCAGGTTGTCTTGATTTACTTGGATTGACAAGTGTCATGTTAACTAGATCCAGACCTACATAGTAGTTCAAAGTCTAAAAATTCAAGACTTCTTGCTGCCCTTGAACTCTTATGATGATTAGGGCTTTTTTGTTGCAGTCATACCTCCACCCAATAATGTGATTAGAAGATGGTGAAGATGAGATAGCCCTTCATATCCCATCCTCAAACAAACTCTGTATGTAGGAGTCTATGTTGTCCATATCAATGTGAATTTGAGGACGTTGCTGAGAATGCACAATTGCAAGTGAGGATGGTGAGTCCTCAATGTCCACTTTCTCTGAAGAACTCCCAGGTTCTGTAGTTGTAATGACTTTCTCCCCCTTTTTGGTAGCATCACCCACTGGCATAGGTGAGCTGGAAGATAGGTCAATCACATCCACATGTTCTTGTGTTCCTGGTTGAGCTCTTCTTAAGGGTCTCCCAGCTAGTTTTTCCTTAAGATAAGAAATCTCAAGTTGCTGATCATTGATCCTGTTATGTAACGTAGTCACCTGAGATTCAAGGTGATTGACCTTTGAGACTAAATAAGTGCATGTTTTAGACAGTTTGTGCACCTTTGGTCTTAGATTCCCCTGATCTTCATTAGAAGAATCATTGGGGGATGAGAGGATTGGACCAAAGTCTCCAGTCTCACCACCAGCTTTAGGTTCTTAGCTGTTGAATTTCCTTTGCTCACTGGCAGTTTCAGTTGGGATGACAGTTGGGCTAATGAGCTCATCAGGCTGAGCATGAGGAACCTTAGCACTGATTCCTGAAGATAGGGGAGTGGCCTGCTCCTCAGGAGAAGTGGGAGCTCTAGTGTCCACTTCTGCCTGTAAGGGTGGGTGTATGGGGACCTCCACAGACTGAATAGTCTGAGCAGGGGTTTGTTTGGATTTCCTTTTGTAGGTGAGGGTGATTTGTGGTTGTTTAGGTGGTAGGGAAACAGTAGGTGTGGGTTCAATACTAGCTTGTGTTGATAGGTTGTCACCTTGAGCAATGAGCTCTAACATTTTTGGGACTAAGGCTGTTTCTACCCCAGAGAAGTGAACAGTGGGCTTTCTTGGTATTTTAAAGATGCCAGGCTTTATCTGTCCCAGTTTAAGAATGTTACCTATTTCCCTTAACTGTGAGCCCAGTTCACAGTTAAGAATGTACTGGACATATCTAGGAAACATGTAATGTTTTAAGGAGTCTAAGTTAGCAAGCAAGTTGGTATAAAAAACTGAGAATACCTGAAATTGACTCCCTGAATCATCCCATGGATGATGAAGGAGAGATCCTCAGGAATCTGGTCCCATCCACTATGCCTGTTTGATAAGCTGTGGATGACCATATGGAGCAGGAATCTCCATTGGGTTTGTTGGACCAAAAGAACCAATGAGCCTGATCAGAAAAACCTCTAAGTCCCACAGACATTACAACTGATGAAGAAGATCACAACAGCTGAAGACATCAGCTCATTACAAGGTCTGAAGACAAAGTCTGAAGACAAGATCTGAAAATTTCTACTGAAGACAAAGTCTGAAAGTAAAGTACTCAAGACAAAGTTTTAAAGTAAAGTACTAAAGACAAAGTCTGAAAGTAAAGTACCGAAGACAAAGTCTGAAGCTATCAGCTAAAGACAACGTCTGAAGTAAAAGTCTGAAGAACAAAGACTGAAGATAAAGACTGAAGACCAGAGTGATCAGTAGTTGTCACAACTGCTGAAGTTATTAACTTCAGTAGTTGTCACAACTGCTGAAGTTATTCACTTCAGTAGTTGTCACAACTGCTGAAGTTATTAACTTCAGTAGTTGTGATGATTTTTCTTTTCAGTACTTGTAATTTACCTTTCAGTAGTTTATAGTTTCAGTAGTTTTAGTTTAGTAATTTTATGTTTTTGTAATTAGCACTCTAAGATGTGATCAGTTGTTGAGAACATTCTCAGTAGTTTGCATAGTTTCAGTGTTTGTATAAATCTGTTAGATGTCACTATCAAGTGACATCAGCAGACGTCACATTCCTTATATAAGGAATGTTGATCTAATTGTAACGTGTGACATTCAGCCACCACGAAAGCATTTTGAATGAAATATTCCTTTTGCAGAATTCTCTCTCTCTCTCTATATATATATATAATCGTGTGCTTTTCTTTTGAATATCAATTGAGTTCTTGCTAAATTGTCTAATTCATTGTTCGAATTCCACTGCAATCTACTCTTGATCCTAACAAATGGTATCAGAGCTGGTTAATCATTGATCGATCTAACAATTGATCATTGATACTGCTATTTCGATATCTAAGTTTGATCGAATTAGTATATTTGCAAGAACTGGTTATAAAGATTGAATTTCTGCTGCTTTCGGTTATTTTCTTTGAGATTTCTCTTGGTTCATATTGAGTTTGTTGTGTTTTGCGCTAAATCAGTTAAAACTTAATTGAATTTGATTGAATCTGAGAATGACTACTCCTTCTATTGACCCTCACAATACTAGTTCTTCAACCAAGCCTCCGATGCTGGTTAGGACTGAGTATAACATATGGCAATGAAGAATGCTCCATCACCTGTTTGTTAACAATTCAGGTTGTTGGACATCTGTGGTACATGGTCCACACAAGCCTATGGTGAACAATCCGGAAACCAACCAAATGGTTCCAAAGAAGAAGGAACAATACTCAGATGAGGATCAAAAACTGTTTGAGATGATGCTAAAGCACATTGAATTCTGGCCATGGCACTACCGAATGAAATATATTCTGAGCTTATGCATCATGAAAATGCTCATGACCTCTGGAATGCATTGAAAGAACAATTTGGTGGAACAGATGAGGTCTTAGCGAACAACAGAGAAATCCTTGCCCAACAATATGAGACATTCTCTCATAGGAAGGGTGAGACATTGACTCAACAGTTTGAGCGTTTCTCCTCTTTGATCTCTGAGCTGAAAATGGTCAACCATGAATACACTAATAGCCAGATGAAAAATAGATTCCTCATATCGCTGCCTGAGATATGGGATACATATACCATTGTCCTACGCTCTAGTGCAAATCTGGATAGCCTATCTCTTACCCAACTCGATGGGAAACTGCTTACATTTGAAAGAGAGATAGAGCAGAAAAGGAAACTGGCATCATCAAGAAAGCTCACTGATGACTTTGTACCAGGGAACACTACCTTGGTTGGTCATGAGTCAGAATATGCTGCATCAGAAAGCAATTATGATGAGCATATAGATTTCTCTTCAAAGAGTTCTGATCATGCATTTGTTAGTGTTGATAGTCAGTCAGGCTGTAATAGTGACAATTTGTGCTTCATTATGGTTGATTTGAAAGGTATTGCTGATGATGACTTAGAAGAGATGGATATTCTAAGCCAAATGGCCTTGATTAATATCAGATCTCAAAAGTTCTACAAGAGAACTGGTAGGAAATTTCCATTACTCTCTGGCAAAACCAAAGTTGGTTTTGACAAGAGTAAGTTGAGGTGTCATAAATGCCACAGGCTTGGGCACTTTGCAAGAGAGTGTAGATCAACTGGATCTAGCTCCTCTGCACCCTTTGTGACTTTTCCAATTGTTCACAAAATAGAGGGCAACATCCTGCTAGTTCTGGTCATCACTCACAACCTCTATCTCCTGCATATTTTGTCCCTCAGGGTCCAATGCCATATCCATATCCCTGCTATTACATGCCACAGCTAAATCAAGTTCAAGTTCCTACTGCACAACAACCTCAAGCCTTACCTGAGCCTCAATCATCTCAACCATCTCAATCACAACCTCATCATAGCTTCTTCACCCCTGGCACTCTTGACTGGAGTAGTTTACCGGATGATCTCTCTGGTAATGAGCAATTATTTGCTAGTGATGGTCAACATGGTGGTGAACATCCTTTTGGGAATCTTGCTCTCATGGCCCTGGAGTCTACTGAGGGTTCATGCTCCAATGCATCTTCATCACACGTAACCCAGGTATCATATAAGGCTAAGGCCAAGCTATGTTCTGATCTTGCATAGCTGCATTTATCTCTATTAGAGAGGCAAATGTAGCTTTAATAAATCAAAATCTTGAGCTTGAGCAAACTCTTTCCAAAAGAAAAGCTGAGTATGAGTCTGTCCTTAAAGATAAAGATGATGAGATTTATAAGCTTAAATGCCAATTAAATGATGAAAAGGCTAAGCTTGAGGTCATTCTTAAGAACCACAAAGATCTCAAAGAAACACTTGCAGCTACCCAAGTTGAGTGTGACCGCTGGGTATTATCCTGCAAGGGATTTGAAATGCTTCTAGGCAAGAAAACTGCTTCGAATGTGAAGTTTCGAATAGGTTACAATCACATTGCACCACCTACAGATTTTACTCCAAAATCAATAGTAAAATTTGAAGGTGAAAGTAATTTCCAAAACATCATCATGTGCATCATGCTTAAGAGATTACTGAAAGGAGGAAAGTACTGAAGATCACACCTTCAGTAGTTTCCACTTCAATAGTTGATCAATCCAACATGGAATAAGCCATGTGAAATATGTGGCAAATTCAATCATCTTTTGATGAATGTTGGTACAAAAAGGCTTCCAAACTCAACAGAGATAAGCTCATTAAAAATCAGATGGATAAAATGAAAAAAATGAGTTTGAGACCAAGTTTGTACCACAGTCATCCGAATGTGATAAACCCAAGGCTTCACCCAAATCCAAAAAGAAGGATAGGGTTTATCATAAAACAGCTGATAGTGTTTCTCATGATAAAAATCAGACCAAGTCTGTGAATTTCAAGGAGGAAATGGTGGGTCACAGGAACTCATCAAAAACAAGTACTAATGTGTCACAAGAGCTGAAAGCTTTAGCTACAAATTAGACACAACTTGTTATGATGGTTCAGCATTTGTTGGGGAGAGTTAACCAACTAGATGCACCTGTGAACAAACCACTGAAAAGGTATTCCAAGCCCAAATCCAAGGAATCCATTCAGCACCATCTCCACCTTCATCAGCTGTTAATCATGAGAAACAAGTTATGGTTAAATCTGTTGATGAAAACAGATCCAAAACCAAAAAGGTTTGGGTCTCAAAACCTAACTAGTTCCTTGTGATGAATGCAGGGTTCTTCAGCATGCCAAAGGAGCATCTGGTATGTAGACAATGGAGGATCTATGCATATGACAGGGAGCAGTTCTCTTCTTAATGACTACTCTCAAGGAAAGAAGGGATTTGTTTCATTTGGAAATGATGCTAAGGGTTACATCATCGGGAAAGGATATGTGTCTAATGGAGAACTCAGATTTGATGATGTTAACCATGTGGAGAATCTAAGTATAATCTACTGAGTGTCAGTCAGATGTGTGATAAAGGCATGTTGCACTTTTCACAAGCCAAAACTACAGGATTCTGTCTTCCCAAGTTCTGAGGCTGATTGACAAGGTATTGGATGAACATACTCTCCTGAAGGCCAACAGGATTGGAAGAGTATATGCCCTGGATTGTCAAAGAAGATTGATTTGAAGGGTCATCCTTGCTTGTTCTCCAAAGCCTCTCTGCAGGAATCTAAATTGTGGCACGAAGGCTGGGTCATGTAAATCTTAAAAACATGAATCAGCTGATCCACAATAGTTTAGTGAGAGGTCTACCAATATAGGAGTTCCACTGTGATGAAACCTGCACTGCTTGTTTGAAAGGAAAACAACATAAAGTCTATTCCCTACTATTGAAGAACCCAAGTCCAGTGTCTGCTTGCAGTTACTGCACATGGATCTATTTGGTCCTGTGAGAGTGATGAGCATGGCAAAGAAGAAATACTGTCTGGTAATTGTGGATGATTACTCCAGATTTGTATGGACTTTCTTCTTGCATTCAAAGGATGAGGTTGCTCAGACGATTATCAACTTTGTGTTGTATGTTAAGAAGCAGTATTCCCTATTAGTCAAGTGTATAAGGAGTGAAAATGGAACAGAATTCAGAAACCATACACTTGATGATTTTTATCTTTCAAAAGGAATCAAGAGGCAGTTTAGCATCCCAAGGACTCCAGAACAAAATGGAGTAGTGGAGAGAAAGAACAGGACTCTAATTGAAGTTGCAAGGTCCATGTTGGCTGACTCTGGTTTGCCATTGATCTTTTGGGCTGAAGCTGTCAACATAGCTTGCTATGTGCAGAATAGAGTTTTAGTAAATTGGAGGTTGATAAAGACTCCATATGAAGTTCTACATCATTTGGCTCCTCTAATTTCATTCTTCAAAGCCTTTGGGTGTCCTTGTTTCATTCTCAACACAAAAGATCAACTCCATAAATTTGATCCTAAGGTGGATGCAGGGTATTTTGTAGGATATTCATCCACATGCAAGGCTTACAGAGTTTTCAACTGCAGAACAAAGATAGTTGAAGAAACCTTGCATGTGAAGTTCAATGAATCTCCTACGGATAAAAGTCCACAAAACCCTGTGGAGTTGTTTGATCTAGACATACTGCAATGTATTCCTTATCAACCTCCAGCTGTTGCAGATCATGTGAATAAATCATCTTCTGCAGTGAATCTTCCACCTGGTGGTACTGAAGATGATGATGATATTAGTACTCACCTTTTCAAGTTTAGCGATCAACTGCCTGATTCCACTAAACTTAATGTTCCTGTAGCTTTAGCAGCTCCATCCACAACAAATGCTGATGAGATTTCTGACTCCTCTACATCATTTGAATTGCCATCTCATACTGGTTTCCAGAGTCAGGATCAACATCTGCTGCTGCTGAACCTGCTACAAACACTTGCACTTATCTTATAGTGTATCAAGAGCTGAAGAATCACCCCATGTCTCAAATCATTGGTGATATTATGTTGGTGTCTCAACTAGAAGTCAATTGTCCAACTTCTGCTTCTATACTCTCTTCATCAGTCAGTTAGAGCCAAAGAACTATCATGTTGCTTTAAGAGACAATGGATAGGTTGAAGCCATGCAGCTTGAGCTACTTCAGTTCAAAAAGCAGCAAGTGTGGGAACTGGTTCCTCTACCCCCAGGTAAGTGTGCAATAGGCACTAAGTGGGTGTTTAGGAATAAAACTGATGAAAATGGGCTTATTGTCAAGAACAAGGCTAGACTGGTTGTACAAGGGTTTTCACAAGAAGAAGGTATTGATTATGATGAAACCTTTGCCCCTATAGCCAGACTGGAGGCAATTAGATTGTTCTTAGCCTATGCTGCATTCCACAATCTTAAAGTTTTTCAAATGGATGTCAAAAGTGCTTTTTATATGGAAAAATAAAAGAAGAGGTTTATGTGTGTCAACCACCAGGTTTTGAGGATAATAAACATCCTGATTGGGTGTATAAACTTGATAAGGCTCTTATGGGTTGAAGCAAGCTCCTAGAGCCTGGTATGAAACACTTTCAAATTTTCTTCTTCAAAATAATTTCACTAGAGGCTCCATAGATAAAACTTTGTTTGTTAAGAAAGTGGATCAGCATAAGCTACTTGTTCAAATTTATGTTGATGATATAATTTTTGCATCCTCTGATCCCCAGTTGTGTGATGATTTTACAAGTTTAATGAAACAAAAGTTTGAAATGAGTGTAATGGGAGAATTACAGTTCTTTCTAGGCTTGCAAATCAAACAAAAGGCTAATGGAACCTTCATTCATCAGTCAAAATATACCAAAAATCTTTTGAATAAGTTTGATTTACAAAACTGTAAGCCCTGTTCTACTCCCATGTGCAACACCGCACAACTGGATGTAGATCAGAAAGGTAAAGTTGTTGATGAAACACTTTACAGATGTATGATTGGGTCCTTGATGTACTTAACAGCTTCTAGACCAGACATTATGTTTGCAACTTGTGTTTGTGCTAGATTTTAGGCTGCTCCTAAAGAGTCTCATTTGATTGCAGTCAAGAGGATCTTCAGATATCTGCAAGGTACACAATCTCTAGGTCTTTGGTATTCCACTGGACACTCTTGCAAATTAGTTGCTTTTTCTGATAGTGACTATGCAGGGTGTAAGTTAACCAGAAAGTCAACTTCTGGTGGATGTCAATTCCTAGGCAACTGTTGATTTCTTGGCAGAGTAAGAAACAAACATCTGTTGCTACATCCACTGCTGAAGCAGAGTACATTGCTGCTGCAAGTTGTACATCTCAGGTACTCTGGCTTCAGAACCAATTATTGGATTATGGCATTACAGAGATTAAGACTCCATTATTAATGGATAGTGCTTCAGCTCTGTGTATTGTCAAGAATCTAGTCCAGCATTCTAGGACCAAACATATAGAATCAGACACCATTTTATTAGGGATTGTTTTGAAAAAGGTCTGATTGATCCAAAGTTTGTGCCAAGTGCTGATGAGCTTGCAGATATATTTACTAAGCCTTTGGATAGTTCAACCTTCCAAAACCTTGTGTTAAGGCTTGGTATGTTGCAGCTATAATAAGTGACAACTACTGATGATCTAGTAAACAATACTGATGACCATTAGTAAACATGTCACAAATATGTACTGATTCTGTTAAAAGAAACTGATGCAGTTACAAACTACTGATGTAGTTACAACTACTGATGTCAATAAAAACAGATAAGCACGATGTCCTATGAAACAACTGAAAACAGCTAAAAAGTCTGATGAGTAAGTGTTGAGGACAGTTTGAAACAGCTGAAAAGCTAAGAATTGACGAAAACTACTGATGAGAATTTTCTCTTCAGTCGTTTCCATAAACTGCTGTTTCACCTTAAACAATTGATGACAAAACCATGTCTTCAGTAGTTTCACAACTACTGATGACTAACACCAAGTTCTCAGTTGTTTCCTACACCTGAAGACAAATCAAGGTTTTCAGTAGTTTCATAACTACTGATGACTAAAACAAGTCTTAGTTGTTCTCAAATGTCTGATAGTTAAAACCAAGTCTTCAGTTGTTTTCATACAACTGCTGACAACACCAACACTTTCAGTCATTTTTTTTCAGCCTTTTCTTAACCTATAAATACCTGCACTTATAGCCTAACGTTTCATTAGCCGTTTTCTATCCTTTCTCTCTCAACAATGGCGACTATGAAACTCAAACCTAGACACAACTGTGTTGCCTACCTCTCGAAATCGGCCTTCTGGAACAGATTTGATAATGCCATCGATTTATGGTGGATTCCCCTACCGATCCGCTTTTCTTTTGAATCCTACCATATACCCCGATTCCTTACACCAATTCTGGACCAACGTCTCTGTCACAACTGGTGAAAATGATAGCCAAATCACTCTCCAGTCGTTGGTTAACCACAAACAGGTGGTAATCACCCCTGACGTCATTCGCAAAACCCTAAATTTGCATGATGCCACTGTATTATAGAATACCCGAAAGGCACCATTGATATGTCTTTCATCAACAACGGGTATGAAGGAGACTTAAGTGCTAACCATTCTCAAAAAGCACTTCCATGATGCTGAAAGACTTATCTTCCACATGGTGAATGTCTGTCTTGCTCAAAGACATCTTCATGGGATCAGATGTACTCAAGATGGCAACAGGTATTGTACTCTATCTTTGAACGACAAAATCTAAATTCTTCTGAGATAGTGTTTATGGAACTAAAGGATCTGGCTCAGAAACCTGTGACAAACAGATGGCTATTATATCCCAGGTTTCTGATGGCCATAATTTTAAATCAATTAAAATCTGACGGCCTTGTTGGTCTTGGAGTCCCTGCTCCACCTATTTTAGCTGAGGTATACTCCAGAAAAAACTCTGACCCTACTCTCAAAGGGGCTGCCTGGCTGCTCAAACCCAAGCAGAGGGAACCCATAGCCTCCACCTCTAGATCCAAGGTCCCCACCAAACCCAAACCTCAAAAGCCCAAAAAGGACTACTCAGGGAGATGAGTCCCCTGCGGATGCCCCTGTACCACCAATACAGGATACACATACTGGTTCTAACCCCTGAGTCATGTCAAAGACTCAACCAGCTAAAACCGCACAGGTATTCTCTCCACAAGATCCTGTTGCAACCAAATTTGGGGATACCACATTACTGTAACCTATCTCAGTGGAGAAGGTTACCATTGAAGAGCATCTCTCACCCTAGGTGCAATCTGCTTCTGACCAATCTCAAAATGCAACCGCCCCTCAAAGCCGAACCCTTATAGTTGCTAAAGTGCTGAGTCAGCTGCATTCCTCACCCCCTCCCCAGAAATCAATTAACACTGGGAATACCTCAACAATTGAGGGGGATGACCAAAATGCTGCTGATAACCCACAGCATAGGGGTCATATGTTCAATCTCCAAGTGTAGAAGAGGAGGTTAGAACATCTGGTCAGGCTGCCACTTCTACTGATTCAGCAAATGAACAGGATGAAGTTGGTACCATATATAAGACCTCACCAGAGGCAACTGCCAATGAAGGACAAAGTCCTGAGGCAGGAAGTCCCCAGAACCGAGAACAAGGGGCACATGCATATACTGATCTACACTCAGGGGATGTACATCCTGATTTCATCAGGAGGTCAGATGATTCAGCAAAGACTGATGTCTTAGCCCATAACACAATCCTAGAGACTGAGGTGAGCAGACTCAAAGAGCTGCTAGCCAAAATGTTTCAGGATGAAAGTCCATCTATCCCCATTGACCCACAGATGGCACCTTCATTTGAAGGTTCACCAAACACTCACCCAATACACTTAACTAAGCGACCAGCCACTGCTTTTGGCCCCACCTCTCAGGGACAGAACCCCTCTGAGCAGATGGTTGCAACCTTTCAAACCTCCTTACCTCTCATCACTGAGATAGTACATAACGCCATTGATGAGAGGATCTCCTCAAATCTCCAAACACTTGTTAATGATGTTGTGCAAAAGTCACTTTCTGCCATTCAAACCCCTGAACCCAATGCACCCAAAAAGGGGGAGTCTAAGGCAGTAAAAGAAAGAAAGAGAAAGAGAGTGGTCGATGAGAAAGAACAAGAAAAAGAAAAGAGCTAGAGAAAGAGAAACAACTGATCACTTATAAAAGGAAGAAAAGTGCTGAAACACAAGAGCCTGTTGGAGAGAATTCCTTAGAAGATCTGGTTAAAGAAGCTGATGAAGCTCACAGCAGATCTATGGACAGAATAATAGACCAACTCTTTAGACAGGGCTTTGATACAGCCACTTTAGACACTGAGATCAGAAGGCTGGAAGTTAAGGAAATACAAGAAAGATGGGCTAGTTACAGTGTGATGGATAGGGAAAGGTTGGAGATAATGATCAAAGATATTGCAAAATACTTGGGAGATCATTGATTGAGATCAAATCATGGACCAGAGACAGTATTCTGGCAATAACCACCAGAATCTGTTCTTCTGAAGCATTCAATAAGGGGTTAATTATAGAAGCATTGGATGAGGTAGGTGTTGGGAAGAGAACTGATATGGCCAAGCTCTCCAAAGCCAAACTTACCACAAAAATGCTAGATTAGCCTTCCCTAACTCCAACTCATAAAAAACTAACTCCAAAACCTACCAACCCTATCCCTAAACCAAAACCACTCACAACTCAACCCACAAAACCAATTCCATTACCTCAAAAACCACCTCAAACCACACCCAGTGATGCACCCAGAAGGAGGAGAAGGGTGTTGAGGGTAAAAGAAGAAGAAGAAGAGGATGATAATGAAGATAGTCTGCCAATCTCTGCTGTTCTCAAACTTAAAACATCTGAGCCAGAAGTCAACAAATGATCACACCTGACTTGCAAATGCAAATGGTGAAAGTGAAGATTAAAGAAGCAGAACAGCAAAAGCAGCATGATGAGCAATTTCTCAAAATGGTTGACAAGGACTTCCCTCAGTCCTCATCCATTCAAGAAATGAAGAAACAAGCTCTGAGGCTGTACACTCTTAGGCATACATTCCAACATCAAAGAGAAAGAGTGAGGATTTGGCCAAACCCCAGGGTAAGTTCCAGAATTCACAAGAAGAACATACCAAGTAGATATCATGGCCAAGTGAAAAAGACTTTGAATGCTGCAATTATGTTGGCTATGGTAGTCTCACCCTAGGAGATTATAGAAGAATTCAAGAGAGCACACAACTCAAAGACAAACCCTCAATCTATACTTGAAAACAAAATGATCAAGAAGGGGCTGCTATACAAGAGACTTGAAGATCTTCAAAAGAGTGAACTCCAGTTGTTGCTAGAAGGCTCTCATCCAGATGAATTTGCATACATAGAGATAACAACTGTTGAGTTAAAGAATGGGAAGACAGTAAGATATATGTCTGAATATTATAGCCCAGAGTTCTTCTTTGAGGGAGAAGCAGAAGAACTCACCAAGGAGGAACAAGTTGTTCTCCTTGAGGCCTATGCAAGAGAGTCTTACAGACTCATCAATGGGAATTAGGTTTCATAGTTGGGACAAGACTCTGTGTCTAGTTTCCCCAAGACAGAGTTCCCTTCCATACTTTGCCAATCAAAAGATCAGAAACTTTTCCCGGTCAGTGCTTACATGATTACCTCTAAAGCTAATCAAGAGGGTGTTCCTACCTCAAAATAAGTGGGATCATCAATAAACTTAGAGGTTTTGGTTGCATTGGTTCAGGGGGAGTTTGTTGGACCAAAAAAACCAATGAGCCTGATCAGAAAAACCTCTAAGTCCATAGACATTACAACTGATGAAGAAGATCACAACAGCTGAAGACATCAGCGATTACAAGGTCTGAAGACAAGTCTGAAGACAAGATCTGATGATTTCTACTGAAGACAAAGTCTGAAAGTAAAGTACTGAAGACAAAGTCTGAACCTATCAGCTGAAGATAACGTCTGAAGTAAAAGTCTGAAGAACAAAGACTGAAGATAAAGACTGAAGACCTGAGTGATCAGTAGTTGTCACAACAGCTGAAGTTATTAACTTCAGTAGTTGTGATGGTTTTCCTTTTCAGTACTTGTAATTTACCTTTCAGTAGTTTATAGTTTCTGTAGTTTTAGTTCAGTAGTTTTTTGTTTTTGTAATTAGCACTCTGAGATGTGATCAGTTATTGAGAACATTCTTAGTAGTTTGCATAGTTTCAGTTGTTTGTATAAATCTTTTAGATGTCACTATCAAGTGACATCAGCAGACGTCACATTCCTTATATAAGGAATGTTGACCTAATTGTAACGTGTGACATTCAGCCACCACGAAAGCATTTTGAATGAAATATTCCCTTTGCAGAATTCTCTCTCTCTCTCTATAATCGTGTGCTTTTCTATTGAATATCAATTGAGTTCTTGCTAAATTGTGTAATTCATTGTTCGAATTTCGCTGCAATCTACTCTAATTGATCAAACTTAGATCACTGATCCTAACAGGATGAGACCTTCCCCTTCCTAAAGTTCTTTACCGAGAAATCTCCCTCATATCCTATCTGCTCAAAGGAATGATTAACAACTTCCTTTGGGATGAACACCTCACGTTCTTCATCATCCAGCTAAATATGCATGTTGATGATGGCGGAAGTGATGAAGACTGTTCTCCCTGCACTATGGTAGACAATGCCTTCTCCCCATCCATTACGACCTCTTGGCAGGTCTTCCAAAAATCAAGCAAATAATCCTCATGGAGTGGAGGATCAATGGTTAGGGAGGTGAAGTAGTTTGTCAAAGCTAAGAATTGACAAACCTCTAAGAAATGAGGATCTTTCTCAGAGCTTAATAGAGCAACCTGACTATGTTGCCTGTGTAGCTGCATGGTAAAGTTAGGATCATTTTGTGAGTGAGATTAGCCATTGTGAAGTAGCTTAAAGATGAAGAAAGAAGGGAAAATTTCAGAGAGAAATTTGGGTTTTAGGTTTTGGAAGAAGAACGGATGATAGAAAGAGGGGGAAACCGTTGGGTTTTTCTGTGAGAGGGATTTCAGATAACGTTTAATGAAAGAGGATAACTTTGAAATCCGGATGTCGGTCCCACCTCTAAAAAAGTAGTTTACTTTTGCTCAAAAAGTAGTTTTCTTGGAAGTCAAAAAGCTTCGAAGGTAAATTATCTTTGGAAGTTTTAATTCAAAAGCTTCCGAAGCTAAAATGACTTCGGAAGAATTTCCTGAAAGTTTTGAAAATTTTTCTTCGGAAGAGAAATTTAAAACTTGATTGCTTTGTATATGAAACACAAAGCTTCCGAGAGTTAATATTGCTTCGGAAGAAGATAGTCCTTAAAATGAATAAGTGTCTGAGACAAGTATTTAAGCTTCGGATGATAAATTGGAAACCTCTTCCGAAGGTAAATCTTCTTAGACAGTTTTTTTATATTGTGGGTGAATTTGGGCAGATGGACTTGATTCTTGTGACATTTTGGAAAGCAGTTCTTGTAGTCTGCATACCTCAGTCTGAAGAATGGTGTTGTGGGCTAGAACATCAAAGAAAAAGCCCAGGTCATCATCAGTCTTTGCTGAATCATCTGACCTCCTGATTAAATCAGGATGAACATGTGCTGAGTGTAGATCAGTATTCACATGTGCCCCTATTTCTTGGAACTGGGGACTTCCTGCCTTAGGATGATGTCCTTCATTGGCAGTTGCCTCTGGTGGGGACTTAGAAATGATACCATCTTCATCCTGATCATGTGCTGAATAGGAGAAGAGGCAGCCTCACCAGATGTTCTAATCTCCTCCTCTACACAGGGAGATTGAAATCTGTAATCCCTGTACTTTGGGTTATCAGCCACATTATAATCCTCTCCCTCAACTGTTGAGGTTTTCCCAGTGGTAATAGGTTTCTGGGGAGGGGTAGAGGAATGTAGTTGAGTCAGCACTTGTGCAATAACTACAGTTAGGCTTGTAGGGGTGGCTTCAGTGGGAGATAGGTGTGAAGAGGATTGCACCTGGGGTGAATGGTGCTCTTCAATGGCAATCCTCTCAAGTGAGAGAGATTCCAGTAATGTGGTTTCCCTATTTTTGGTGCATCAGGATCTTGTTGAGAGGATACCTGAGCGGTTTTAGCTGGTAGAGTCCTGGAAACTAGAGGGGGATTACCACCTATAGTTTCATCCTGCCTTTGTGTTGCAGGGGCATCATCAGGGGACTCAACTCCCTTAGTAGCCTTTTTGGTTTGTTTGGAATGAGGTTTGGAGGGGACTTTGGATCTGGAGGATGAGGCTGTGGGTACCTTCTGCTTGGGTTTTAGCAGTTTGGTAGCCTCTTTGAGGTGTGGGTCAGAGTTGTGCCTGGAGTATACCTCTGGCAAAACTACCACAGTAGGGACTCCAAGGCCAACAGGACCATCAGATTGTAACTGATTCATGATTATGGCCATAAGAAACCTTGGATATAATAGCCATCTGTTAGCTACAGGTTTAACTGATTCATGATTATGGCCATAAGAAACCTTGGATATAATAGCCATCTGTTAGCTACAGGTTTCATTGCCAGATCATTTAATTCTAAAAATATAATTTCAGAAAAATTTAAGCTTTGGCGTTCAAGGATAGAATAAATTACCTGCTGCCACCTGGATGACATTTGATCCCATGAAGAGGTTTTGGGGGCAAGGCAAACATTGATCATGTGGAAGATTAGGCGTTCAACATCATGGAAGTGCTTCTTCAGAATGGTTGTAGCACTTAGGTTGCCCTCATATCCATGATTGATGAATGAGAGATCAATGGTGCCCTTGGGTATTTGGTGACAAAGGTAGCATTATTCAGATCAAGCGTTTGGCGAATGATAGCAGGAGTGACTACCACCTTCTTCTGGTTACAAATGACTGGAGAGTGATCGCGACATCATTCTCACCAGTATGGATGGTGACATTTGTCTAGAATTGACGAAGAGTGTCTGGATAGATGGTTGGATTCAGAAGAAAAGCAGTTCGATACAGGGAATCAACCATTAGATCAATAGCATCATCAAACTTTGTCCAAAAGGCCGATTTTGTGAAGTAGGCAACACAGTTGTGTCGCGGTTTGATTTGCATGGTCGCCATTAATGGAAGATGAACGTTTGGAAATCGATTTATGAAAAGTTTGAAGTTAGGGTTAGGTATTTATAGGTTATGAAACGGCTGAAAGAAAACAACTGAAAGTTTTGGTTTTAGTCATCAGTTGTTAGAAAACGACTGAAGACCTGGTTTTAACTTTCAGATGTTGTAAACAACTGAAGACTTGGTGTTTGTCATTCGTAGTTGAAAACTACTGAAGACTTGGTATTGGCTTCAGTTGTTTTGGAATGAAATAGCAGTTGTTTGAAACAATTGAAGAGTAAAATTACTCATCAGTTGTTGTCGTCAATTCACATATCTCAGTTGTTTCATTTGACCTTAACACCTACTCAACAAATTATCTGATTTTCAGATGTTTCATTGGTCATTAGTACTTATCTGTTAGAACATACTTCAGTAGTTGTAACCACATCAGTACTTTGCAACAAAAAAAGTACTTCAGTACTTTTAAGTAATTTAGTCGTCAGTAGTTATGAAAACTGCTAAAGATAAAATAACTTCAGTACTTATTTTTGATAGCTGTATACTGATGCTCATCAGTACTTGTGAGCTGAGATCATTAGTAGTTATCAAATCATTCAAGCTGCAACATACCAAGCCTTAGCACTAGATTTTGGAAAGTTGCACTGTCCAAAGGCTTAGTAAATATATCTGTAAGCTCATCAGCGCTAGGAACAAACTTTGGATCAGTCAGACCTTTTTCATAACAATCCCTGATAAAATGATGTCTGATCTCAATATGTTTGGTCCTAGAATGCTGGATAGGATTCTTAACAATACAAAGATCTGAAGCACTATCCATCAGTAAAGGAGTCTTAGTCTCTGTAATGTCATAATCCAGTAATTGATTTTGAAGCTAGAGTACCTGATATGTACAACTTGCAGCAGCAATGTACTCTGCTTTAGCAGTGGATGTAGCAACAGAGGTTTGTTTCTTACTCTGCCAAGAAACTAAACAGTTGCCTAGAAATTGGCATCCACCAGAGGTTTATTTTCTGGTTAATTTACACCCTGCATAGTCACTATCAGAGAAAGAAAGTAATTGCAAGAATGCCCAGTGGAATACCAAAGTCCTAGAGATTGAGTTCCTTGCAAATATCTAAAGATCCTTTTGACTGCAATCATATGAGATACTTTAGATGCAGCCTGAAATCTAGCACAGACACAAGTTGCAAACATAATGTCTGGTCTAGAAGCTATAAGGTACATCAAGGAACCAATCATACATCTGTAAAGAGTTTCATCAACTGCTTTACCTTTCTGATTAGCATCCAGTTGTATGGTGCTGCACATGGGAGTAGAACAGGGCTTACAGTTTTGTAAATCAAACTTTTTAATAAATCCTTCGTATATTTTGACTGATGAATGAAAGTTCCATCAGCCTTTTGTTTGATTTGCAACCCTAGAAAGAACTGTAATTCTCCCATGACACTCATTTCAACCTTTTGTTGCATCAACTTAGTAAAGGCATCACACAACTGTGGATCAGAGGATGCAAAAATAATATCACCTACATAAATTTGAACAAGGAGCTTATGCATGCCTACTTTCTTAATGAACAAGGTTTTATCTATGGAGCCTTTAGTGAAATTATTCTGAAGAAGAAAGTTAGACAATGCCTCATACCAGGCTCTGGGTGCTTGTTTTAGCCCATAAAGAGCCTTATCAAGCTTATATACCCAATTTAGATGTTTATGATCTTCAAAACCTGGTGGTTGGCACACATAAACTTCTTCTTTTATTTTACCATATACGAATGCACTCTTGACATCCATTTGAAAAACTTTGAGATTATGGAAAGCAGCATAAGCTAAAAACAATCTGATTGCCTCCAGTCTGGCTACAGGGGAAAAGGTTTCATCATAATCAATACCTTCTTCTTGTTAAAACCCCTGTACAACCAGTCTGGCCTTGTTCTTGTCAATTTGGCCGTTTTCATCAGTTTTATTCCTCAACACCCATTTAGTGCCTATTGCACACTTACCTGGGGTAGAGGTACCAGTTCCCACACTTGCTGCTTTTGAAACTGAAGAACTCAAGTTGCATAGCTTCAACCCATCCATTGTCTCTTAATGCAATATGATAGTTCTTTGGCCTTGCTGACTGATGAAGAGAGCATAGAAGCAAAAACTAGACAATTGACTTCTAGTTGAAACACCAGCATTGATGTCACCAATGATCTGAGACATGGGGTGATTCTTCAGTTGATATTCAATAAGATCTGTGCAGGTGTTTGTAGGTATTTCAGCAGCAACAGATGGTGATCTAGATTCTTGAAACCTAGAATGAGATGACAAGTCAAATGAAGTAGAGGATATAGAGATCTCATCATCATTTGTTGTGGATGGAACTACTAAAGCTACAGGAACATCAAGTTTAGTAGACTCAGGCAGTTGATCACTAAAACTTGCATTTATACCAACAGATGGATAACACGTGGCAGGAGATGATGGATTCACAGAACCTGCAACAACTGGAGACTGATAAGGAACATATTGCAGTATGTCCAGATCAAATAAATCCACAGGGTTTTGTGGGATTTTCTCCTTTGTAGATTGATTAAACTTTACATGCAAGGTTTCTTCTACAATCTTGTTTGCAATTAAAAACTTTGTATGCCTTGCAAGTAGATGAATACCCACAAAGTACCCTGCATCCACCTTTGATTCAAACTTCTGAAGTGGATCCTTTGTGTTGAGAATATAACAAGGACACCCAAATGCTCTAAAGAAGGAAATCAGAGGAGCCAAATGATGTAACACTTCATAAGGAGTCTTCATCAACCTTGATTTACCAATACTCTATTTTGCACATAGCAAGCTGTGTTAACAGCTTCAGCCCAAAAGGTTAGTAGCAAACCAGAATCAGCCAAGATTGACCTTGCAGCTTCAATAAGGGTCTTGTTCTTTCTCTCCACCATTCCATTTTGTTCAGGAGTTCTTGGAATGCTAAAATGCCTCTTGATTCGCTTAGAGAAATTGAATTCATCAAGTGTGTGATTTCTAAATTCTGTGCCATTATCACTCCTCACACACTTGACAGAAAGAGAATACTGCTTTTCCACATGCAACACAAAGTAGATGATAATTTGACCAGCCTCATCTTTTGAATGTAAGAAGAATGTCCATACAAATCTGGAATAATCATCCATAATTACGGACATTATTTTTTCTTTGCCATGCTCATAACTCTTACTTATTTTTTCTTTGCCATGCTCATCACTCTTACTGGACCAAAAAGATCCATATGCAGTAATTGCAAGCAGGCAGTGGACTTTGGTTCTTCTATTGGAGGGAATGATACTATATGTTGCTTTCCTTTTAAACAAGCATAGCAGTTGTCATCACATTTGACCTCCTTTAATGGTAGACCTCTCACTAAACCATGAAGGATCAGATGGTTCATGTTTCTAAGATTCACATGACCAAGCCTTCTGTGCCAAAGTTCAGATTCCTGAGGAGAGGCCTTGGAGAACAGACATGGATGGCCTTTTAGATCAATTTTCTTTGATAAGTCTAAGGCGTATACTCTGCCAATCCTGTTGGCCTTCAGGAGAGTATGTTCATCCAATATCTTGTCAATCATACTCAAAACATTGAAAGACAGAATTCGACAGTTCTGACTAGTGAAAAGTGCAACATGCCCTTTATCACACATTTGACTGACCCAAATTGTACTTGAGTTTCTCCACATGGTTAACATCATCAAACCTTATTTCACCATTTGAAACAAGCCTTTGCCGATGATGTAACCCTTAGCATCATTACCAAAAGAAACAAATCCCTTCTTTCCTTGAGAGTAGTCATGAAGAAGAGATCTACTCCCAGTCATATGCATAGATCCTCCACTGTCCACATACCAGATGCTTCTATGGCAAGTTGAAGAACCCTACATATATCACAACAACTAGTTAGCTTTTGAGACCCAAACCATTTTGATTAACAGCCTTTGAAGATGGAGATGGTGCTGAAAAGGATTCCTTTGATTTTGGCTTAGTTTTCCTTTTCAGTAGTTTAATCACAGGTAGATCTATTTGGTTAACTCTCCCCACAGATGTTGAACCATCATAACAAGTTGTGTCTGATTGGTTGTTAAAGCCTTCAGTTCAGCAGACACATCAATACTTGTTTTTGAATGGTTCCTGTGACACACCATGTCCTCCTTTTTGAAAGACACAGACTTAGTCTGTTGTTTTGATATTCCTTGAGGAATAGGTTCAGTTGTTTTATGATAAACCTCTTTCTTCTGTTTAGATTTCAAACCCCTTGCAAGATGTTACCCAGCGTTCACACTTAACTTGAGTAGCTGCAAGTGTTTCTTTAAGACTCTTATGATTTTCTAAAATGACCTCTACCTTAGACTTTTCATTAGTGATTTGGCATTTTAATTTGTAAATCTCATCATCTTTTTCTTTTAAAACAGACTCAAACTCAGCTTTTCTTTTGGAAATCACTTTCTCTAGGTCAAGATTTTGATTAATTAAAGCTACATTTGCTTCTCTAATTGATGCAAAAGCAGCTATGCATGACTTAGAACACAACTTGGCCTTAGCCTCAGAAGATACACCGTTTGATACAAAAAGATTGCGTTTTTAGTGAAAAAACACAATCTTTGTATAAAAAACGATTGAATCACACGCAATCAAGAGCCAATGCTCTGATACCACTTGTTAGAGGATCGTGTATTGAACGAAATACTAACTAATTAACATGTATACCAAATCAACTGGTGCGGAATCCTATTTTATTGGCGATCCAATCAGTGAGAATGCACGTAGAAACAATTATGTATTGAATCTAACGTTAAGAATCGATTACGAAGCGATCTACTGCGATCTATGAACTTGGAGTATGATCTTAGAGGTCTCTGGCGACGTGTGTTCAATGCTTACATTTTTCCACGAATTAGGTGGAATTTATAGGTTTATGTTTCTCATTCGGGCGACGGAACCATTAGTATGGTTCAGTCGTGCGATTGAGCCTTGCGGTTGATCCATTCGCACGACTGAGTCATTCGCATGAAGTTGCTTAGGCGTATGAACCATTTAGACGCATGGACACTTAATCGCATGCCCATTCGGGCGCGTGACCAATGTTGGGGCCCATGGTCCATTCGGACGCATGAGAACTTCATCTTACTAAGTTTGAATGTATTCAATATTATTACATTATTTATACTAGTTCAAACAACCACAAACCTATATAATCAATTCAATATGTGTTAAACAACTCATCAATGAAACATTAAACATGAGAAACATAACCAAACATTTACATTTCATTAAGTACCTATCTATTACATAAGTGTAAGACATTAAACACATATTACATTAAGTTCAGAAACTAGGGACACATGTACCTACACCAACTCCTTGAACTCCTTTAACCATGAATGCCTTTAATACGTCCTTCATGTCTACACTTTCTTCTTTTGTTGATGGTGCTGCAGTAATCTAGACAGCTTCGAACAATTTTGCTCCTACCTTTGCCGGAGTATTCTTTAAAAGCAATAGAGATTAAAGGTTCCTCATCAATATTTTATGGAGAGATCTTTATAGCAATGTTAGTATTAAATTTCTCTTAAGTCTGTACTTTCTCAACTATCGCTGCACTAGTCTAAATAGCTTTTATTTCATTCATAGTCTATTCTTCAACCATATCCTCATTTTCATTCTCAAGTTATGTATGAACTACTCCTTCAATATCTTCATTTCCTTCAGCAAAAATACCTCAATTAAGTCACTTGAAACAAACTCGGCAAAAAAAATTCTCTTCTTTTCTTTAGTTTTGACTTTATCAAGAAAGTAGTGGATATTTTTATATCTAGAATTTCCATTTGACCCGACCAATGGTATTGAGAGTCACTTTATGATACGAGTTCTTTACTGCTTGAAGTTCTAGTTTTATCATTCTTTGTTTCTACCTCCATAGTCACCATCCTTTTTCCACCTTAACTAGAATTAATCTTTGGCTTTATACATTCCCTAAAAAATGCCTAAGTTTTCATAGTTTTAGCATCATGGACTTGTCTTATCAAATCTAATCTTGTTAGCACTGTTTACACCAAAAATCTTCAGTTTCGTTCTCCTAGCAAAATTCTTAGCATGATAACCACCATGGCCATATGATATATTATGTCATTCTCTTCTATAACATCAGGATTTACTTATTGCAAATCATCAACAAGGACATTCAGTGTGCTTAGTCTTCCTGCCATGAAAGCTTCATAACTAGACATGAATGTAACGAATACAACGAGATGTTCTTCAACGATCTAAACTATCTAC
The DNA here is from genome assembly GCA_025506515.1 of Flaveria trinervia. Lineage (NCBI taxonomy): Eukaryota > Viridiplantae > Streptophyta > Magnoliopsida > Asterales > Asteraceae > Flaveria > Flaveria trinervia. The sequence continues at coordinate 54,098,050 of CM046449.1, read as the reverse complement.
TATGGAGATGTTCTTCAACGATCTAAACTATCTACTATGAACTTATAGAACAAACGGATTACCAAATTGTTGTTGCTAACACATCTATGAATAGCACATATAGTAATTAAGATTACTTGTCATTTTTGCATACATAGGTATAGCTTTAGCACCAATGAAGTTCAGATGGTTTGTAGTACTCTGCTTATCATCCATATCATTTGACTTGATAGTGGATACCAAGTCACCAAAAGATAGCGTAAACAAATCCATTGTCCTTTTGATTGTTTTGTAGTTGTTGTTCCATCTATAAGGCGATGAGTTCAAACACCTATTGTTTACTATAATATTTTCCAAGACAATGTCACCACTCTTCATAGTGTTTATAGTTTGACAAACCTTGAAATTTGGGTTTCCAAAGTTTAGCCAAAAATGTAACTAAACATGTTAAACTATTGATTAAGCATGTCTTTCTTGCTTTCTCTTATGTCTTTGTTTCCCATGATTTAGGTTCCTATTATATCCCAACGAACTTTCGCTCCTTTGAATTCTTTGAATTTCTATGCATTTAGTTGTCAAAGCTGTAGATACATGTGTACCTAGTTTATATGCTTAAATGTAAAAGTCTTTCATTTCTTACATATGTGTAATTTGACAATGTAATGAAATATGATATATGAGTTGGTGTCTATTTATCTTCAATTCATATGTATGACTTCTTATATAGGTTTGTGGTTGTTGTACACAATTCTAAGTCAATAATGATTGAGTAATGTGTTCAACATAGTCGGATGAGTATTCATGCTAATGGCCCCTACTTATGGACCATACGCATTAATACATCATGCTTATGGACTAGTCGCATGACAGAACCAGGAGACTGGATCAGCCATATGATTGAGACATAAGATCGACTCAGTTGCACGACTGAACCTCCAGTCGTGTGTATGACTCAATTGCATGATTAAGTCGCACGACTGAACCATGATAATGGTTCAGTCGTACGAATGGAAACTGCATACCTATATATACCACTTGATTCGTGAAGAAAAACACTTAGAAGAGATATTACGCATACACAAAAACCCTAGCTGTCCAGAGCGTCCAAACAGCCTGTCCAAGTTCATTGATCATTCCTGATCGATTCCTATTCATTTTTAACATTTAGTTTCAATCTTATATCGATTGGGTAATTGTTCTCACTGATTGGATCGCCAATCAACTAGGATTCTGTACCATTTGATCCGGTATAACGCAGAATCAGTTAGTACTCCGTACGTACACAGTCCTAACAAATGGTATTAGAGCCTTGGTTCATGATTTTGCGTTTGATTCAATTAGGTTTGGTGTCAAAACCTACGTTTTAATCAAAAGAGTCACCACATTTGCTCCAACAGGTGTTTTTGATGTTTTCAGGCGTTAAAGTTTTGATTTTTCACTACACGGCAGATTAGGGTTCTTAGAAAAATCGTATTTTGTGTCTAAGTGTCAAAATCTTTGATTTTGCAAAAACAGCAGCCTTCAGTTGCACGACTAGCTCATTTGTACGATTGAACTCATTCGTCCACTCCATTCGCACGACTGAACTCAGTCGCATTGGTCATTCGCACGACTGAACTCAGTCGCATTGGTCATTCGCACGACTGGACAACTTCTGTCATTTAAGTCCATTTGGCTTGTTCATACGCACAATTGAATCCAATCGCACGATTGAATTCATTCGCACTCTTCATTCGCATTAGTGCTCCATACTCATAGTTCATTTGCACAAGTGATCTATACTTATTGTCCATTCGCACGATTAAAACTTTCCTGCTCTCCGAGTACTAAGTTTATAGAAATGGAAGATCAGTTTTCTATGTTTACTGCAGGGAAGGACTCACGCATCCTGAATCTACTGCTTCTGGAGAATGAAATTGGTAATCACAATAAACCGCCAAAGATGTTGACATTAGACGAATATCCTCAGTGGAAACAACGGTTTGAGATTTATCTAAATAGAGTGGATCCCAATCTTTGGACTTATATTGAGACTGGTTACACAATACCAGTCAGTACAAATGGAGTCAAGTTGACGTTGGGAGGAATGAGCGAAGCTCAGATGATACTCTTCAATGCTAAGAAAAAAGTTTATGCCATGTTGACTCAGTCAATCCCATAAGACATCTTTCATCAGTTTTCTGAGAACAAGTAGACCAAAAAGCTATGGGAGGCATTAGAGAAGAGATATGATGGAAATGCGACGTTAAAGGCACTGAAGCCTAAGGCTCTCAAGAAGGAGTTTGATAACTTCTCTTCGATAGGGAATGAGATCTTAGATGATATTTTTGACAGATTTTATCATTCGACGAGTGAGCTGCACACTCATGGCGTAACCATATCAATGGAAGACAAAGTTTCAAGCTTTGTTGATGGTTTGCCTGAGAAATGGGACTCGTTTGTGTCTAACTTGGGACAGAACGACATTCTTTCGTCATTAGACATAAATGAATTCATCTTCAAGTTAAGAGAGGAAGAACTAAGAATGAAGTACAACTCGAAGAAATAATCCTACCTTGAGAATCCTTCACTTTACAACTAAGTTCCAACTGGTTCAGGACACCACTACAAACAACGTTCGTGTCCAGGTTCGCGACTCCTTCCCAAACCACTGCTTCAGGACCAGAAACATCAGGGTCATCTAGAACTTAATACATAGTGCCTAAAGCCAATACTACAATGTTGAAGACCGAGAATCTCGGTAATATCAAAGTGGAAGTTGCAAAGGAACATATTGATCTTCTTGCAGCCGTGGTTCAATCCTATGATGGCTAGTTGCTAGGAAGATTGGAAATTGTCATCTTGTAGATAAAGACTATGAGCAAGTTGAAGAGAACGAGCTGGAAATAATGGGCATCATGTGGGATCTAGCAAGTGTAGTTAGAAGAGCTAAACAGTTTGTCAAGAAGACAGGGCAAAATCTGGTAGGCACGAAAGATACGACTTTTGGTTTCGACAAAACCAAAGTCACCTGCTTCAACTATGGTGAAAAAGGGCATTTTAAACGTGAATGTGTGAAGCCCATGAAAATTTGAAATCTAACCCATTTCCTACGTTAAACCATCACGACAAAGAAGTGATTTAAACTAGTTCTTCAAGTAAAGAGACAAAGGCACTAACTGCTCAAGGTGATGAAGGACAAGACCGGTCCTTCCAATTTGTTTCTCCTGGAGAATCAAATATTGCCTTTGTCGAAGCATTGGATGATGGGTCTGCCAGTGAAGGCGAGATTGCAGCTGAATAAGCGATGTCAGATATAGAAGAAGCTGTGAACGTGGTAAATCACTTGGTTGAGGAAGAGCTCAGAGCAACAAGTTCAGAATATCCAGCAATAGAAGAGTCTAACTCTTCTTTGACGGCTAATTCAACCGACTCCTTACAGGTAAGTTCTTTAGATCAATTATTTGAAAAACATGTTTGTTCTGAATGTGAAAATTTTGGGAAAGCATTGATCTGAAATTTGCTAGGTTATTAGAAGACAATGATAATTTAGTAAATGACTTACAACTCTGATTTGAAGCTAATCGTATATTAAAACAAAATAAGTGCAGTTTTAAAGAAAAGATAGAACTTTTCGGTAAACAACTAAGGGAAACCGAGGTTGTTGCCTTAAATCAATCTAATGATATAAAGTTTTATTGAAATTATTTAGAAGAAACCAAAAAGGAGAAAGCAGTTTTAAAAGTCGAGGTCAATTAAATAAAAACTGCATAGCTGGACTAGTTCTTCTCACATAGTTCAAAACTTAGTGAAAAAACAAAATAATGGGGAAGGTTTCGGATACAAAGTAATTCCACCACCACATGAGATCCTTTTGAATACAAAATTTAGACCTATCATTAATAACCCAGTTAAGGATCATGTGGTGTCTACTTCTGTAGTTAGTGATCCTGATTCCACAGGTAAGCCTGTGAAATCTGGCACTAAACAGAAGGAGTCTACATTGAAATCAAAAGGCAAGATGCGAGTTGAGAATTCGGATGTTGAATTTAAAATGGTTAATTTAAAGTCAGGTTCACGAACATCCATTTCAGAACCAAAAATGACTAAAACAGTTAAACAAAAACGTATAAATCATCAAAGTCCAAAAAAGGTGCAAGTTAAAGATGTTCAAAATGTTAACACAACTAATTTTGTGAATAAGGCTGAAACATCTAAAAGAGAAGTGATAAAACCCAACTAGACTCACCTCACACATTCACCAAACTCAATATCACATAAAAGTTTTCTTTAATCTTTAGAAGCAAGGTCTTGCTACAGTTGTTGAAAACGAGGACATATCTCTACTAATTGTTCTTATTATCAGACGCCCAGAAAGAAAATTGAACATTATGATGCAAAACCAAGGTTTTCTAAAATAAGATCTAACACTCCACCTAAGAGTGTTAGTGAACCTAAAGTTCAAACCATAAAATTCAGTCATCTGTTTATCACAAATAGGCCTTACACAAAACTTGCTTATGGAAAGAAAAATCAAGTATAGTGTCTGATAGTGAGGAAAAGAAGAAGGTATATATGCCCTCAGCCTTTAAAGGACAATGGGTGAGTTTATGATGTCTGATTCCTCTGAGTCACCCAAGCCAGTTAAGGCTTAGGTCCCAAATCTGAACTAACAAGTTTCTTTGAAAGTGTAGGGTGTCTGCTACAACGCTATCACTAATACCAGGATATTGATAGTGGGGTGTCCAAACACATGACAGGGAATTCGTCCCTCCTTTTCAACTTCAAGCAAATCAAAGGGGGACATGTTTCATTTGCTGGGAACAAAGAAGGCTATATCACAGCACAAGGCATAGTGGGAAACGGGAAAGTAAAGTTTGACAAGGTCAACTACGTTCAACAACTACAGAAGAACTTACTTTCAGTCTCCTAGATCTGTGATAAAGGATTTAAAGTTGTATTTGACACCAAGAAGTGCTACATGTTGAAGAAGGACTATATGATTGAGGAGGATAAGGTTCTTATGTCAGCTTCAAGATATAACGATTTGTATGTCTTGGATCTATCAAAAGCATCTACAACTGATCACATGGTTCAATGCTTCTTGTTAAAGACAACTGAGAGGGCCCATTCTCATGGCATAGGAGAATAGGACACATCAATTATAGGAAGATGAATCATTTGTTTCAGAATGATTTAGTAAATGGTGTAAATGTCAAGAGGTTCTAGCTACCGGACTTCTGCATAGCATGTAAGAAAGGGAAACAGACCAAGAAATCTCACAGGCCTAAGAAAGTTAATTCTATTGATATGCCTCTCGAGCTTCTACACATGGATCTGTTTGGCCTTGTTAGCACAGGCCTAAGAAAGTTACTCAAGATTATCTTGAGTGATATTTACGAAATCCAACTCGGAAACTTTTGAATCATTCAAACATCTGGTAACTACATTGGAATCACTCTACAAGCTGAAAGTAAGGCAGATTCGATCAGACAACGACACAGAATTCAAGAATCAGTGGATGGAGGCATACTGTAGAGAAAGAGGAATTGTTCATTAATTCACCTCTGCCTACATTCCACAGATGAATGGTGTAGCTGAAACAAAGAATCGAAGCTTGATAGAGACTACCAGGATAATGCTAGCCAACTCAAAACTGCCTATTCAATTCTAGAATGAGGCATGGGTAATGCTTTTTACACGCTCAATAGAGTCTTAGTGGTCAAACGACATGGGAAAACATGTTATGAGCTAATCCAATGACGTAAACCTAACTTGGAGTATCTAGAACTGTTTGGTGCACCATGCATTTACTTGAAGAAGATGTAGACTAAGAAGTTTAGCGAGAAGGTAGAAGAAGGTATCTTTCTCGGATACAACATACCAGACAAGAGAGTTTACAACAACTCAATGAGTCATGTAGAATTGTGGTGCAATGTTGACGTTTAAAGATACACCATCTCCCGTGCTGGGAAAGGACCCTCATTCTTCTTCAACTATGATGGATTCTTTAAATCCTTCAATCTGCCGCCTTCTCATACCGATGACGAGCTTTCTACTAGGATGATGTATGATGCTCTTACCACTCCTCCACCATACTCGACATCAATTGGTCTATTAGATGATGCTTCAAGCCTTTCAGGGGGAGACCTTGAACTAAGTGATTCTTCATCTGATGATGAAGTAGTGGAGACTGCTAACTTGGACCAGGAGGAACAGGTACCCACTAATGAAAGTACACAAGCATCAAATCCTGATGCCTCTAACACTTCGGAACCTCATACTCCAACAGCTACAGATCCTGAACCTGAGTTTAACAATTTGAATAATGAGGCAACTGTTCCAACAACTACCAAAAATCGGCTAAATGTTTATCATCCCTTGGACAATGTCATTGGGGATGTTAGATCGGGAGTACAGACACGAAATTAGCTATACCCAGCTGATTATGCCTCGGTAATGGAAAAGGGATAGCTTCACAATGGTCCATATTGATGTTTTGTGTCTCAATTTGAGCCAAAATATGTGAGTGAAGCCTTAAAGATGAGGCATGGGTCAGTGCAATGCAAGAAGAACTCCTACAATTCAAGAAACTAGGAGTATGGACTCTTGTGGACAAACCAAAAGGTGCTATGGTGATTGGCACTAAATTGGTGTTGAAGTGCAAGAAAGATGACCAAGGGGTCATAATCAGGAATAAGGCACGACATGTAGTTCAAGGATTTCGACAAGTCGAAGGCATAGTTTACAATAAAGTGTTTGCACCAGTGGCAAGGATGAATGCGGGAACGGTGAAGGGGGTCACTTACAACACAACAACACAAAGAGGTGATTAACCAAACTTAATCAAACAATAAACTGGATTAACCATAAATGAGACACTAAGAACACAAGTAATATATGAGACAGAACAAGAGAACACAAGTGTATGGTTTTCAAGAATGCAGTATATTGCTTTCTCTATGTTCTATTACAAGTGTTACAAGGCGTATCTAAAAGATACAAGAACATGAGATACTTGTACTACATCCTACAGCCGTCTATACTATGAAAGCCAGTTGGATACAATTGACAAGACATAAATAAAATCAGTTGTAGAGTCAAAAGGCAATCTGCCTTTTGACTAGTGACTATGACATGCCATAGCCCACATCCTTATCTATTACAAAAAGGATAAAGTACATGAAGTAGAAAGTTACAGACTCAAGACCTAAATGTACAGTTACCAAAAGCATGGACCTTTTCACCAACTCATGTAAGTTTGTGACATTACAGAGATCTAGCGGAAAGGTGTCCAGGTTTATGGAAAAGTACATCAGATAAAGCATGTGTCAAAAGTCTTCGAAAGAAATCTGTCTTCATGAGTTGATGCTTTGGAAGACTTTGTCTTTGAGGCTTCGGAAGACTTCATGTTTGGCTTCAGAAGATATTGGTCTTGGCTTTGGAAGATTTCACACTTAGAATACTTGTGTTGCATGTGTGAAACTTCCTAAGCATTCTTCATCAATGCACTTGTACAACATGTAAGATAGACTTTGGATGTTTCAGTTGCATCAGCCTCTTCATTAATCTCTACAAACTCCCCTAGGTTGATGCTACCAAAACACTTAGTAGACTTCGGATATCAACAATTCTCATTAGAATGATAACTAGCCCTTCCTTCATGAGATGATCAGGATCCTTCAAACTATCAAAATGTCTTCTCATATCAAAGAGATCGTACAGAGGCAACTAAAACATATCTTGCCAAGTGTAGATGTCTTCAGTTCCTTGTTCTCAAATGACAAGCCATCTTTCTGGATTTATGGTGATGCTAAAGGAGCTACTGAAATTGGAGTTGATTGAGCATCTTCTAGCTGCACATCCTCAGGATGTTCTGACTCATCCTGGATTTAGAATAGGGTGCAGTCTTCTTCTTCTTTGCCTTTTGTTTAGAAGCCATCTTCTTCATTCTCTTTACAGGTTTTAACGGAATCTTCATTGTCTTTCTTAGTTAGGACGTCCACTCTCTCAGGTTCAAATGGAGAGGGTGGTGGACCCTACTGTGGATTAGAAGATGAAGCTTGATGAGATTCAGCAGGAGTTCCAGGTTGTGTTGTCTCTGGTGGTTCAACCTTAACCTACACTTTCGGTGGGGCTTGACTTGGAGGGGAGTGTAAATCAAAGAGCTCTCTACTTTTTATCTTCTGCTTGATCACCCGAATATGTTCATCCATAGTGGATAGAGACATAGGGCCAAGTCTCCTTCTGGAGCATCCATATAGCTTCAAGAAGCTCATCATCCTCTGTCTGTCAGCAAACTTCTTCATACTCTTCTGGATGATAGCTCTTGATTTAGCATCTTCTTCCCTTAGCTTTCTTTTGGTTGCCTTTCTTTCCTTGACTATCTCAAGTTCAAGTTGTTTGAGATACTCAAACTCAACATAGTCATAGGGCAGGGGAAGAAGTTCTTTTGCCTGATAGAGGCTTGTGGCACTCAAGTAGTTGATCATCTTGCTCCTGTCTTCTTCTTTGTCTACATGAGGTTCTTGTTGAACCACATCCTCTTGTGCAGGACTTTCTTGAACTGGGGAGAGGGTAGGCACATGTTTGTACAATCTTTTCTTTCTTCTCTCTTCCTTGATTTGTACTACAAGTTCTGCATCTTCTACCTCCTTCTTCTCCCTTGACCTTTCCAGGTCAAACCAGTTCCTTTAACTCTTCTAAGGGGAGAGAAATGACATCGTCTGTGTCATAGTTCCTTGTCTGTAGATAGTTTATCCTGCCTGCCCTTAACTCATCATTCTGAGTATCCGGTCTACGGGTAGCCCTGATAGCAGACTCCATGAGTCTTGAGGACCCATCAGAGGAGCTTTCTTCCTTCAGCCTCCTTTTCCTCTCTCTCTCCTCCTCCTTAATCTCCTCAGATGTCATCTTTCTTTTCCCTTTGTCACTCACATACCTTTGTGACTCAGGGTGGAGAGAGCTTTGGCCTTCATTGTTTGATGCAGCTTCTAAGCTCTAGCCAGAGAGAGGTTGAGAAGCACCTTCACCAACAGGTGTGTCAAAAGGAATATGAATCTCTGTAGCAGTTGATGAGGATGAGACATGGCTCTCAGGTTCTGCCACTGGCCTTTAGTCAAGGTTTCCCCTATGAAACTAATCTTAGGGTCTGCGTCAACATCCATTTGACCGATGGCATTGCCTGATTGCCTGAGTCTCCTTCTGAAGCTGAACTCTGTAGTGATCTTGTCTTGGATTCTTTAAGCCAGCCTATGAGGTTGTCTTGATTTACTTGGATTGACAAGTGGCATGTTGACTAGATCCAGACCTTCATAGTAGTTCAATGTATGAAAATTCAAGACTTCTTGCTGCCCTTGAACTCTTATGATGATTAGGGCTTTTTCATTGCAGTCATACCTCCACCCAATAATGTGATTGGAAGATGGTGAAGATGAGATAGCCCTTCGTATCCCATCCTCAAACAAACTCTGTATGAAGGAGTCTATGTAGTCCATATCAATGTGAATTTGAGGACGTTGCTGAGAATGCACAATTGCAAGTGAGGATGGTGAGTCCTCAATGTCCACTTTCTCTGAAGAACTCCCAGGTTCTGTAGCTGTAATGACTTTCTCCTCCTTTTTGGTAGCATCACTCACTTGCATAGGTGAGCTGGAAGATAGGTCAATAACATCCACAGGTTCTTGTGTTCCTGGTTGAGCTCTTCTTAAGGGTCTCCCAGCTAGTTTTTCCTTAAGATAAGAAATCTCAAGTTGCTGATCATTGATCCTCTTATGTAACGTAGTCACCTGAGATTCAAGGTGATTGACCTTTGAGACTAAATAAGTGCATATTTTAGATAGTTTGTGCACCTTTAGTCTTAGATTCCCCTCATCTTCATTAGAAGAATCATTGGGGGATGAGATGATTGGACCAAAGTCTCCAGTCTCACCACCAGCTTCAGGTTCTTAGCTGCTGAATTTCCTTTGCTCACTGGCAGTTTCAGTTGAGATGACAGTTGGCTAATGAGCTCATCAGGCTGAGCATGAGGAACCTTAGCACTGATTCTTGAAGAGATGGGAGTGGTCTGCTCCTCAGGAGAAGTGGGAGCTCGAGTGTCCACTTCTGCCTGTAAGGGTGAGTGTATGGGGACCTCCACAGACTGAATAGTCTGAGCAGGGGTTCGTTTGGATTTCCTTTTGTAGGTGAGGGTGATTTGTGGTTGTTTAGGTGGTAGGGAAACAGTAGGTGTGGGTGCAATACTAGCTTGTGTTGCTAGGTTGTCACCTTTAGCAATGAGCTCTAACATTTTTGGGACTAAGGCTGTTTCTACCCCAGAGAAGCGAACAATGGGATTTCTTAGTATTTTAAAGATGCCAGGCTTTATCTGTCCCAGTTTAAAAATGTTACCTGTTTCCCTTAACTGTGAGCCCAGTTCACAGTTAAGAATGTACTGGACATATATAGGAAACATGTAATGTTCTAAGGAGTCTAAGTTAGAAAGGAAGTTGGTATAAACAAATTGAGAATACCTGAACCTGACTCCCTGAATCATCCCATGGTTGATGAAGGAGAGATCCTCAGGAATCTGGTCCCATCCATTATGCTTGTTGATAAGCTGTGGATGACCACATGGAGCAAGAATCTCCATTGGGATGAGACATTCCCCTTCCTAAAGGTCTTTACCGAGAAATCTCCCTCATATCCTATCTGCTCAAAGGAATGATTAACAACTTCCTTTGGGAAGAACACCTCACCTTCTTCATCATCCAGCTAAAGATGCATGTTGATGATGGCCGAAGTGATGAAGACTGTTCTCTGCTGCACTATGGTAGACAATGCCTTCTCCTCATCCATTACGACCTCTTGGCAGGTCTCCAGAAATCAAGCAAATGATCCTCATGGAGTGGAGGATCAATGGTTAGGGAGGTGAAGTAGTTTGACAAAGCTAAGAATTGACAAACCTCTAAGAAATGAGGATCTTTCTCAGAGCTTAACAGAGCAACCTGATTATGTTGCCTGTGTAGCTGCATGGTAAAGTTGGGATCATTTTTGTGAGTGATATTGGCCATTGTGAAGTAGCTTAAAGATGAAGAAAGAAGGGAAAATTTCAGAGAGAAATTTTGGTTTTAGGTTTTGGAGGAAGAACGGATGATAGAAAGAGGGGGAAACCGTTGGGTTTATATATGAGAGGGATTTCAGATAAAGTTTAATGAAAGAGGATAAACTTTGAAATCGGGATGTCGGTCCCACTCTGAAAAAGTAGTTTACTTTTGCTCAAAAAGTAGTTTTCTTGGAAGTCAAAAAGCTTCGAAGGTAAATTATCTTTAGAAGTTTTAATTCAAAAGCTTCCGAAGCTAAAATGACTTCGAAAGAATTTCCTGAAAGTTTTGAAAATTTTTCTTCGTAAGAGAAATTTAAAACTTGATTGCTTTGTATATGAAACACAAAGATTCCCAGAGTTAATATTGCTTCGGAAGAAGATAGTCCTTAAAATGAATAAGTGTCTAAGACAAGTATTTAAACATCGGAAGATAAATTGGAAACCTCTTCCGAAGGTAAATCTTCTTAGACAGTTTTTTTATATTGAAGGGATGATTTGCTTCCGAGGTTAATAACATAACTTCCGAAGGATCAAAAATTTGCCAAAAATCTAAGGAAAGTCTTCAAAAAGATAATTTTATCCAGAGAAAACATGAGCTTATGAAAGTGATGAACTAGACAACTTAGGACACCCATATTTTAAGAAATCATAAGAATTAATTTTTAAAAAAACCTACTCCAAGTTAATCATCCTAATAGCTGATATTAGATATTTAAATCTCTGTTCATCAAAGGCCTTTGTAAACAGATCAACATATTGTTCATCTGTGTGAACATTGACTAGTTTAATTAATCCATTTTCATAATTATCTCTTATTAAATGATACTTGATATTGATGTGTTTGGTCCTTGAGTGCTGCACAGGATTCTCTGTGATTGAGATAGCATTGTTGTTGTCTATTTGAATAGAAGTCTCCTTGAAGTTTAGTCCATAGTCCAGCATCTGATTCTGAATCCGAAGCACTTGAGCATAGCAGCTTGCAGTAGCAATGTATTTAGCTTCAGTAGTTGATGCAAAAACACAGGATTGCTTCTTGCATTGCCATGAGACAACCCTTCCACCAAGGAACTAACATCCCCCAGATGTAGACTTTGCAGTCATGTTGCAACCACCATAATCACTATCTGTATAAGCATAATGATTGAAGTCAGGATTCTTTGGGTACCATAAACCAAGTGCTGAAGCACCTTTAAGGTATCATAAAATCCTTTTGACAGTGATGAGGTGAGACATCTTAAGGTTGGCTTGATATCTTGCACAAATATATGTAGCAAACATAATATCAGGCCTGCTAGCAGTAAGATACATAAGACACCCAATCATAGCCTGTATAAGTGTTCATCTACACACTCCCCCTCAAGATCAGGTCCAAGGGAGTGGTTTTTGGCTATGGGTGTCTTAGCAATCTTACAATTAGTCATGTTGAATCTCTTGAGTATGTCCTGAACATACTTTCACTGACTTATGAAGATGCCATCTTCAACTTGCTTCACTTGAATTCCCAGAAAGAAATTAAGTTCCCCCATGGCACTCATTTCAAATCTGTCTTTCATCACCTTCCCAAAGTCTTTGTAGAGCTTTGGATTAGTTGAACCAAAGATGATGTCATCCACAGACACTTGAACTAGCAAAATGTCATTTACCTGTCCTTTGATGAAGAAAGTTCCGTCTATAGTACCTCTCTTGTATCTATGCTTGCAAAGATACTCAGACAGTGTCCCATACCACTTTCTGGGTGTCTAATGCAGCCCATAAAGAGCTTTGTCAAGCTTACAGACATAATCAGGATGACCAAGATATACAAAACCAAGTGGTTGTTTGACATATACCTCTTCATCAATCACTCCATACAAAAAAGCACATTTTACATCAAGCTGAAAGACCTTGAAGTTCTTAGATGCAGCAAATGCTAGGAATATCCTAATAGCTTCCAGTCTTGCTATTGTAGCAAAGACATGAGTGTAGTCAATCCTTTCTTCTTGTGTGTATCCTTGAACAACTAGTCTAGATTTTTTCTTGATGATAATGCCTCTATCATATTTCTTATTCCTAAACACCCGTTTGGTTCTAATGGAAGTCTTTCTATGAGGAAGAGGACAAAGGTTCCAACCTTTCTGCCTGTTGGATTGAAGCAACTCCTGTTGCATAGCTTCAACTCAACTTCCTTTAGAGCTTTATCAACTTTCTTTGGCTCTATTTGAGATAGGAAACAAGAGTGAAGACAAACATTTGCTTCATGAGTTTGCCCTCTTGTTTTTACCCCTGTGACAACATATCCAATGATGTTTGTGGTGGGGTAAGACTTGTGGATCCTAAGCTGAGGGATCACAACAAGTTGCTAAGAAAGATTTAAATTAGAGAAATTTTGATCTGGCATAGATGTTTCTCCCACCACATCAGCACAGTTATTAAGAGAAACTTGATCCAAGCAGTGTGTGACATCATTGATGTTGTCATCTATGGTATGGTTAGTAGCATCAAGAAATTCTTGATCACTGTCACCACCACCATTGTTGTCTTTCACAATTGAGGTATCCTTATATGGTTGTGGAGCCTCTGAGCTAGAATTTGAAGGCACCCTAAATGTATCAGCTGAGTTTGTCGTTGTAGTGCTGATAGAAACCTTATTTGCAAAAGTAGTTCCAACTGGAGATGAAGATGTGTGACTTGAAGATATTCTCAGCTCAAATCATGATCAGGATCACGTGTATTTAGATTTTTTGCAGATCCTGAAACATTCTCACAAGATTTGTTAAAACAGTTGGTAACTAGATCAAGATCAAATAGCCAATCAGGACTAGAACCGACCACACACGGTGTGTGTTCATTGAAAGTCACATTGGTTGACTCCTCAATAATTTTAGTTCTGAGATTGTATACTGTATAAGCCTTAGCTTGAGAAGAGTATCCAATAAAGAGTCCATCTTCTGATTTCTCTGCAAACTTGGCAATTTGATCTTTGGTATTCAAGATGGTGCAAGGACATCCAAATGACCTGAGAAAACCAATGAAAGGTTTCCTCTTGTGCCAAAGTTCATAAGGAGTCTTGCGATGAGTCTTGACCACTAAAATCTCTTCTGCACATAGCAGGCAGTGTTGAAAGCCGCTTCCCAAAAGGTGATGGGCAACTTAGAGTCAAACAACATGGTTCTTTCAGCTTCAATCGGTGTCTTGTTTGTCCTCTCAACAACACAATTTTGCTAAGGAGTCCTGGGAGCACTGTATGGTCTTGTAATACCCTTTTCATCACAAAATGTATCAAGGATTTGGTTCTTAAATTCAATTCCTTGATCACATCTTATGATCTTAACCTTGTGATCAGATTGATTCTCAACCTTTAAGATGAAATTCTTCAGAATCTCAGGAGTCTCATCCTTAGTTCTAACGAAGAAGACCCAAGTGAATCTTGTAAAGTCATATATAACAAGTGTAAGAGGTCCTTCCTAGACTCACTACACTGGTGGGGCCAAAGAGATCCATATGAACAAGTGTAGGGGTGTAGTGATGGAGTTCCTTTCCTTAGGCTTGCGAGATACCTTATGTTGCTTCCTTTTCAGGCATGCAACACAATAGTCATCACTTGTAAACTCTTTCTTTGCTATTCTAGTTACCAAATCATTCTTAATTAATTTATTCATGTTCTTAAAGTTTACATGGCACATTCTTTTATGCCATACGAAAGACTCATCACTATTGGCTTTAGACAAAAAGCATAAAACTTCTCCGAAGGGAGATGTTTCTTGCAAGTCCATCTTGTACATGTTCCATTTCCTGGGGGCTCTAAGCAAGATGTGCTCATGAGGAATGACTACACCAGGCTTGAGAAGAATGCACTCATGCTCAGTAAAGAGCATGTTATGAATCTGATCACAAAATTAGGATACACTCAAAAGATTGTACCCAAGCTCTTTGACAACGTTTACCTTTTCAATGCAGAGCTTACCATTTGTGATCATGCCCCTTCCTGAAATGTAACCACCTTCATCTCCTCCAAAAGCAACTAGTCGTCCATCAATCCTTTCAAAGTTCTGGAGTAGTGACCTATTGCCTATCATGTGCCTGGAACCGCCACTATCAATGATCCAGACATTCTTGTTTGTCTTGAGCTGTCCCTGCACAAAGAAAAGGTTAGTTACATTTGGAAGCCCAAGCCTTGCTTGTCTTGGGCTCATTAAGAGAAACAAAAGGTAATGCAATAGTAATAGATCCTATGGTTGTGCTAAGAGTATCTTGAGTTGTTGTTGATGGAGAATTCTCAGTCACTTGGTCTTGCTTAGACTTCTAGACCACCTTTGGAGTCTTGGACTTGACCTTTAAAACTTCTGAAGCTTTTGGAACTTCAGAAGTTGTGATGACTAAACCTACAAAAGATTCTGCAGACACTGCAACAGACTTCAGTGCTTTGGAAGAACTCCTTTCTTCTGAGACCAGTTTCTATTCCAAGGGTAATTTTCCACTTGCCTTCTTCTTAGATTTGGAGCTTTCGAAGGAAACAGATTTTCCTTCCGAAGCATGAATCTTCTTGGAACTCTTTGAAGTCTTTGTCTTGGTCATATGGACAGTACTTTTAGGATTGTATGGGAAATCCTTAGCAATGTGAGTGATACTCTCACACATGACACACTCGATTTTCTTATTCATAAGAGTTTTCTGCTGGGAACAAGACTGTCTTTGGTCATATCCCTTCTGCACCTTCATCTTTGCAGATGCTGAGACAGTCCTTTTGGGCTGGGAACTGTTCTTGGAGTTTGATGGTCCAGGCTGTGCAGCCGTGGTACACAGCAGATCAGTCTTCTTCTTGTTACTGAGATGATTGGAACAAGAACCAGAAATCTTAGCGGAAGAGTTTTCGTTGATGTCTTCAGTCCTTACTACTTCAAACCCTGCAGAGATGAAAACTTGTTTCTGCTTAGTGTCAAATGTAGCCTTGATCTCTTGAGCCTTCCTTGCCTTTCTCTTGCTCTTTCTGATCAAGTTCTTTCTCATAGACTTGGTCATCACAATCTTCTTCTTCTACTCAGAAGGATAGTGGCCCTTCTTAGAATCCTCCTCTTTACTATTCTCAGAGGAATTCTTCACTATCTCTTCTTCATCCCCTTCACTTATAGGATCTATGAGAGGAAGCTCATCTTCACAAGTTCCACACCTAGGAGATTACAGACAAGATTGTGTGTGGAGGAGCTATCTCATTGGATCCCAGTCCCTACCTATTTTGATATCACACCTTGTTGTGTAGGGATGAGGATATCATGTTTTTGAAGGTCTCTTCTTCAAGAACACTCATTTTTGCCCTGGCATTGCTGATCACAAGCTCAGCCTGGCACTCAGTCAACTTGGTTATGAGATCTTTGATTTGAGTCCTAAAATCTATGTGTTCATGTTTTAGAACTGAAATGGTTTTCTGTAGGTCCTCTATCTTTAGTTTATAATCATTTTTAGACTTTCTAAAATTAGATTTTAAAATGTTTAAGGACTCAAGATTAGATCTCATCTCCAAGTTATAGGACCTATATCTATTGACTTTAGCAATGAACTTAGGAGTACAGAGATGTTCCAATACCTTGGCTTCATCATGATCTACCATCAATGCTCGGTTTGGAGAAGCATCTTCCACCTGAAAGCTCTACTCAAAGCCTCCTTCTTCAATAGCAACAGCAGCCTATTGCTTTGACTTCTCATTTTGGAGAGCTTTGTCAGTGTAGTTAGTTCTGGACTGTGTTTGGCCACCACTTGTTTTAGGCGTCTTACACTCTCTGGCAAAGTGGCCGATCAACTTACAGTTGTAACACTTGACTTTCCCTTTGTACAGGCCGAACTTTCCACTGGTTGCATTGCTTAGAAACTTCCTTCCAGTCCTCTTGTAGAACTTCTTGGCTCTGTGAGTGAGAAGAGCCATCTGCTAGACTATTTCCATGTATTCCAGATCATCTGGATGAATACAGTCCAGGTCTTCAAGAGTGAAAAGAGAGTTGACACAACTTTTATCTGAAGACACAAAAGCTTGAGAAGAGCTTGTCTCTTGGAATGGGCGTCCTAGAGTGTAGTTCTCCTTTGGTGTCTATGGGAAGGTGATAAAATGACCCTTTGGTGAGTTTTCAGGGTAGCATAAGTGATGATGTTGGGGTTCTATGCTATCCCTTTCAACCACATCTAGGCTTGAACCCATTGGATTGTTCGAGTTTCCAGATGAACCTTGAATGTTCATCTCCATCTGGTAGCCACTGAGAAACCCATATAACTCTGTCAGAGTAAGAGTATTGAGATTTTCAGTCGTATTGATCACCACATAATAGTGTGTCCACTGCCTAGGAAGTGAGGACATGAACTTCCTTACAATGTCTCTATTCACAAGATGAACTCCTCTATCCACAAGGGTATCTACAATCTTAACATACCTAAAGTATTGGTCAGTCATGGTTTCACCTGTTTTGAAGGTGAAGTTTTCAAACTGCTGCTTCAGGAGATCCTTCTTGTTCTCCTTGGCTTCAGAAGAACCCTCATACATCAGTTTCAGTGCATCCCATAACTGCTTAGCTATTTTGCACTTCTTGAAACCTCTGTACATAGAGTTTGGAAGGGCAGTTTGAAGGGCTCACATGGCTTTTCTGTCAATCTCTACTCTCTTCCTATCTTCATCAGAGTAGTTAGCCACATCCTTAGGGATCATACTAGCACTAGTAGCAGAGGGGGTGCTAGGTATGAAAACTCCATTCTCAATAGACTCCCACATTCTTGAATCAAGAGACCTAATGAAACCTTCCATTCTCAAACACCAGGTTTCAAACACATCAAGAGTGATCAGTGGGGACTTGTTCATGGTTCGAGTTTCCATATCAGTCTTGGAAATGGCTGCCATTTGAAAAGTTGAGTATTTGTGTGTGCGAGGGATCTTAAGATGGTGAGATCTTATATTAAGAGCCTAGAAAGCTCTAATACCAAATACAGGAATGGTGAACGGGGTCACTTACAACATAACAACACAAAGAGGAGATTAACCAAACTTAATCAAACAGTAAAATGGATTAACTACAAATGAGACACTAAGAACACAAGTAATATAAGAGACATAACAAGAGAACACAAGTGTATGGTTTTCAAGAATGCAGTATATTTCTTTCTCTATGTTCTATTACAAGTGTTACAAGGCGTATCTAAAAGATACAAGAATATGAGATACTTATACTACATCCTACAGTCGGCTATACTTTGAAAGCCAGCTGGATACAATTGACTAGACACAAACAAAATCAATTGTATAGTGAAAAGGCAATCTGCCTTTTGACTGGTGACTATGACATGCCATAACTCACGTCCTTATCTATTACAAAAAGGATAAAGTACATGAAGTAGAAACTTACAGAGTAAAGATCTCAATATACAGTTACCAAAAGCATTGACCTTTTCACCAACTCATGTAAGTTAGTGACATTACAGAGATGCAGCGAAAAGGTGTCCAGCTTTATAGAAAAGTACATCAGATAAAGCATGTGTCAAAAGTCTTCGGAAGAAATCCGTGTTCATGAGTTGAAGCTTCGGAAGACTTTGTCTATGAGGTATCGGATGACTTCATCTTTGGCTTCAGAAGATATTGGTCTTGGCTTCAGAAGATTTCACACTTAGAATATTTCTGTTTCATGTGTGAAACTTCCTAAGCATTCTTCATCAATGCACTTGTGCAGCATGTACGATAGACTTTGGATGTTTGAGTTGCATCAACCTCTTCATTAATCTCTACAGAAGCAATATGTATATTTCTAGCCTATGAATCCTACATGAAGATTAGAGTTTATCAACTAGATGTGAAGAGTGCATTCCTTCATGGTGATATCTGTGAGACGGTCTATGTCAGTCAACTCGAAGGATTTGAGGATCCTTATCATCGGGATAGAGTCTACAAACTGGACAAGGCTCTTTACAGGCTCTATTAAGCCCCTAGAGCCTCATATAAGAAACTCTCAACTCATCTTGTGAAGCATGGTTTCGCAGAGGAGTGATTGACTATACATTGTCCATCAAAGAAAAAGATGGAGATTTACTACTGGTACAGATTTATGTTGATGACATAATCTTCGGTTCCAAAAACAAAGAATTATGTAAAGAATTTGAATCTGTAATGAAAGCACAGTTTGACATGAGTGCCATGGGGGAGATGAAGTTCTTTCTCGGCTTATAGGTGGATCAGACACCAAAGGGAATCTTCATGCATCATACCAAATATGTAGGAGATATCCTTAGTCGATTCTACATGGAGAATGTTTCGGCAGCTAGAACTCCACTTGCTACAAACCATCACATGGCACTTGACAAAAATGGTGATCTGGTTGATGCCACCATGTACAGAGGAATGATCGGATCTCTCATTTATCTCACAGCCTCACATCCTGATATCAGTACGCCACGTGTCTTTGCTCCAGATATCAGGCGAAACAATAAGTAAATCATCTCATCGGGGTTAAAAGGATCTTTTGTTATCTGAAGGGTACTCCAACACTCGAGTTGTGGTATCCTCATGACGATGACTTTGAGCTTACAGCACATAGTGACTCGGATTATGGTGGTTGCAAGATGAATTACAAGTCAACATTAGCGGGATGTCAGTTCTTCGGTAGTTAGTTAGTCACCTGGTAGTGTAAGAAGCTGACCTCAGTTGCTCTGTCAACATGTGAAGCTGAATACGTTGCTGCTGCAAGTTGTTGCTTGCAAATCATTCGGATTCAACAGCAAATGTGTGACTACGATTTGAAATTTTCTAACAACCCTATTTTTGTTTATAATTTGTTGCAATAACTATAACTAAAAATCCGTTCCAACATCCTAAAACAAAACACATCGGTATTAAATATCACTTTATATGTGATAGTTTTGAAAAGCATTAATTGATGTTGTTAAAATTAATACCGATTTTCATTGCGCCGACCTCTACACAAAAGCATTTGACAAACCGAGATTTTTATATCTTTTAGAGGTTAATGGCGTGAAAAAGAAAAGTGATGTGATTGAAGTAATAGAAAGTTTGTAGTCCGACTAGTTTGTCTTATTTTATTTTATTTTTTTGTCTATTAAAATCCAAAAACACAAAAACATTTTTGATTTTAGTATTTTAGGGGGAGAATAACTGGAGGTTAGTATTAAATTACAGTATTTATTTACTTAAGAAGCAAGGGGGGAGGGCAGTTTAGCTGGAAGAATAAAATCAAATCGGTGATTTTGATTAAAAGCTTATGGAAAGTAGTACACAGGGAACAATTTGGTTGGGACTTCAAAACTAGTTTGCTAAAAATGCGAAATTCAAAGTGCAAGTCTGAGAAGTCTAAGCATAACTAAAGAAAAATGATAGTTAAACTAGTTTGCTACTGAGGTAACATAGAGAAAGTAGACCTAGAGGTTGCTAGTTCATTATATGATGTGTCGGTAGATTCAACACAATATATTAATAGACTTCATTGGTGAATTAAAATTCAAACTAACTTGTTCAAATTGCTATGGGTTCTCATCTTATCCCTAGTTACCAGAACCAATGCATTTCCAATAAAGGGTGACGAGCAAAATAAATGCCAGAAATGTGTGCGGATGAACATAAATATGAGCAAAGCACATGTAAAAACTGCTAAAACAATCAAGCTAATAACAAATATGTTTTTGGTGCATTGTGTGCGAAAGAAAAAATATGCTCTAACAAGAAGATAGGTTGTGTGCCTCTCTGCTATGCTGTGGCACTGACCTGAGTATAAGCATAACCTAAACATTCTAGAATTCATTGTTGTCTGTGGCTCTTTCCTGTGTGATGACACTGACTTGAGGCTTGGCATCTCTTTGAAAGCTCTTAGTATAGTCTCTTCTTGTCCAATACGTGTAGACTGCTCAAAATTCTCCTGAGCAATGGTGATTACCATATAAGTGTGAGATTCACAAATGTTTGTTGAAATATTTAAACCTAATTCATCACCAATGTAAGTCAAAACTCTGTGTATGGATTTAAGTGGACAAACATACTGACAATCATTGTGGCTGCAATTCTGGAAAGTCAAAATCATTGTGTGCATCTTGTAGCTCTAGTATGATTTCTTAAAAGTGCTAATGACTTTCAGACAAGACAAGAATCTAGCATCAAAGTGCATACCAAAATGGGTTCCCAAACGATTATGTTATACCTATATGATTCCATTATGAATCGTTCCAGAAATGATCAAATTAACTTGAAGCGCTTCTGCTCAAACCCAACTCAACAAAAAAATATGTCTTCTTTTTCTTTTAAATTTCTAAGTTATTTTCTATTTTCTAGTCTTTTGTTGCATAGATGTCTGACTATACAACTGGATGTACTCTGTGAATCACTAGCTAAAAGGGGTCACATCTGATGTGACTAATCAGTTTCGAATTAAAAGGATCACTCTGAGGTGATCAATCAGTTCCAAACTAAAAGGATCACGTCTCAGGTGATCAAATGGCGTTAAAAGGTCATAATATTTATCAAAGGTTAAAATCTTAACGGTTTGAAAGTGTATGAGGTCAAACTCATGAGTATGAGCCAATCATATGATTGAATCATAAGTATGAGCCAATCGCACGATTGAACCATAAGTATGAGCCAGTCACACGATTTGACCATGAGTATGGGTCAACCATGCGATTGGACTACAAGACTGAACCAACCGTATGAATGAATGACAGAGTATGAGCCAGTCTCATGACTGAACCCCAGTCGCACGACTAAAGCATGAGTATGGACTCAGTCGCATGACTGGAGCATAAGTATAGGTCCAGTCGTACGACTGAAATTTAAAAGAGTATAAATAAGGGTGTCAAACGGTCATAACCTTTACCACCCTTGAAAGCTCTCAGAAACTGCTCATACGACGACACTCTACCCAAATTTCATTTGCCTGTTATTACTACCTGATCTGTGTTTCTAACAGTTCTTCAACTCATCTACAGGTACTGGGAGACTGCAATCAATCCAAATGAACAACTTAATCGCATCCTTAAGGGTCGATTGGGCTAAAATCTATAACCGAGACTAAAACCCTAAAATAGACCATTTAAATGGACATAAATGTTGATTTAAAATACATTACGTGTTATTTTGAGTCTCTATGAGTCTAATGCATCTAAACACAAAGGTTAATATCATGTTTTGACAAAGATTTGATTCTAGGAGCTTCAATAGTGTAGGATATAAATGGTGATGCTGATGAACACCAGTTGCATGATTGAGCCAGGCGAATGAATCAATCACACGTATGAATCATGCCTATGGGTTCAGTCGCATGACTGGCTCAACCGCATGGTGTAGCATACGTCTAAGCTCAGTCGCGTGCTCA
This sequence comes from Flaveria trinervia, assembly GCA_025506515.1. NCBI lineage: Eukaryota > Viridiplantae > Streptophyta > Magnoliopsida > Asterales > Asteraceae > Flaveria > Flaveria trinervia. The sequence goes on along the minus strand of CM046449.1, from coordinate 54,075,688 downwards.
ATCGCAGCACTGAACTCAACCGCAAGCTCAATCGTATGACTGAACTCAATCATACGACTAAAACTCAATTGTATAGTTTAGTCGCAAGACTGAACTAGTATTATCAAAACAACTTAGTTCCAACTACTTCTGTTACGCTTAAAGCTAACGTATATGTTTCTTGTTTTATAGGAACATGGCTGATAGATGGACCATGCACACCAAGCATAATATATGTGCTTATTTCGATGCTAATTCCAGGAACACCGCTGAGTTCGTTGGGATTATAGCCTTTCTACGCAGGTCGAGGATCTACAAGGCTATCTCTGTTCCCTGCACACCCTATAGGTGTATACAGCAGGCCTTTTGGGAAGGTGCTTTAGTTGCCGATCTGTTGAGCCTCACTGCATTAGGAGCTCTATCTTCGGGCAGGAGATAGAGATCACGGAAGACGATCTTAGGAGAGTTTTCGATCTAAGTGATGATGGTACCTACCCAACCAAGTTACATCCCTTGACCGTTCGGGGATGTTTTCTACGGATGAAGTACACTAGGGACATCAATGCAGGTGTGCTCAACAAGAGCAACCTATGCCCCCAGTTTAAGTACTTAGCTCATGTGATTCTCAAGTGCATAGCGTTTAGGAGGGGGGGTTTGACGAGATGTCAAATCAAATCCAGAATGCCTATGTGGCTCTAGTAGTGAACCATCCATTCAGTTCTCACGCATGATGTTCTCCTATATGGTTGAGAACATCGAGGCTAAGGGCAAGGAAAGCTTTTATATGTCACGTTTTCTACAGATGATCATTGATGAGAAGCTTCCTTCACTGTCTAAGGAGAGAGACGATCATGTTACACTCAAGGTGATGGATGAGACTACATTGGGTAGGATGAAGGTCTACCAGGGGAAGCAGGTGAAGCCCCCGGTAAGGAGACTGTTTGGTCATTTGGCCAACGAGGAGTATGTGGCGCCCAATCGCAGGAAGTGGCGTCACGATGACAGTGGCTCCGATGTTGAGCCCATCATGGCACCCACAAACGAAGAAGACGATGACGATGACGACCATGATCAGGGACAAGGTGGTGAGGCACCTGGTGGAGCAGAACGGGTTGCTTTCCACCAAGACATCCGGATAGATGAAGATGAGGAGTTGGATGACGAGCCACTAGTGAGGACTATCGGGAGTCAGGTTGTTGCCATAGACAAACGGATAGAGGCGGTTGGTGGATGCCAGGCTGAGTGGAGGGATGTTGCTACTGATGTCACTGATCCTACTTAGATCCCTAACCAGCCCATCAACCAAGGGGGAGCTTTGGTCTCCAAGGGCTCAAGGAAAAAGAGAATGGCCCATCCTCATGGGAAGAAGAGTAAGAGGGCGAGATTTACTTTGATTACTTCTTGTACTGCCACTGCCACAGCGACACCCATTGCCACAACCACCACCACTGTCACTACCACCATCATCACAGCTACTAGTACCACCACTACTCCTCCCACTACCACTATCACTCCTCCCACCACCACTACAACAACCACTCCACCACATCCCACTCCCATTCCACCTATCATATTCACCACATCAACCACTACCACCACCACTCGCCAAGATAGTCCCTCCACCAAATCCATATTCACATTTGGACCAACTCTACCCATGGTCGGGTTAGAGGAGCAGATGGCTAACCTCAACCGTATTATGCCGAGACTGATTGCCACCAATGAGATAAGGATTACACCGCTAAACCAGATGATGGAGGTGAATGCAGCTCAGCCAAAGCAGATCGTGCAGCTTAGCGAGAAGAGTGCCCAGTATGAGAGAGCTCTAGGCCGAGCCCACCATGCACTTACTATTCAAAATGAGCTGGTGTTGGCTTTGGTGAAGAGGATAGAGGAGCTTGAGAAGAAGAATAAAAAGATATTGCTAAACCTCAAGGGATCAAAGAGCGAGCCACTAAAGATAAATGATGGTGATGATGATAATGATGATGATGATGATGATGAGGATGAAGATGATTCTGACGAAAATATTGATGAAGGAGGACCAAGCGGTAAAGATAAAGAGGATGATGATGATTAGGAAAGTGATTCATCTATGTCCGCATCAAATCCTCAAACTCAGGAGAGGCGTAATAAAAGAAACCAAGATCAAGGAGCCTCGTCCTCAGCTCCACCAGCTGAAGAATCGACAGATCAAGACAAAAGTAATTATTAGATGTCTTTGTATTTAAAAACTTTTGTACCTGAATTATATATTACCTTAATGTAGTTAACGATCATCTATGTTTGTTTATGTTTTATTTTTTTATATAATTACTTATGTGTGATGTGCTAAATGTTTAACCAAACAGATGAAGCTCAACCGACAGAACGAGTATGATGTCAAACCCCTTTAGCAAGTCAAGACTCAACTTACAATGATTCTTGACTTGCAAGGGATTTTCAAGAGATCTTTGAGCTACACTCCGGAAGAGGGAGAGATTATTCATGATCTAACGGACGACTAGCTAGCTGAGATGTTCCAACTCAATCCTGATAAAATTGTCAAAGATGCTCCAGAAGTTGATATACTGTGTGATGAGGAGCTACATGATGTTGATGAGATTGAGATTGAAGATGTTACAGCTAAGCATTATCCAGAGTACGCTGACCACAAAGGCAATGTTATCCCCAACTTGGGTGATACTTTTGGGAGTGCTACGTTTGAGAAACTGGAGGAGATAGAAAAGGAGAAAGAAAAAGAAGAAAGCAGACCCAAGTTTCGGATACTAATGTTGATATCAAGAAAGCTGAATTGGCAGCTTGTTTTGCAGAGATGAAAGCCCAACGCGCGCCCCAAAAGCAGAATGCCTACACAAAGCTTTATAAAGTCAAAAGACATCAGAAAGTGTCTGGCATGATTATAGCGTGGGCATATTTAGAAATTTTGGAAGTATATGCTGTAAAGAGAGAAAATGGGATTGAGTACTTCAGATACCCTCATGATCTGAAGACTCTTCCTGGTTTTGAGCTCAACCGACAGGCATGCTTAGATCTGTTGTACGCTAATCCAATGAAGATGTCAGGTTGGTTTGAGGTTGCGTTAAAGAAAGAATGCCACACCAGGTGGCTAAACTTCAGACCTCAACAACCGAAGAGGTTCATACATAAGTTGGAAGTGGACCCTATATCTAGAAAGCCTAAAGTAATGCTGAAGTGGAGTCCCCCGCGCACAATGTCAAAGATCCCCTTACCGAATATTCCTCAGGAGTTCACTCCACACTTCAAATGGTGGTATTATGACTGGCGGACAGGGGAAGCGGTAATAATTTTGAACAGAGATGGGAAAATAGAGACAATCAGGGTATTTGACCCAATATGGCTCACTAACTTGTCGGCTGAAGATGTCTATACATTATACAAGTGGCCACTTTTCTATGACACATAGGATATTGTACAAGCTCTACAGTTCCAACATGTGATAAGACTCTGCTTTTCATTCAAGATACATGCAAGAGTCATAAAAGAGGAGAAGTACAAGACATTCCGAGAACATGTTAAGAATGTTAGACGATAGACGAAGCTATTTCCAAGGGGGAGTTTGTATATACATGTGTACCTAGTTTATGTGCTTAAATGTAAAAGTCATTCATTTTTTTCATATGTGTAATTTGAGAATGTAATGAAATATGATATATGATTTGATGTCTATTTATCTTTAATTCATATGTATGACTTCTTATATAGGTTTGTGGTTGTTGTACACAATTCTAAGTAAATAATGATTGAGTAATGTGTTGAACGTAGTCAGATGAGTATTCATGCTAATGGCCCATACTTATGGACCATACGCATGAATACATCATGCTTATGGACCAGTCACACGACTGAACTAGGAGACTTGATCAATCGTATGATTGAGACATAAGATAGACTCAGTCGCACGACTGAACCTTCAGTCGTGCGTATGACTCAATCGCATGATTCTGTCGCGTGACTAGACCATGCTAATGGTTCAGTTGTACGAATGGAAACTGCATAACTATAAATACCACTTAATTCTTGAAAAAAACACTTCGAAGAGTTATTACGCATACACATAAACCCTAGCCGTTCAGAGCATCCCAAACAATATGTCCAAGTTCATAGATCGTTGATGATTGATTCATGTTCGTTCTTAGCGTTTAGTTTCAATCTTATATCGATCGGGTAATCGTTCTCACTGATTGGATCGCCAATCAAATAGGATTCGGCACTATTTGATCCGGTATAATACAGAATCAGTTAGTACTCCGTACGTACACGGTCCTAACGAAATCCATGGTTATAACTGCATAGGATTATTCATTCAACCTTAGATTACTCAGTTCACTATAAATGACAAGGTTCTTAAAATGATTAATCCAGTCAACTTAATACTCTTCACTTAGTAGTCTAGGAGGCTTGGTACTTGTACCAATATCAGTATCCAAAATTCAATGTAGTAGAAATATTTTTCAAATTTGGATTGACGACCATTTTTGAAAATCAAATTTACAAATTTATAAAAATTCTTCAAATATGAACCTTTCACATGACAACTTGGATACTTCGTGCAAAAGATGCTTTATAACAAACTTTTACGACAAACTGAAGTTTTCACGCAATGAGGATTCTTTTGTAACCGATAAATACAAGTAGTTTAACTTCTCGTGCGAAAAGCTAAACTTTGGATTTGAAACGCTTTACTTTTCGCAAATGCTTTTGGGCCTATCCGAACCATTTCATCTTGAATCTAATCACCATTTCGTTCAAAAATGGTGATTAAGCTTTGATTTAGTGGATTAATGATCACTAATTAATTTAATTAAGACTATTTTAGCGAAGCTTCTTTGACTTGACTTTGATCTCAAACACTTCAAATTAAGCTCAAAATCAAGCAAAGCAATCCATTCTTCATCTCGAAACTAAATTTAACGCTTGAAAAGTCTTCAAAACACTTCAAGTTCAATCCAAATTGATTTAGAGCACACATTGCTCTGATACCAATTGTAGGATCAAGAAAATTCCAACAAGATCGATCTCATGAGTGAAATGAATAATGAATCAAACATGAAACATAGGTTGATTGTATGGCCCTATTCCGAAATACTTACGGTCGCACAATCAATGGACATCATAATTAAGAATAAAAAAATTTTCATTTAAACAACACAACAAAATAATTTAACAAAACCTATTTCATCTATAGTAATTGCTTTTTCCAAATAATATATTATCGTTAACATTACAAAATGTGGTTTGGTTATATTACGACACAAAATCATCATTTCTACACAACATGGATTCCATCCCTTCATTGCCCAGTAGCTTTAACCTGTGCCATCCTCAGCAACAATTACCTGCCAACTAAAAATACATAAAAGTCAGCATTGCTGAGTGAGTTCTAGTTCTAAAATAAAAATTCTTTACTTTCATTTAAAACGTTTCATTTACTTTCCATCGTGATTATACATTATGCGTACACGTACATAATATTTATTATTATCTTCCATCGACGTTTGTTATTTGTTATCATTCATTACCATTCATATTTTATGTTTTATAGATTCATCAGTAACCCATACTTTCATTCCGGACCAATGCCATATGCCATACCTCGAACACTGTGTACGAAGCAGGTACTTGGCCAAAGTCTATAATTAGACCACTAACATTATGCACGAAGCTAACTCCAGTATTTGGGGCAAGCGACAAAGGTCCTATACGTTTGGTCAATCACAAGGATTAGATACGTGTGTGCATCCTCATGGGTTAGCTAAACCTCACATAGTTGAGCTAACACCCTTCATTGGGTGTGAACCTCCTTACATTTTGCTAGCAAGGCTTTTCATTCATTCATTCTTTCTTTACATTCCACTTTTCATTATCATTAACTTCTTCTTTCTTATATAATACTTTACGTTCATTAGCATAATCATACCACGTAAAGCCACGGAATAATACGTAATAAGGAACATAAAGAAAACATACCATAAACATACACCACATCATCAACATATATCAACATACATCATACCAAAAATATTCCAAGTCGTAGCCTAAAAATTTTTTTTCCCAAAAATTTTATAATATGTTCCAAGTCTTTAGGCACATGGCCACTATGCGGGCGCATGACTGCTTAGGGAGAACACTTAGACGCATAGGAAAAACTTAGGCACATGGGCACTATACGGGCGTATGGCCAATACTTAGACGTCTGGGCAACTTTCTAGGCACATGGGCACTATGCAGGCACATGGGTACTTGGGCCTTTGGGTAGACTTATGCGTATGGCAACACTTTGGCACTTGGGAAAAATTCTAGGCGCATGGGCACTATTAGGGCGTATGAACTTTACGCGGATGACCACTTAGGCGCATGGGAAACTGTTTTCTAAGTAACATCGTTTTCAGACCCCAAATCATTATTCTAACCTATTCCAAGTCTATTTCTAACATACTACGCATCAAAACAAGCATATAACCATAAACATAACCAAAATCCTTCCCGAGCATACACTACCCAACCGGGCACACACAAATATGTACGGGTGCACACCAACTTAAAGAAAAAGATTATAATATGCATTTCCAATCCCAAACCAAGTTAAAACATTTAAAACCAGGGATCTACAACTCACCTCTTGCAATCCTTGGAGTAAGACTTCTTCAAACATGAGAGCTTATGAGTTCAAACACCTAGATAAAGCAAAAACACACAACCGAACACATACAAACACATAAGCACATACCTGAGGCTAAAAATGAGCCAAGAACAACCCAAAACATCAAGACTAACCTTAAATCCGACCTCTTCTTCTTCATCTCTCTAGAACCGACAGAATTCAACTTCTTTCTCTCTCTAAAATGTCGAGCAGCAGGTGATGTGTAGAAGTGTGGGGACCATGCTTCCTTCTGAACAAAAATAATAAAGTGGCCTCTTGTACAACTTTAACCCCTCAACTTGGGTTATTTGCTTTTCTTTCTTTTTTCATCACCTTTTCTCTTCTTTTAAAAGTTCTAGGTGTTACAAGTCCACCCCCTTATATAGGTTTCATCCCCGAAACCTGTCATTCCTCGAACATACGTGGGTAATGATGTCTGATCTCCTTCTCAGTCTCTCACGTAGACTCGGGTCCTATTTTATGCTTCCACTGTACTCGCACCAAGGGAACCACTTTATTCCATAGCCACTTCTCCTTTCGGTCAATGATTGCCACTGGTTGCTCCACATAATTGAGTCACTCATCTACCTTAATGTGTTCCAGTGGTACAACCATATCTTCATCAGCTATGCACATTCTCAGATGAGATACATGGAATGTTGGATGAATCTCACTTAACTCATTGGCCAGCTCCGACCTATAGGCCATCTCTCCTACTCGAGCAATGATTCAGAGAGGCCCTATGTATCATGGGCACAACTTTCCCCGCTTTCTAAACCGAAGGATTCCTTTCCAAGGTGAAACCGTCAACATAACTCTATCACCCACCTTGAATTCAATCAGTTTACGTCTTTTGTCATCATACGACTTTTGCCTATCTTTGGTCGCCTTCATAAAAGCTTTGATCTTATCTAATTTCTCAGTCATAGCCTCGATCACTTCGATGCTCCCTAACTCCTTCTGACCAATGTCACCCCTATATACGGGCATTTTACACCGCCTACCATATAGCAACTCATAGGGTAGCATACCAATACTGGCTTGATAACTATTATTGAATGAGAATTATATTAATGGTGAGTGTTTGTCCTAACTTACCTCGAAATCAATAATGCATGCTCAGAGCATATCCTCAAACACCTAGATAGTTGTTTTTGACTGACCATCTGTATGAGGATGATAAGCCGTACTAATGTGTAACGTCATTCCCATCGCATCATGAAATCTCTTCCAAAATTTGGATGTGAACCGGGTGTGACGGTCAGACACAATAAACACTAGTACACCATGACGAGTCACAATCTCTTTGATGAACACATCCGCTAATCGCTCGAATGAACACATTTCACGTATCGGTAGAAAGTGAGCATTCTTCGTTAGACGGTGGACTATCACGCATATGGCATCATACCCCTCGTTGTACGTGGCAGCTTCATGATAAAGTCCATGGTGATATGCTCTCACTTCCACTCGGGTATATCCAAAGGTTGGATCTTCCAACATGGCTTATGATGCTCCACCTTCACTTGTAAGCAAGTAAGGCACTTACTCACATACTCCAATACCTCACTCTTCGTACCCGACCACCTATAATCTTTCTTCATATTTTGATACATCATTGTAGCACCAGGATGAATGGAGTATCGATTCTTATGAGCCTCATCCAGGATCTTTCCATGTAGATCCCCATAACGAGAAATCCATATTCGCCTAAATCGAGTTCTAACGCATGCTTCAGTCGTGCGGATGGATCAATCGCATGCTTCAGTCACACGACTGAACCATGCTAATGGTTTAGTCGTATGAATGGAAGACCCTATAAATACCACCTAATTCGTGGAAAATGTAACAATTCGAATACGTATGCACATAATTGTACCCTAGCCGTCCAGAGACTCAAGAAAACCTCTTCCAAGTTCATAGATCACAGTTGATCGTGTTCTAATCATTCATAATGTTTCTTTAATCATTAAAGTGATCATAACTGTGTTCTCCTTGATTGGATCGCCAATCAAATAGGATTCCGCACTATTTGAGTTGGTATACGCACAGAATCAGTTAGTACTCCGTACCTAAACGGTCCTTACAAGTGGTATTAGAGCTTTGGCTCTTGATTTTGCGTGTTGATTCAATCGTTTTCGGTGTAAATCTCACGTTTTTCACTCAAAAACACCATCTTTTTGGTTAAAAAAGTGTTTTCGACATCTCCAGATCTCCAAGATCGTGTTTATCGGCTTACGGCAAATTAGGGTTTGTGAAAATTTGTAATTTTGTGTCAAAGTACCAAAACCCTCGAATTTTCAAAAACTAGCAGCTTTAGTCGCACGATTGACTCAATCGCACGACTGAAGTCATTCGCACCTCCTATACGCATGATTGAACTCAGTCGTTCATCTATTCGTACAACTGAACACCCCATTCGCATTGTTCATCCGCATCTGTCCAATCGCACGATTGACTCATCCGCATTTGGTCAATCGCATGATTGACTCATCCGCATTGTTCAATTGCACAGTTGAGCCGTCCGCATTGTTCAATCGCACGGGTAGCGCAATCGTATCCCTTCATTCGCACTAGTGAAACACTTTGTTCTAAAAGTCAAAGTAAATAGAAATGGAAGATCAGTACTCAGCATTCACTGCAGGCAGGGATTCACGGATCCAGAATCTATTACTTCTAGAAAATGAAGTTGGGAATCATAATAAGCCCCCTAAGCTCATAACGTTAGATGATTACACACAACGAAAGCAAAGGTTCGAGATGTACTTAAATGGAGTTGATCCTAATCTGTGGGAATCAATCGAGACAGGGTATATTATGCCGGTTGGTGTGGATGGAGTTAAACATACCTTAGGTGGCATAACTGATTGCTAGAAGGTAAAGTACAATGTAGAGAAAAAGGTGTATGCTTTGCTGACTCAATCAATTCCTAAGGATATATTCCATCAATTTTCTAAGAACAAGGAAGCAAAGAAGCTATGGGATGCTTTGGAAAAAACGGTATGACGGGAATGCATCGTTAAGAGCTCTAAAGGATAAGGCTTTGAAGAAGGAGTTCGATAACTTCTCATCGATGGGTAAGGAGAGTTTGGATGATGTTATAGACCGCTTCTACCACTTAATGAGTGAACTGCACACTCATAGGGTTGTTACATCCATAGAAGACAAGGTGTCAAATTTCACAGATGGATTGCAAGAAAAGTGTTTTCATTTGTATCAATCCTCAGACAGAATGATATGCTGGAAAAGTTGGAGATCAACGATTTCATTCTCATGCTGAGAGAGGAAGAGTTGACGATGAAGTACATGTCACAAAAGAGTTCATATGATCAGAACCCCTCACCCTACAATTCAACTCCTCAACCAAACACGTCTGGAGCACCACTTCAAACAACATTCGTGCGGTTGCTCCATCCTAAGCCACTACTTCAGTATCTAACATAGCATCTGAGGCCAATGCTATGAAATTAAAGACCAAGAATCTCGGTAATGTGACTATAGAGGTAGCAAAGGAGCATATGGACCTCCTAGCAGTTGTCGTTCACTCCTATGACGCTCTAGTTGCAGGAAAGATAGGAAACTACCATCTGGCAGATGAAGACTACGAGCAAGTAGACGAGAGTGTGCTAGAAAGGATGGACATTATGTGGGCTCTTGCTAGTGCTATCCGGAGGGTGAAGAAGTTTGTTAAGAAGACAAGACAGAACTTTATAGCCATAAAGGATACACCTTTTGGTTTTGACAAAACTAAAGTTACATATTTTAATTGTGGAGAGAAATGGCACTTCAAACGTGAATGTGTGAAGCCCAAGAAGACAGGCAATGGTAATCCGTTCTCATCTTTTAATCACCAAGATAAACCCACAAGTAGTACTGCATCGTCAAGAAAGGATCCTCAAGCCTTGATTGCTCAAGATGACGTAGGGCAAGATTGGACCTTTCGGTTTGTTTCCTTGGGTGAGTCCAACATCCCAAATGTTGAAGTTTTGGATGATGACACTACAAGCGAAGGAGATATAACAGTCGAACTAGTAATGTTACATCATGAAGATACTACTACTGTGGTCACTCACCTAAATGAAGAAGGTCCCAGAACCACATGTTCAGAATCATCAACTCCCGAACAATCAAACTCTTGCGATGATGGCTGATTCAACCGAACCTTCTCAGGTAAGTACCACTGACCAACAGTTTTATAATCATGCTTGTACTAAATGTAATAAATTTTGAGATAGCATAGATTCAAAATTTGATAGGTTATTAGATCAAAATGATAGCTTAGTAAATGACTTACAACTATGCATAGAGGCTAACCGAATTTTAAAACAAAATGAGCATAGTGACAAAGGAAAAATAGAGCTTTTGAATAAACAACTAAGGGAAACCAAAGTTGTTGCTTTTTAACCAAGAAAATGACATAAAGTTCTACTTAAACTCCTTAGAAGAAACTAAGAAAGAGAAAGTAGTTTTGGAAGTCGAAGTAAACTCATTAAAACAAAAATTGGACAGTTGGACATGTTGTTCTCATATAGTACAACAGTTACTGAGAGAACATAATAATGGGGAGGGTTTGGGTTACAAAGTGGTTCAACCACCACATAAGACAATGTTGAATGCAAAATATAGACCAGTAAATAACAACCCTGTCAAGGATCATGTGGTGTCCACTCCTCTAGTTAGTGATCTAGATTCCATGAGAAAATTGGAGGAATCTGTCACTAAACAAAAGGATGCCACTCTTAAATGTAAAGGTAAGTTGCCTATTGTTAATTTGGATAAACAATTTGAAGAGGTTAAGATAAAGTCAGGTTCAAGCATGTCTAATCCTAAACCCAAAAGACCAAACAACTTAACCAATCACGTGCATCATGTCTCAGTCCAAATAAACAAAAAGGGTAAAGATGTTAAAACGGTTCAAACAATTAATTTTGTTAAAGAGGATAAAACATTTAAACAAGAAGTGACAAAACCCAAACAGACTAAGTTCACACCTATGTCATACACGTCCCCACAGAAACAGTTCCACCAACATATAGAAAGTAGATCATGCTACCACTATGGAAAGTATGGATACATCGCTTATTATTGTCCTTACTATGAGACACGAAGGAAGAAAGTTGAGCTTCGTGACACTAAACCTAGTTTTTCAAAACAAAGCTCTATTACTCCACCAAAAAGGATTAGTGAACATAAAACTCAAACTGTAAGCCAGTCGTCTGTTTATCACAAACAGGCCTTACATAAAACTGGGCTATGGAAAGAAAAATAAAGTATAGTGTCTGATAATAAGAACAAGAAGCATAATGATCTGCCCTCACCCGCTAATGGACAGTGGGTAGAATTTATGATATATGATGCCTCTGGGTCACCCAAGCCAGTTAAGGCTTGGGTCCCTAACCTAAACTAATAATTTCTTTCAAATGTGTAGGGTGTCAGCTATAGTGATTCTACAAATACTTGGATTGTTGATAGCGGAGCATCAAGGCACATGACTGGGAACTTCTCTCTCCTCTTAAACGTCAAACAAATTTAAGGAGGACATGTTTCGTTTAATCGAAATAAAGGAGGCTACATCACAGCTGAAGGAGAAGTGGGAAATCGTAAAGTGAAGTTTGATAAGGTAAACTATGTTCAACAACTTCAAATATCTTACTTTCAGTATCCCAAATCTGTGACAAAGGCTTTAAGGTAGTCTTTGACAACAAGAAGTGTTATGTGTTGAAGAAGGATGATGTAATCCCAGAAGACCAAGTCTTAATGTCAGGCTCAAGATATAATGAATATTATGTCTTGGATCTATCAAAGCCTCCACAACTGATCATCAAGTACAATGCTTCTTGTCAAAGGCAGTAGAGAAAGATTCCATCTGCTAGCATAGGAGAATGGGACACATAAATCCTCGGAAGATGAACCACTTGATCCAGAATGATCTAGTGCCTGGCGTAAACGTTAAGAACTTCCAACTACCGGATTTTTGCGTTGCTTGTAAGAAAGGAAAACAGACCAAGAAGGCTCATAAGGCTAAGAAAGTTAACTCCATTGAGTTTCCTCTTAAGCTTCTAGACATGGATCTGTTTGGTACAGTCAGTACGAGGAGCATTGTTGGCAACCAAAATGATGTATGATGTCTTAAACACACCGTCACAAGACTCAACATCATTAGGGTCACAAGGTGAATCTTATTGTCATTCAAGAGGGGCACTGGAAGTAAGTGACACTTCCTCTGATGATGAAGATGTGGAGAACGATCAGGTGGATTAGGAGGAACAGGTTCCTACTACTGCAAGTACACACGCATCTGACGTTGATGCCTCAAACACTTCAGAACCTCACACTCCCACTGCCTCAGATACCGAACCTGTGTTCACAATCTGGATCATAAGGTAGTTGTACCCACCACTCTTGGATCACGATTAAATGTTTATCATCCTCTAGACAATGTCATTGGAGATGTACGTTCAGGAGTTCAGACAAGAAATCAGCTATATTCAGCTGATTATGCCTTAGTGATGGAAAAGGGATATCTTCATGACGGTGCGTATCGATGTTTTGTGTCTTAATTTGAGCCAAATATGTTAGTGAAGCCCTAAACGATGAGGCATGGATGAGTTCCATGCAAGAAGAACTTCTTCAGTTCAAGAAGTTAGGTGTATGGACACTGGTGGATAGACCTGAAGGTGCTAAGGTCATTGGCACCAAATGGGTCTAGAAATGCAGGAAAGATGACCAAGGGGTCATAATCAGAAACAAGGCTCAACTTGTAGTTCAAGGATTTCGACAAGTCGAAGGGATTGATTACAATGAAGTCTTTGCACCTGTGGCGAGAATGAAAGCAATTTGTATCTTCCTAGCCTATGCATCTTACATGAAGATTATAGTTTATCAACTAGATGTAGAGAGTGCATTTCTTCATGGTGAAATCCAAGAGACAGTGTATGTAACTCAACCCGAAGGCTTTAAGGATCCGTATCATCGGGGCAGAGTTTACAAACTAGACAAGGCTCTCTATGGGCTCCATCAAGCCCCAAGAGCATGGTATGAAAAACTCTTGACTCATCTGATGAAACATGGATTTTGCAGAGGAGTGATTGACTGTACACTGTTTATCAATGAAGAGGATGGTAACTTACTACTTGTTTAATTTTATGTTGATGACATAATCTTCGGTTCCAAAAACGAGGAACTATGTAAAGCATTTGAAGCAGTAATGAAAGCTGAGATTGAGATGAGTACCATGGGAGAGATGAAGTTCTTTCTCGGGTTATAGGTGGATGAGACACCACAGGGCATTTTTCTACATCAGACCAAGTATGTAGGCGATATCCTAAGTCGGTTCGATATGGAGAATGCATCCGTAGCTGGGACTCCACTTGCTACAAACCAAGACGTAGCACCTAACAAAAATGGGGATCTGGTGGATGCCACTATGTACCGAGGAATGATCGGATCCCTCATGTACTTCCCTACATCAAGACCTGATATCATGTACGCGACGTGTCTATTCTCTAGATATCAGGCAAAACCGAAAGTCAACCATCTCATAGGCGTCAAAAGGATATTTCATTACTTGAAGGGTACTCCAACACTTGGATTTTCGTATCCTCATGACGATGACTTTGAGCTTACAGCGTACAGTGACTCGGATTATGGCGGCTGCAAAATGAACTACAAGTCAATTTCAGCAGGATGTCATTTTTTAGGAGAAGATTAGTCACGTGGCGGTGTAAGAAGCAGACATCAGTTGCTCTATCAACTTGTGAAGTTGAATACGTTGCTACTGCAAGCTGCTGTTCACAAATCATTTGGATTCAACAAAAAATTCAGGACTACGGTTTGAAATTCTCTAACACTCCTATATTTGTTGATAATTCTGCTGCATAGTCGAAACTAAAAATCCGATCCAACATCCTTAGACCAAACACATCGGCATAAATATCACTTTATACGTGATTGTTTTGAAAAGAATTTAATTGATGTTGTTAAAATTAATATTGATTTTTAACGCGCTGACCTCTACAGAAAAGCTTTTGATAAACCACGGTTTTTATATCTGTTAGAAGTCAATGGCGTTAAAAAGAAAAGTGAAGTGATTTCAGACGAAGATAGTACTTAGTCCGACAAGTAGACTTATTTGCTATTTTTATTTTATTTTATTTTATTTCTTTGCCTATTAATATTCTAAGTGCAAAAACATTTTGGTTTTAGAATCTTAGGGGGAGAATAGGTTTAAATTAGTTGTTTTAATTTCAGTACTAGAAAAAACAAGGGAGGAGGATAGTCTAGCTAATAGAATTGAGATCGTATCTGTGATATTGATTCAATATCAATGGAAAGAACGAACAGATCTTGTAGGATTCCCAATCAATTCTTCGATTTCTTCCGGAAGCATATGATTAATTATCTGCTTCTCACGGGAACAAAAAGTTTGGGACCTTAAAAGAATAAAATTGTTTAAGATGAAAAATTCAAAGTTTAAGTCTGAGAAGTCTGAGCAACATAAAAGGAAAAATGATAATAAAACTAGCTGCTACTAAGGTAACATAGCGAAAGTAGACCTAGAGGTTGCTACACCATTAGATGATTTGTCGATAGATTCAACACAATATATAAGTAGAACTCATTGGTGATTTCAAGTTCAAACTAAGTTATTCAACAAGCTATGGGTTATCATCTTATCCCTGGTTAACACAATCAACAAAGTTCAAATAAAGGGTGACAAGCAAAATAAATGCCACAAATGTGTGCGGAGGACCATAAAATAAGCAAAGCACATGAAAATGCAAAAAGCAATCAAGCCAATAACCCATGTTGTTAGTGAGATCTGTGCAACAAGAATATAATTGCTCAAACAAGAAGATAGGTTGTGTGCCTCTCTGCTGTACGGTGGCACTGACCTGAGGATAAGCATAACCTAAATATTCAAGAATTCATTATTGTTTATGTCTCTCTGCTATCCGGTGGCACTAACCTGAGGCTTGGCATCTCTTTGAAAGCTCTAGAATAGTTTCTTCTTGAATACTACCCGTAGACGCTCAAAAATCTCCTGAGGAACCTAAATATTCTAGAATTCATTATTGTTTGTGTCGCTCAAAAATGTTTGTTGAAATAATTAAACCTTAAATCATCACCAATGTGTGTAAAAAATCTATGTATGGATTTATAAGGACAAGTATACTGACAATCATCGTGAGATGCAACTCTTGAGAGTCAAAACCACTATGTGCATCTGGTAACACTAGTATGATTTCCTAAACTTGCTAATGACTCTCGATGAAAACAAGAATCTAGCATCAAAAGGCTTTGGTAACATGCCCCAAATGATTTGATAAACTTGTATGATTCCATAATGAATTGTTCAAGTTATGATTAAAGTAACTAGACGTTATATTGTCAAAGAAAAATCTAGTAGCTACTTATCTTAGGATTTCAACCTCACACAAAAATACAAAATCTTAGTTTTTGCTTTGTTTTATCTCTAGTTGTTTTAATTTAGTTACTTTCAGTTAATTTAGTAGGTAAATGTCAGACTAAGCATCGGAAGTCAATCCGGGAATCACTCACTAAAATTGTCACGTGTGAGGTGACCAAATGGGTTTTCAAATGTAAATAGGGTCATGTTTGAGGTGACAAAATGTGTTTACTATTAAAAGGGTCACGTCTGAGGTGATCAAAGGTTCTCCTAGTTAAAATGGTCGTGTTTGAGATGATCGAACGCTCAAAAATGTTTTATCAATTGTTAAAAAGGGCTAAGTGTTAAATGGTCATAAAGTCAAAATCATAAATATGAGCTATTCGCACAACTGGACCATGATATGGACCAGCCGTACGATTAGACCATACATATGAGCCCAATCGCACGACTAAACCACACGTATGGCCCAGACGTGCGATTGGACCATAAGCATGATTAAACTCACACGATTGGTTCACAAGAATGAACCAATCGCATGAATGGAGGCGACCGAATGAGACAGTCGCATGACTGACACCTAGCCGCAGGACTGAAAGTGACTAACTATGCTAGTCGCACGACTGATCCTCAGTCGCACAAATCAAGAGTGTGACTAGGTTCAGTCACACGAATCGAGAGTGCGACTAGGTTCAGTCGCACGAATCAAGAGTGCGACTAGGTTCAGTAGCACGACTGAGTGAAACCCTAGCATAAATATAGGGGGAGTCGATCGCAGACGCCCATTCACCCCAATCACTCACTTTATCGCATGAAGTACCATTACCCTGCCTGATTTTCTGTTGACTGTTCTAGTCTACTGATTGTTGTGATCTAACGATTTCTAGTGTTTATCCAGGTAAAGCGTGACAATATTCACGCCAAAGTTCAATCAATTCGTGCCCTAATGATCGAATTTAAGCCCTAAACTTAACGGAGACTTAGTCGCCTAAGAAACCTATAAAACTAAGTATATTGTTCAAATAAAGGTTATTAGGTGTTATGTCAGTCATTTGCGAATCTAATGAGCCAAACCATAATGTCTAACATCAAGTTTTGCTAACAAATTGAATTTGAATGGAAAATAGTCTGTCATGTGAATGGACACCCCGATGAACTTCAATCGCACGACTAAGATGGGTGAGTGGCTCAATCGCATGACTGAACCATATGTATGAGTTCAGTTGCACGACTGGTGTAAACGCAAGGGATAGCATACGAATAAGCCCAGTCGCATGCTCAGTCATACGTATGAGCTCATTCGCATGACTAGATCTCAGTCGCACAGTTCATTTGCACAACAGAACAAAAGATTTATAGTTCAATGAATCAAATTGTTACTCATTGACACAAACTAACATTTATTTGCATTGTGTAACAGATGGCGAGTCGTTGGACTATGAGCACAAATCATAACATTTGTGCTCATCTGGATCTGACCTCCAAGAACTCGGCTGATTTCTAGGGTATTGTTACATTCTTACAAAGATCGTGGATCTTCCATGCTATATCGACTCCGTGCACTCCTTACCGTTCAGTCCAGCAGGCTTTCTGGGAAAACGCTGTTACCGACAGGTCCTCAGAGCCTCACTGTATCAGGAGCTCCATTTTTCGTAAGGCTATAGAGATCCCTAAGGACGATCTTAGGACAATCTTGGAGTTTGGGGATGATGCTAATTCCCTTACACGACTACACCCACTAACTGTATGAGGCTGTTTTCTGCGAGCCAAGTACTTGGGGGATATCAATACAGGTGTGCTCAACAAGACCAACCTGTGCCCCCAATTTAAGTACATAGCCCATGTGCTGCTTAAGAACATTTCCTCAAGGAAGGGAGGCTTTGATGAGCTATATGATCAGATTCAGAACGCCTATGTGGCGTTGGTGCTGAGCCATCCGTTCAGCTTCTCGAGGATGATCTTCACCTACTTGGTGGAGAACATCGAGGCGAAGGGCAAGGAGGGCTTTTGCATGTACCCTCGCTTTATGCAGATGATTATTGACTAGAAGCTCCCTATGCTACCAAAGGAGAATGAGGATGTCGTGGTGCTTGAGGTGATGTATGATACCACCTTAGGCAGGATGAAGTGTACAGGAGGAAGCACGTGAAACCCCTTGTCAAGCAGCTGTTTGGGCATCTGGACCGTGAGGATTATGTGGCACTAGCTCGGAGGAAGTGGCGCGACGATGACACTGACTCAGACACTAAGCATATTGTGCTCCCCGCTGATGATTCTGATGATAATGCTAGCGGTGATGGTGGAGATACTGGCCCCACCCAATCTAGGGCCACTACTACTGTTATGACATCTCCATCATCCTACCGAGGAGGAGTAGAGACTGTGAGATTCCATCAGGACTTCAGACCTGATGAGGAGCAGGAGTCGGATGAGGAGCCGTTGACTCAAACGAAGGCCAGCAAGGTGGTTGCCACCAAGCGAGGGATTCGGGCGGTTAGTGGATGCCCGGGCGAGTCTGGGGAGACTACGATTGATCCGACCTACATCCCAGGCCAACCCAGCATCCCAGGGGGAGCATCCTCCTTGAAGGGTTCGAGGAAAAAGAGGATGGCTCAGCCCTACGGGATGAAGCCCAAGAGATGGAGCTACACGTTGATCACCACCTCTTCCCCCACTGCCACCACAGCTACCACCACCACTACCTCACCCACCACCACTACTACCACTCCACCCACCATTACCACCACACTCCACCTTCCATTACTATCACTCCACCCACCATTACCACCCCACCTCCACCTTCTACTACAACCACCACCCCTCCACCGTCTACACCCATGCCACCACCCATATACACTACATCCACCACCACTACCACCACCCATAGAGCTTGGACCTCATCTCAGGTCCTACTGATATTTGGATCCTCTTTCCCCACAGTTGGGTTAGAGGAGCAGCTGGCCAGTCTTAACCGGATTGTGCTTAAGCTGCCACCTACTGATGAGCAGCGAACTACTCAGCTCAATCAGCTGATTGAGCTCACTATCTCACAGGGATGGGAGATAGCTGAAGTTCGTGAGCAGCAGACCTCGTCCGTATAGAGGATACATGATCTTGAGGTGAAGAACAAGAAGTTTATGCTGAGGCTCAAAGGCTCTAAAGATGAGCCTCTCCAGATCAGAGAGGGAGATGATGATGGCGGTGATGATGAGGATGAGGATGATAAGGATGAGACAGAAGGAGGTGATAATGATGCAGGAGATGAGGAAGGAGGAGATGATGAGGAAGGAGATGATTCGGCTACATCGGCTGCCACACAAACCAAAGAAAGGCGCTCCAAGAAGGCACAGGATCAGGGAACCTCGTCCTCAGCCCCGTCTGCAGAAGAGCCCATGATTCAGGATAAAAGTAATGTTTAGATGTTTATGTATTTTTATATCTTGTGTAATTGAATCATGTATTAAATTTATGTACTTAATGTTTATATTTATTTGATATTTAACTATCTTGATTATTGACAAATGATTGATGTGTTACATGTTCAAATCAAGCAGATCAATCATCTCAGCAAGATGAGTATGATATTACTGCCCTTCAGTAAATCAAGTCTTAACTTATAGTGATTCTTGATTTGCAAGGGATAGTCAGAAGATCTGTAAGCTATACTCCTGAGGAAGGAGAAATCATTCATGACCTTACTGATAACCAGCTTGCTGAGATGTTCTGGCTCAACCCGGATGAGATTGTCAAGGACACTCCTACTATTGAAGGTACAAGTGATGATGAGCTCAATGACATAGATGAAATAAAGATAGAGGACATCACTGCTGACCATTATCCAGAGTATGCTGACAGAGAGGGAAATGTAGTCCCCAATCTGGGTGATTCTTTCATTAGTGATACGTTTGAAAAACTAGATCAAGTGGAGCAAGAGTCCAAGAAAAATAAGGATCAAGCCCAAGCCTTAGACGCTGGTGTCAACATCAAAATGGCAGAAGGGGCAGCATGTTTTGCAGAGATCTGAGCCATGCGCACTGCATAAAATCCTATTGTCTACACCAAGTTGTACAAAGTCAAGAAACACTTAAAGGTATGAGGAAAAATTATAGCATGGGCTTATTTTGAGGATCTTAATGTGTATGCCCTAAAGAGAGAAAAGGGTATAGAGTACTTTAGATTCCCACACGATCTAAAGACTCTATCTAGTTTTGAGCTCAACTAGCTGGCACGCCTGAAGTTGCTATATGTTAATCCAAAGAAAATGTCAAGCTGGTTTGAGGCCGCATTGAGGAAAGAGTACCACACCAGGTGGGTTAACTTCAGACCTCAACAACCGACGAGGTACATCAGATGGTCTAAAGTTGATTCCATTACTGGAAAGCCAACGATAGTGCTGAAGTGGAGTCCTTCGCGCACAATGTCAAGAATCCCTCTAAGGGAAATGCCACAGGACTTCACTCCACACTTCAAGTGGTGGTACTACGATTGGAGAACAGATGAAGCGGTCATAGTCTTACAGAAGGATAGCAAAATGGAGACTATCCGGTTATTTGACCGTATGTGGCTGACCAACTGCTTTGCTGATGATCTTTATACTTTATACAAGTGGCCAAAATTCTATGATTCGCAAGACATTGTACAAGCCCTCCAGTTTGAAAATGTTATAAGGCTCTGCTTTGCATTTGAGATACATGTTGGAGCTACAAGAGAGAAGAAGTTCAAAAATGTGAAGAGCTAATGAAGAATGTTAGACAATGATGTAAACTAGGTCCAAGGGGGAGTTTGTAGATACATGTGTACCTAGTTTAGGAGCTAAATGTAAAATGTCTTTCATGTCTTACATATATGCAATTGGATGGGTATGAATGAAATACAATGTGTGGTTGATGTATATAATGTTTAATATTTCATTACTTATTGTGTGATAACGTTTATTAAACTAACTATATAGGTTTGTAGTTGTTTACATAATTCTTAGTCAATAATGATTGAGAAATGTGTTCAAACTTAATCATATGAAGTTCTCATGTGAATGGACTATGCTAATGGACCATACGCATGAATACTTCATGCTAATGGAACAGTCGCACGACTGAACCAGGAGACTGGATCAGTCACACGATTGAGACATAAGATTGACTCAATCGCACGACTGGACCTTTAGTCGTGCGGATGGATCAATCACATGCTTCAGTCGCACGACTGAACCATGCTAATGGTTCAATCATACAAATGGAAGACCCTAACCTATATGTAGCACCTAATTCATGGAAAAACGTAACAATTCGAATACCTACGCACATAATCGTACCCTAGTCGTCTAGAGACTCAAGAAAAGCTATTCCAAGTTCATAGATCACAGTTGATCATGTTCTAGTCATTCATAATGTTTCTTTAATCGTTAGAGTGCTCATAACTGTGTTCTCCCTGATTGGATTACCAATCAAATAGGATTCCGCACTATTTGAGTTGGTATACGCACAGAATTAGTTAGTACTCCATACCTAAACGGTCCTAACAGATATACTTGTCCTTTTAAGCCTATGCCTTCATCGTTTCAACAAGTGAACCACAGCTACAGTTATCATGTTTTGGTTCATTAAAAGAACACTTGAATGACTTAGTCCGCATAGACATTTGGCAAATAAACTTATCATGTCCTCATGATATATTGAACAAATGATACGCTCTGCTTGAATATTCCTTTTAAAAGTAGTAAAAGTCCTCAAAAGTACCACAGTCCTTATAGACATCAAATAATGAGAGCTCCAGGTCAATTGTCACATATAGTAGAGGAGTTATCAGTTGAGTCTTACAGATGAGAGCTTCAGGTCTATACTTATATATAATAGAGAAGATAATCAAATTGTGCTGATAAGAGCTCTAGGTCAGTACTATTGTACAACGAAGGAGATCATCACTCCAGGTCAATGTTCACACATAGCAGAGGAGATAAGCACGTGGAAGATTAAAACAAGGAGCTTCTTAGATACAAAGAAGAGCAAGCATATAGATTTTGACACAAGATGTGTAAGAGAAACAAGGATACATTTGGTAAAAATAAATCAGCGAAGAGATATCACGTTCTTAACCCATTTTGAACAAGGACTTGTAACTTTGTGAAGACCAAAAATGTCAAGGGGATAATCCAAGTCAAAGTTTCGTATTCTATTAGTTAAGCCACGAGATTATTATCTACTTCGCTTTCTAGCTAAACCTATCAAGCATATCGCAACACAATACTATTGACCTCCTTCACATCATCCTTGACAACATCAAATTTTAATTAGGAGAATTCTGAAATAGAGAGCAACAAAAACATTTATTATTCTCCTCTAAAATTTCTACGAACCAGCAAGAATGAAAAAACTTCTAAGTAAACTATACATACACTATATATTATATGTGAATATATATATATATATATACATATATACCATATATTATATGTATATATACATATATATATACATATATATGTATATATATTAATTAATTAATTATTATTCTTATTATTTTATGTGGAATGATGAAAGACTATGGAGCATACCGAAAAACGAAAAAAAAGAAAGAAGACAACAAAGGAAGTATAAGCAATATTCACATGAGATAGTTTAAGGAAAAATGGGTTCTAAAATGATATTAATCCTAATATAGAGAACAATCCATAAAAACGAGGTGTATCAAATGTTTTAGAGAAAAGATATGGTTTTTGATTTTTAGTGTCAATGGGAATAATATCAAGAAAACCCTTTTCCTGGGCATCACAGATTGCATGAATCCAGGTATCAATGTGCTTGGTGCAGGAGTGATGAATAGGATTCTTTGCGATGCTAATGGCTAGCTCGTTGTCACAGAACAACGGCGTATGGAGAAAGTTGATGCCGTAGTCAGTCATCTAATGTTGTATCCACAGAACGTGTAAGCAACAACTTGAAGCAAAAATGTACTCTACCTCCCTCGTGAAAAGAGAGACAATAGTCTGTTCCTTGTTCTACCATGATACAAGATATTTCCTTGGTATTGAGATCCTCAGATCCATTACCATTTGAAGCATTGTTTTAATAAGCGTGTAAATCAAAATTCCCACCATAAGGATACCAAAGCCCTAAACGAGAAGAGCCTTTAAGATAATGAAAGATCCGTTTTACATCTTTTTCCATGAGACTCCTTTGGGGCAGTTTGGTATCAAGCACACAATCCTATAACAAAGCTAATGTCTTGACGACTTGCTGTGAGATACACAAGGGAACCAATCATAGATCTATATAGATCAGGTATAGATACATAAGGGATCAACTAGTTTCCCATTTTCATCTGGAGTGAGGTATGTTTGAGCAGTAAATGGGGTGAGTTCAGGAGACGCATCATCTGTCTTGAATTTCTATAGAATTTCTTTGGTATGCTTCTCCTTATGAATGAGAATTCCCTCTGGTTTTTGTTCAACCTACAACCCAAGGAAAAAAGCATATATCCTCCATCACGCTCATTTCAAAAAGACTACGCATAACCTCCTCAAACTCTTTACATAGGTTTGGATTGGTGGAGCCAAAAATAATATCATCCACGTAGACTTGAACAATTAGCATCTCACCATCCATTTCCTTCTTGAATAATGTCATATCAATGGTGCCATGTGAAAAGCCATTGCTTAGAAGATATTGTTTTAGAGTCTTGTACCAGATGCGAGGAGCTTGATGAAGACCACAAAGAGACTTATCAAGCTTATAGACCTTGTTGGAAAAGTCAGATCCTTAAACCCTGGTGGTTGACACACATATATATCTTCATCAATGTCTCCATAGAGAAATGCACATTTGACATCCATCTGATAGACTTTAAACTGCTTGTGGGCGGTACGAGACAGAAAAATTCAAATAGCTTTAAGATGGGCTATGGGAGCAAAGACTTTCATGTAGTCAAGCCCTTCTTCTTGAGCAAATCCCTGAACCACCAATCTAGACTTGTTCCTTACCATAATACCATGATCATCAGGTTTATTCTTGAACACTCATTTCGTGCCTATTTGGCATTTGTTTGGTGGAAAATCAACCAAGGTCCACACCTTGAGCTTCCTGAGCTGTTGCAACTCCAATTATATTGATTCAACCCAATAAGGATCCTAAAGAGCTGCATGAACATTCTTTGGAACAATTTGAGATATAAAATAAGAGAATAGGCATACATTAATCAAGCCAGTTTGATTGCATGTCTGAACTCCATCAGTGATGGATCCTATATTGTTATCATGGGAGTGGTCTTTAAGGGTTTTGAAATCAACGGTTATGGGTAGGCGTTTGAATATGATTGGATAGACTCAATCGATGATATGAACGGGATAGGTTGAGATAAAGTAGATGTAGGTGAGGATGGAAGAGAAGTAGAAATAGATGGAGGTGGAATGTCAAAGGATGATGAGGAAGATGCAATATCAACAGATGTAGCATTATCAGGTGATGAATGAGGAGCATCTTGATGTATAGGAGGAACGATAGGTGATAGATCCGGAGGAATGGTGTTTGTTTGAACATTAGAAGCGGATGCATCATCATCAAAAACTAGAAGATTAAATGAGTTGAAAACCATATTGGAGTCAAAGAATCATGCAGGTTCTGATCGGAGATTAGAGGATTAGATTCCTGCCAATCATCATAGAAAGACTCTTGCACAATACGGGTTCTCTTGTTATACACCCGATAAGCTTTTTGAGAGGAGGAGTAGCTAACAAAGTAATATTCGTTAGAAACAACAATAAATTTCAACTTTTGAGCCTGGGTATTTAGTAAAGTACACGAGCATCCCAAAGGATGAAAGAAATCAATCAAAGGCTTTCTCTTATGGAACAGTTCATATGGTGTCTTCATTTTGTGTTTGACTATCAGCACCCTATTAAGAACATAGGAAGCACAGTTCATCGCCTTTTCCTAGAAGATAATGGGTAAAGAGGATTCAATCAGCATAGTACGAGCGGCTTCAATAAGGGTCCGATTCTTTTTTTCAGCAACACCATTCTACAGAGGTGTTCTCGCTCCACTGAACTATCACTGAATATCCTTATCAGCACAGAAGGAATCAAAGATTTGATTTCGTAATTCAGTACCATTGTCACTTCGAACAGCCATAACCTTCCTCTTGCTTATCATTTCAATGAAAAGAATCAACTTCTGCAGCTCTTCAATAGCTTCTCCTTTATTGGCTAGAAATCTCACCCAGGAATACCTGGAAAAATCATGTCTAACGACAAGACAAAAGCATTTATTAGCAATGGATTTAACGCTGATTGGGCCAAACAAATCAGTATGTAACAACTCGAAGGGATTAGAAATGCTATTTTTGAATTTTGATTTATGTGGTTTCTTATGTTGTTTTCATTCGGCACATGCCATGCATTTCTCAACAACTAAAAAGTCTTTTAAAGGTATCCCCTAACAGGATTGTTTATAACTAATTTATTTATATTTTTGAAATTAACATGGTCTAATCTTCATGCCATAAGAAAGACTCAGATGTGGAAGCTTTTGACAGAAGATAGATGACAGTGGATGTTGACTCTTTAGACCCCATGTCGAAAAGATATGTGTCATTCTTTCTCTGAGCCCGGATAAGCACCATCTCATCTGGAATATCAAACTCGGACTTCAGAAAGAGATATTCATTGGACTCGAACAACACCGGAATGTCTTTATCACAAATCTGAGAGACACTCAACAGATTGAAAGCTAGTTTTGGCACATAATTGACTTTCTACAGAGTAAGAGAGCCATTGGAAACCTCCCCTTGGCCAGTCATTTTTCCTCATTTCTTGTTGCCGACAAACGTGATATATCCTCCATTGATTATGCGATAGTTTGTCAATAAATACTTCGGTCCCATCATGTGTCTAGAGCATCCACTATCAACATGCGAAACACTATTTATAACTTTAGTGGATGACTCCTAGAAAAATAGAATGAACAAATTAACCAGGTTAAACAGGAACCCATTTTTGAACAACTTTAGGTTTTGGTGTAGATGACTTCTTGTAAAAGAAATTATTAACCAAATTAGTTAACCTACTCCCAAAAGAATTCTTGTGGACATGTCTATGCTGAAGCTCGGGATAATTTTTAACTACATGATCATCTTTACCACACCTAAAAATCAATGTGATTTTAATCTGGGTATGTTATGTAGCAAGGCCAAAATTTTATCAATGTATATCTCCTTATCACATTCAAGCAATCTAGAATTAACATCACTATAAGTATCGTACATGTCTCTGGTTTGTTTTTATTTCAAAAAGATTGATTATTTAAAGATGTAGATGATTTTTCATCTGAAGTACATGTGGTACTTGTACCACTTGTACTTGAACATGATGATGACGTTACGCTTTCACTTGATGGTGAAATATTAGTTGGGGTAAAAGAGCGGATGGGGTGAGAAAAGAGTTTTTCAAAACAATTGCTTTTTGTTTTCTCTATACGTTCAACAACAGAATCATTTATATGAAAATTAACACAATCAGAAGAAACATCATCATTATAAATCAAAACATTTAAAGAAGAGATAGCAATATCACTAGAACAAGATGAAACATTGTCTAAAACAGATTGTTTTAAAACAAAAACATAACTTAAGCTAGAGTTGTGATAAAAAACAGAGTGATGAGGTTCAGGTGTACTAAAACTATTTCATCCAGGCCCGCTAGTCGGTCCATAACCACACTACTTACGTACATGCTTAGTGTTCACACCTTCTAAACATGCAGACAGACTATTAGTATCTATTAGAATCAAATTATTAGAAGGGTGTGGAACAGGCATAGGCGAATAACAATAAGTAGTAGGAGGAGGATAAACAACTGAAGTTTCATAACCCAAACCCATTTTAACCCTAGCCCCCCTCTGTGATTTGCACAAATCATTATGGTTCATTCCAGATTTTGTCCATTTATTAAGCTTTGACTGAAGTTTACTTGTTTCAAACTCAGCAAGTGCAACCCTTTTAGTCAAAGTATTATATCAACATTTCTTTCCAAGACAATTCTTTTTAAAATAGTCATTTTCTTTTAAATCTTCATTTAACATAATATTTTGACTCGTTTATTTTAGGCTGTTCATTAATTTGTTTTAAATCCTTTTCATTATGGAGTAACATAAAACTTGCTTTATACACATAAAAAAGCCTTATTTTGCAAGCTGAAAAACATATATCTTGAACTACTTCACATGGAAATCCTATCACCACCACTTCTACTGCCAAAGCTTTCTCAGATTGACACATCGAAGTACTCAATTTGTTTTTCTTGATAGTTGGTGCAACATTATCTTTCTCTTTGCCTTGCTCTGTGGTCCGGCTTCTAGCTCTCAACAATTTCTTATCTTCACCCTGTATCACAACTTTAGCCTTCAAGTCATCATCTTTAACCTTCTTTACACACTTCTCACCATCCTTAGCTACTTCAGCTTCACCTCTGAATTCTGTAAATAGATCAAATTCTTCCTCACAGTCCATTTTTTTCCTTCTGTTCAACAATTTCAGTAACCAATGCTTGATCGATTTCTTCTTTAGTCTCTTCTACTTCAGCACTCCAGTCAAAGTTGGAAATCAAGGTTGGCTCTTTGTTTTGTTTCATTTCTTCCTTATCTCTGCTTGAAGCTAATCTCGGGACTTTTGAATTGCTTGGATTAGTGACAATTGACAATGGACATTCTGGTTTGACGTACCCTAACTACTTGCAATTAAAGCACCTTAGTTTGGATTTATCAAACCCCAATTTGGAGTTAGAGCTTTGACCTCCGAAATTCTTCCTTCTAGTTCGCTCTATAAACCTTTGAGATCTAAGAGTCAACACTGCCATTTTCCATTGAATATTAGTCTCTTCCAAATCATTTGGATCTAACTGATACATATCCTTCATGGTCATTCCTTTCCCTTTCAATTCTCATGCCACTAACGCCTCATAACTTTGCACGAACATGCCAAACATTGCCATCGTTTCAGATGGAATTGACATTCCAGCACTTGCTTTTGACTAAGCTTGATCTCTACCCGAATTAACACTACCACCAAAATGATCGCCAGTATTCACTCCACCTTGTCTTGATGCATGCATTAGAGGGTTTGTAGCGGAAGTAAGCAACACAACATTCTGAGTAAAACCAGATGATGACATGATGGTCTGATTATACTCCATTCTCTTCATGTCTAACTTCATTGATTT
The DNA here is from genome assembly GCA_025506515.1 of Flaveria trinervia. Classification (NCBI taxonomy): domain Eukaryota; kingdom Viridiplantae; phylum Streptophyta; class Magnoliopsida; order Asterales; family Asteraceae; genus Flaveria; species Flaveria trinervia. Next base: position 54,047,431 of record CM046449.1, on the reverse strand, counting down.
AAGCTTATTAATTATATCCATAAGCTTATAGTCAGTGAAACCTCTTTCTTGCTTCAACATCCTCACTTGCAAACTCCACTATGGTGGGGGTGAGTCCAACAACCTATTCATTTGCTCACTATTGGAGACTTTCTCATCATATTTCTTCTACGTGCTAGAGACTGTCAGAAAACAGTATGTTAGGTCAGTGAGGCTTTCAAACTTGTAACCCAAAAATGAGTTAAACTCCTTTTTCAGCTTGAATATCCTTGTCTTTTACCAACTCATCATTTCCATCGTAAAACTCATAAAACTCAGAGAGTGCATCAAAGAGAGAATTTGCATTCTTGTGTTCGGAAAAGCGGTTATTGATGTGTGGTGCCAGGCATAGAGTTAAAGCTCCAAAAGACTCTAATCTATGTTAATAACTTTAAATCTTTTTCATTAAATATTGTTGGGTCCTTGTTTTGTGAAACAACATCACGAATAGTAACAGTTGGTATGTGGGATCAGAGATGATTGATTCCCATTGATTATGACAGTGTCGAAAAAGAATGCTTTAAGACATATCTTTCAGTCTTCAAAATTGTCTTCGTTCAAAATTATCTTTCTAGATCAACAAGAATGAGAGTAGTCATCTTTGACATGGTAGATTCGTAAGAGAAATAGCAATTTCGCTGGATTGAGCTAGTTTTGCAGAGTGAACACTAGTTTTGTTGCTAATTCGGCAACAGTTTTGCTAGCCAGAAGCTTGAATGTTCTTAGTTTCGCCGATAGTTTCGCACAATACAAGCTTCAACATTCGTTCAGATGTAATTTCGACAGCAATTTCGCTTGAACATGGAGCACAAGCACTCTTGAACTTTTGTTCAAAGAGTATACTTTCGCAGTAATTCTCAAAACATCCAAAAAGTGCAACACACTTGTAGTTACGTAGGATGAATATGACAGTTTCGCTGGAAAAAAATGTAATTCAGCCTGGTGAATCTAAAAAACTTTTTGAACACTAAATCAATCTGAAATCACCTACATCTTAATAAACTCGGAGATCTGATGATTAACAAAGCTTTCCCAACCAGAAACTAAGCAAATTCAATCAAATTCCATATCAAATACACTCAAATTTGATCTGGACTTAATAAAATAGTGATATTGAACACAATAAACCAAAAGAACCCAAAACAATCAAGAGCACAAAGGCTCTAATGCCATTTTGTTGGTCCAAATAATCGAATTACAGTACTCTTGTGAGATTGAATCGTTCACTATCAACATAAGAACAAACAACAAATAATATGATAATGAATAATAACTCAAAAGTATTCAAAATATAGTAATCATGATCCAATACTAACAATATAACAAAGCTCAATATATTTATGTGAAAAACAAGCTTACAATAGGCACTTGAAACAATCATAATCAGGTTAGGGTTTTGCAAGGATGCTTTACAATTGAAAAGATCAATACTATATATAGTAAAGATAGTTTCGCTGACAGTTTCGCTATCAGCAAAACTATCCTGCCAAAACATAGTTTTGCCCGGCTGAGATAGACAGTTTCGCCGGGTGAAACTAGCAGCTTGCTATGAGCGAAACTACAGTTTTGGTTATAGTTTCGCTGGGTAGCAATACTAAACTAACTACCAAACATACAAAAGTAAACTAATATTAATCCTATTATGTTGTGATGCGGAATGTATATATTTAGATAAGGATTTTTCGCAAAGATTTAGTTTTAATTGGTTATTACAAATGGTAAACCACACACACACAAAAGGCAAGTGTACCTGTCGTGTGGTAATATAGTGCTGGTAAGAACCGAGTATCAATCCGTGGACACACCTAGCCTACTCAACAATCTTTCATTTTTGATTATCAAATTTGGTTTTTGTTTAAGAAAATGACAAATTGTATTGATAAGAATTTTAGCATTTAAAAAAATATTAATAACAAAGTAAACTAAAATTGATGGTGTGATTTAAAACCAGGGAATAGGTTATCATCCTAATTAGATTACACTTATGTAACTGAATTGATGGTGTGATTTAAAGATATTGATTAATGTAGTTATGTTAATATTGATAATGATGAGCTGGTGCGTTTTCTCATCTATCGTGCTACCGTAGTGACTAAGAGCTTATCGGGTGACAACACTACTTAGATCAAGCCCTAGGAATATAGGTAAATATTTTGTGACCTTTTTGACATATGATTTCTGAAAACATAACTTAATATTAAAAGAGAGTTGATCAAGTTCCTCCATGCAGGACCGGTGAAGGGCGGTCACTTACAACACAACAACACAAAGAGGAGATTAACTAGACTAATCAAATAATGAGACTGGATTAACCACAAGTGATGGTACAAAGACCATAGGTAAATAAGAGACAGAACAAGATAGCAACATACACAAGGAGATGGTTTTCAAGATTGAAGTATATTGCCTTCTCAAGTTTTTTTACAAGTGTTACAAAGCATAAAGGAAAGTTACAAGTACTTTAGATACATATACTACATTATACAGCCAGCCAAACTTTGAAGGCCAGCCTGATATAATTGATTAGACATAACACCAACTCAATTGTAGAGTCAAAAGGCAGATTGCCATTTGACCTGTGACTATGACATGCCATAGCTCACATCCTAATATATTACAAAAAGGATAAAGTACATGAAGTAGAAAATTACAAACTCAAGACCTCAATGTATAGTTACTAAAAGCATGGACCTTTTCACCAACTCATGCAAGTTGGTGACTTTATAGAGTTGCAGTGGAAAGGGGTCCAACTTTGTGTAAAGTACATCAGATAAAGCATGTATACTAAAAGTCTTCAGAAGAAATCTGTCTTCAAGTGTTGACTTCAGAAGACTTTATCTTTGATGCTTCGGAAGACTTCATCTTTGGCTTCGGAAGATATTGGTCTTGGCTTGGGAAGATTTCACACTTAGAATATTTAAGTTGCATGTGTGAAACTTCCGAAGCATTCTTCTTCAATGTACTTGTGCAGCATGCAAGAAACTTGAAGTGTTTGGAGTTGCATCAGCCTTAACATGTTTTCCTTACAAACTCCCCCTATGCTGATGCTACCAAAACACTTTGAAGACTTCAGAGATCAATAGTCCTTATTATGATGATGACCATCCCTTTCTTCAAAAGATGATCAGGATCACTCAAACTCTCAAAATATCTTCTCATGTCAAAGAGATCATGCAGAGGAAGATTAAGCATGTCCAGCCAAGTGTAGACATCCTCAATGCCTTGATCTCTAATGACATACCATCTTTCTAGATTTATGGTGTATGTCCAGGACAAGATGGGTCTTCCGACTGCTAGAGGAGCTGCTTGATTGGGAGTTGATGTTGCATCCTCTAGATGCACATTCTTAGGATGTTCTGACTCATCCTGAGGTTCAAAAAAGAATGTCTGTTTCTTCTTCTTTGACTTTGGCTTTAAAGTCATCCTTTTCTTTCTTTTTGTTTCTTTTGACTGAGAAGACAGGCCTGCAGCACCTGATTGATCTTCTTTGTCTTTCTCAATTGGGTCTTCCTCTCTCACAGGTTCAGAATGAGAGGGATTCTGACCCTTTGATGGATCAAAAGATGAAGCTTGCTAAGATTTAGCAGGATGTCCAGGTTATGTTGTCTCTTGTTGTTCAACTTTAACCTCCACTTCAGGTGGAGCTTGACTTGGAGGGGAGTGTAAGTCAATCAGCTCTCCACTCTTGATCTTTTGCTTGATTACCCTTATATGCTCATCCATGATGGATAGAGACATAGGGCCAAGTCTCCTTCCGGAGAATCCATACAGCTTCAAGAAGCACATCATCCTCTGCCTATCTGCAGACTTCTTCATGCTCTTCTAGATGATGGATCTTGACTTAGCCGCTTCTTCCTTTAGTTTCCTTTTAGTTGTCTTTCTTTCCTTGACTATCTCAAGTTCAAGTTCTTTGAGATACTCAAACTCAACATAGTCATAGGATAAGGGAAGAAGTGCATCTGCCTGATAGAGGGCTGTGGGACTCAGGTGGTTGATCATCTTGATCCTGTCTTCTTCTTTGTCTACCTGAGGTTCTTGTTAAACCACATCCTTATGTGTAGAACTTTCTTGAACTAGGGAGAGAGTGGGCATATGCTTATATAATCTCTTCTTTCTTCTTTCATTTGTATCAATAACTCAGCATCTTCTGCCACTTTCTTCTCTTTTGACCTTTCTCTGTCAACCTGCTCATTTAACTTCTCTAAGGGAAGAGAAATGACATTGTCTATATCATAGTTCCTTGTGTGCAAATAATTGATCCTGACTGCCCGCTACTCATCATCTTGAGTGTTTGGTCTGGGGGCAGCCCTGATAGCAGTTTATGTGAGTCTTGCAGACCTAGAAGTGTAACTTTCTCCCCTTAGCATCCTTTTCATCTCTCTCTCTCCTCTTCCTCAATCTCCTCAGATGTCATCTTTCTTCACCGTTTGTCACGCACAGACCTTTAGGACTCAGGGTGGAGAGAGCTTTGGCCTTTATTGCTTTTCTTTTGCTCTTTTTGATCAAGTTCTTCCTCAGAGACTTGGTCATTACAGTCTTCTTCTTCTCCTTAGAAGGATAGTGTCCCTTCTTAGAATCTTCCTCTTCACTCTTCTTTAAGAAATTCTTCACTATCACTCCTTTATCCTCTTCACCCAAAGGATCTATGAGAGGAAGCTCGTCTTCACAAGCTCCGCACCTGGGTGATCTTACAGACAAGATTGTGTGTGGAGGAGCTAACTCATTAGAACCCAATCCCTGCTTGTTTTGATAACACACCTTTTTGTGCAAGGATGGGGATATCATGTTCTTGAAGGTCTCTTCTTCAAGAACACACTTTTCTACCCTGGCATTGCTGATCACAAGCTCAGCCTGGCACTCAGTCAGCTTAGTTATAAGATCCTTGATTTGAGTCCTAAATTTTGTATGCTCATGTTTTAGAACTAAAATAGTTTTCTCTAAGTCCTCTATCTTCAGTTTATAATCATTTTCAAACTTTCTAAAATCAACTTTTAAGATGTTTAAGGACTCAAGATCAAATCTCATTTCTAGGTTGTAGGACCTATATCTGTTAACTTTAGCAATGCATTCAGGGGTACAGAGATGTTCCAATACCTTGGCTTCATCATGATCTGCCATTGCTTGGCTTTTTAGAAGCATCTTCCACCTGAAAGCTCTAGTCAAAGCCTCCTTCTCCAACAACAATTGTAGCTTGCTGCTTTGGCTTCTCATTTTGGGTAGCCTTGTTAGTGTAGTTTGATCTGGATTGTGCTTGGCCACCACTAGTTCTTGGTGCCTTACAGTTCCTAGCAAAGTGACCTATCAAGTTACAGTTGTAACACTTGACTTTGCTTTTGTCCAGTCCAAACTTTCCACTGGTTGCATTGCTGGGAAACTTCCTTCTAGTCCGCTTGTTGAACTTCTTGGCATTGTGAGTGAGAAGAGCCATCTGGTGGACTATTTCCATGTACTCTTGATCACCTGGATGGATACAGTCCAGGTCTTCAAGGGTGAAATGAGAGCTGCCACAACTTTCATCAGAAGATACAAAGGCTTAACAAGAACTTGCCTTTTGAAATGGGCTTCCTTGAGGGTATTTCTCCATCGGTGTCTCAGGGAAGGTGATGAAAGGACTCTTTTGTGAGTTGTTAGGGTAGTATATGAGATGATGTTTGGGTTCCATGCTATCCTTTCAACCACATGAAGGGCTAAACCCACTTGATTGTTGGAGTTTCATGATAAACCTTGCATGTTCATCTCCATCTGGTAGCCATTGAGAATCACAAACAACTCTGCTAGAGTAAGAGTTTTTAGGTTCTCAGTTCTCTTGATAGCCACACAGTAATGTGTCCATTACCTACAAAGTGAGGACATAGACTTCCTTACAATGGTTTCACTTGCTTTGAAGGTGAAGTTTTCAAACTGCTGCTTCAGGAGATCCTTCTTATTCTCCTTGGCTTCAGAAGAACCCTCATACTTTAGTTTCAATGCATCCCAGAGCTGCTTAGCTGTTTTGCATTTCTTAATACCTTTGTATACAGAGTTAGGAAGACCAGTCTGAAGGGCTGTCATGGCTTTCTAGTCAATCTCTACTCTCTTTCTATTTTCATCAGAGTAGTTAGCCACAACCTTGGGGATCATACCACCACCAGTAGCAGAAGGGGTGCTTGGTATGTAAGGTCCGTTCTCAACAAACTCCATTAATCTTGAATCTAGAAACCTCATGAAACCTTCCATTCTTTGGCACAAGGTGTCAAAGTCATCAAGGGTGATCAGTGGGGACTTGTTCATGGTTATTATTTCCATATCAGTCTTGGAAATGATTGCCATTTGAAAAGCATAGTATTTGTGTGTGAGAGGGATCTAAAGATGGTGAGATCTTATATCAAGAGCCTAAACTGCTCTGATACGAAATACAGGACCGGTGAAGGGTGGTCACTTACAACACAACAACACAAAGAGGAGATTAACTAGACTAATCAAATAGTGAGACTGGATTAACCACAAAAGATGGTACAAAGAACATAGGTAAATAAGAGATAGAACAAGATAGAAAAATACACAAGGAGATGGTTTTCAATATTGAAGTATATTGCCTTCTCATGTTCTTTTACAAGTGTTACAAAGCATAAAGGAAAGTTACAAGTGCTTGAGATACATATACTACATCCTACAGCCGACCACACTTTGAAGGCCAATTGGACACAATTGACTAGACACAACACAAAATCAATTGTATCGTCAAAAGGCAGTTGCCTTTTGACTTGTGACTATGACATGCCATAGCTCACTACCTAATAAATTACAAAAAGGATAAAGTACATGAAGTAGAAAGCTACAGACTCAATACCTCAATGTACAGTTACTAAAAGCATGGACCTTTTCACCAACTCATGCAAGTTGATAACTTTATAGAGTTGTAGTAGAAAGGGGTCCAGCTTTATGGAAAGTACATCAAATAAAGCATGTATACTAAAAGTCTTTGGAAGAAATCTGTCTTCAAGTGTTGGCTTCAGAAGACTTTGTCTTTTGAAGCTTTGGAAGACTTCATCTTTGGCTTCGGAAAATTTCACACTTAGAATATTTCAGTTGCATGTGTGAAACTTCTGAAACATTCTTCTTCAATGTAGTTGTGCAGCATGCAAGAGACTTGAAGTGTTTGGAATTGCATCAGCCTTAACATGTATTCCTTATAAACTTCCTCAAGTTCACATTGATGACATAGCCCTTGGTATTCCTTCCTCAAACAGACTCTGTATGTAGAAGTCTATAGAGTCCACATCAATGTGTACTTGAGGAAGTTGCTGAGTGCGCCCAATTGCAATGAGTATGGTGAGTCCTCAATGTCCACACTCACTAAAGAACTCCCAGCATATGTGGTTGTAATGACTTTCTTCCCCTCACTTGCAATTGTGCACACTCAGCAACTTCCTCAATTTCACATTGATGTCGACTCTATATACTCCTACATACAGAGTCTGTTTGACGAAGGAATATCAAGGGCTATGTCATCTCCACGAACTTCAAAACACATCATTGGGTGGAGGTATGATAGCAACAAAAGAGCCCCCATCGTTCTTAGAGTTCAAGGGCAACAAGAGGTTTTAAATTTTCAGAACTTGAACTTCTATGAAGGTCTGGATCTAGTCAAAATGCTACTTGTCAATCAAATCCAATCAAGACAAGCTGACATGCTGGCTCAAAGAATCCAAGACATGATCACTGTAGAGTTCAGCTTAAGAAGGAGACTAAGGCAATCAGGTAATACCATAGGTCAACTAGACGCTGAGGCAGACCCTAAGATTAGTTTCATATAGGAAACCTTAACTAAAGGCCTAGTGGTAGAATCTGAGAGCCATGTCTCATCATCATCAACTGCTACAGAGATTCATACCCTTATTGAGACACCTGTTGGTGAAGGTGCTTCTCAACCTCTCTCTAGCCAGAGCTTGGATGCTACACCAAGCAATGAAGGCCAAAGCTCTGTCCACCCTGAGTCACAAAGTTCTGTAAGTGACAAAGGGAAAAGAAAGATGACATCTAAGGAGATTGAGGAGGAGAGAGAGAGAGAGGAAAAGGAAGCTGAGGGGAGAAAGTTGATCTTCTGGGTCTGCAAGACTCAAGGAAACTACTATTAGGGCTTCCCCCAGAACAAACACTCAAGATGATGAGTTGAGGGTAGTCATGATCAACTACTTGAAGATCAGGAACTATGACATAGACAATGTCATTTCTCACCCCTTAGAAGAGTTAAATGAACTAGTTGACAAAGAAAGGTCAAAGGAGAAGAAAGAGGCAGAAGATGGTGAACTACTAGTACAAATGAAAGAAAAAAGAAGAAATAAAGGATTATATAAGCATGTGCCTACTCTCTCCCCAGTTCAAGAATGTCCTGCACATGAGAAAGTTGTTCAACAAGATACTCAGGTAGACAAACAAGAAGACAAGATCACGATGATCAACTACTTGAGTGCCACTGGCCTCTATCAAGCAGATGCACACTTTCCCTTATCCTGTGATGATGTTGAGATTTAGCATCTCAAACAACTTGAGCTTGAGATAGTCAAGGAAAGAAAGACAACCAAAAGGAAGCTAAGGGAAGAAGCTGTTAAGTCAACATCCATCATCCAGAAGAGCATGAAGAAGTCTGCATACAAGCAGAGGATGATGAGCTTCTTGAAGCTGTATGGATTCTCCACAAGGAGACTTGGCCCTATGTCTCTATCCACATTAGATGAGCATATTAGTTTAATCAAGAAGAAGATCAAGAGTGGAGAGCTGATTGACTTACACTCCCCTCCAAGTCAAGCTCCACTTGAAGTGGAGGTTAAGGTTGAACAACCAGAGACAACACAACCTGGACCTCCTGGTAAATATCAGCAAGCTTCATCTTCTGATCCATAGCACGGTTAGACCCCCTCTCCTTTTGAACCTGTGAGAGAGGAAGACCCAACTGAGAAAGACAAAGAAGATCAATCAGGTGCGGCAGACTAGTCCCCTCAGTTAAAAGAAACAAAGAGAGAGAAAAGGATGGCTTCGAAGTCAAAGCCAAAGAAGAAGAAAGATACATCCTTTTCTTAACCTCAGGATGAGACAAAACATCCTGAGAATGTGCAGCCAGAGGATGCTACATCAACTCCCAATCAAGCAGCTCCTCTAGCAGCAGGAGGACCCATCTTGTCCTGGACATACACCATAAATCTAGAAAGATGGCATGTCACTAGAGATCAAGGCATTGAAGATGTCCACCCTTGGCTGGACATGTTCAATCTGCCTCTGCATGATCTCTTTGACATGAGAAGACATTTTGACAGTGTGAGTGATCCTAATCATCATATGAAGAAAGGGATGGTCATCATCATAATGAGGACTGTTGATATCTGAAGTCTTCAAAGTGTTTTGGTAACATCAGCTTAGGGGGAGTTTGTAAGGAATACATGTTAAGGCTGATGCATCTCCAAACACTTAAAGTCTCCTACATGATGCACAAGTGCATTGAAGAAGAATGCTTCAGAAGTTTCACACATGCAACAAAAGTATTCTAAGTGTGAAATTTTCTAAAGCCAAGACCAATATCTTCCGAAGCCATAGATGAAGTCTTCTGAAGCTTTATAGACAAAGTCTTATGAAGTCAACACTTGAAGATAGATTTCTACCGAAGACTTTTAGTTTACGTGCTTTATCTGATGTACTTTATAAAGTTGGACCCCTTTTTGTTGCAACTCTGTAAAGTCACCAACTTGCATGAGTTAGTGAAAATGTCCATGCTTTTAGTAACTGTACATTGAGGTCTGGAGTCTGTAACTTTCTACTTCATGTACTTTATCCTTTTTGTAATACATTAGGATGTGATCTATGGCATGTCATAGTCACAAGTCAAAAGACATCTGCCTTTTGACTCTACAATTGATTTTGTGTTGTGTCTAGTCAATTGTATCCGGCTGGCCTGCAAAGTATGGCCGGCTGTACGATGTAGTATATGTATCTCAAGTACTTGTAACTTTCCTTTATGCTTTGTGACATTTTTAAAAGAACTTGAGAAGGCAATATACTGCAATCTTTGAAACCATCTCCTCGTGTATTTTGCTATCTTGTTCTGTCTCTTATTTACCTATGTTCTTTGTATCATCTCTTGTGGTTAATCCAGTCTCACTATTTGATTAGTCTAGTTAATCTCCTCTTTGTGTTATTGTGTTGTAAGTGACCACCCTTCACCTATCATGCATTTGATATTAGAGCATTCCAGGCTCTTGATATAAGAACTCACCATCTTTAGATCCCCCACACACACAAATACTAAACTTTTCAAATGGCAGCCATTTCCAAGACTAATTTGGAAATTGGAACCATGAACAAGTCCCCATTGATCACTCTTGATGACTTTGACATTTAGTGCCAAAGAATGGAAGGTTTAATCAGGTCTCTAGATTCAAGAATGTGGGAGTCTGTTGAGAATGGACCTTACACACCAAGCACTCTTTCTACTACTGGTGGTGGTATGATCCCCAAGGTTGTGGCTAACTACTCTGATGAAGATAGGATGAGAGTAGAGATTGACTAGAAAGCCAAGACAGTCCTTCAGACTTCTCTTTCTAACTCTATATATAGAGGTTTCAAAAAATGCAAAATAGCTAAGCGGTTGTGGGATGCCTTGAAATTGATATATGAGGGTTCCTCGGAAGCTAATAAGAACAAGAAGGATCTCCTAAAGCAGCAGTTTGAAAACTTCACCTTCTAAGCAGGTGAAACCATGACTCAGCAATACTTCATTTATGTTGAGATTGTGGATATTCGAGTGGTGGAGGAGTTGCTCTTCAGAATAGAAACATTGTAAGGAAGTTTATGTCATCACTTCATAGGAAATGGACACACTACTATGTGGTTATAAAGAGAACTGAGAACCTAAAAACTCTTACTCTGACAGAGGTGTATGGGATTCTCGGTTGCTACTAGATGGAGATGAACATGCAAGGTTCATCTAGAAAGTCCAACAATCAAATGGGTTCAGCCCTTCATGTGGTTGAAAAGGATAGCATAGAACCCCAACATCATCTCATATGCTACCCGGACAACTCATAAAAGGGTCCTTTAATCACCTTCCTTTAGACACCAAAGGAGAAGTCCACTCAACGAAACTCATTCCAAGAGACAAGTTCTTCTCAAGCCTTTATGTCTTTTGATAAAAGTTGTGGTAGCTCTTATTTCACCCTTGAAGACCTGCACTGTATCCATGCAGATGTTCTGGAGTACATGGAAATAGTGTCGCAGATGGCTCTTCTCACTCACAAAGCCAAGTAGTTCTACAAGTGGACTGGAAAGAAGTTTCCCAGCAATGCAACCAGTGGAAAGTTTGGACTGGACAAAAGCAAAGTCAAGTATTACAACTGTAACTTGATGGGTCACTTTTCTAGGGACTGTAAGGCACCAAGAACAAGTGGTGGCCAAGCACAATCCAGATCAAACTACACTGACAAGGCTACCCAAAATGGGAAGCCAAAGCAGCAAGTTCCAGTTGTTGTTGAATAAGGAGGCTTTGACTGGAGCTTTCAGGTGGAAGATGCTTCTCCAAACCAAGCACTGATGGCAGATCATGATGAAACCAAGGTATTGGAACTTCTCTGTACCCTTGAATGCATTGCTAAAGTTAACTGATACAGGGCATACAACTTAGAAATGAGATCAGATCTTGAGTCCTTAAACAACTTAAAAGTTGATTTTAGAAAGTCTAAAAATGATTATAAATTGAAGGTAGAGGACTTAGAGAAATCTATTTCAGTTCTAAAACATGATAATACAAACTTTAGGACTCAGATCAGGATCTCATAACTAAGCTGACTGAGTGCCAGGCTAAGCTTGTGATCAACAAAGCCAACGCTGAAAAGTGTGTTCTTGAAGAGGAGACCTTCAAGAACATGATATCCTTATCCTTGCACAACAAGGTGTGTTATCAAAACAAGCACGGACTGGGTTGTAATGAGATAGCTCCCCTACACACAATCTTGTCTGTAAGATCACCCATGTGTGGACCTTGTGAAGATGAGCTTCCTCTCATAGATCCTTTGAGTGAAGAAGATGAAGAAATGATAGTGAAGAATTCCTCTAAGAAGAGTGTAGAGGATGATTCTAAGAAAGGCCACTATCGTTCTGTGGAGAACAAGAAAACTGTGATGACCAAGTCTATGAGGAAGAACTTGATCAGAAAGAGCAAAAGAAAAGCAAGGAAGGCTCAAGAGATCAAGGCTACTTTTGACTCCAACCAGAAAAACATTTTAATCTCTACAGGGTTTGACGTAGTGAAGATTGAAGACATCAACCTAAACTCTTTTGCTAAGAGTTCTGGTTGATGTTCAAATCATATCAGTACCAAGAAGAAGGTTGATCTGGTGTATACCACTGCTACACAACCTGAACCATCCAACTCCATGAACAGTCCTCAACCCAAAAGGACTGTCTCAACATCTACAAAGATGAAGGTGGAGAAGGGATGTGATCAAAGTCAGTCTTGTTCTCAGCAGAAGGCTCTTGGGAAGAAGAAAATGGAGTGTGTCATGTGTGAAAGTACTACTCATTTTGCTAAGGATTATCCGTACAATCCCAAAGGTACTCTTCACATGACCAAGACAAGGTGTTCCAAGAGTTTCATGAAGATTCAAGCTTCAGAAGGAAAATCTGTTTCCTTTGGAAGCTCCAAAACTAAGAAGAAGGCAAGTGGAAAATTGCCTTCAGAAGAAAATTTGGTCTCAGAAGGAAAAAATACTTCTGAAGTACTGAAGTCTACTACAGTGTCTGCAAAATCTTCCAAAGGTCCAGTCATCAAAACTTCCAAAGTCTCAAAAGCTTCTGAAGTGTTGAAGGTCAAGTCCAAACTTCCAAAGGTGGTGTGCAAGTCAAAGAAAGACCAAGTGACTGGAAGTTCTACTTCAACAACAGCTCAAGATCCTCCAAGCACTACTATAGGATTTATACTGTTGCATTACCTTCTATTTCTCTTAGTGATCCCAAGACAAGTAAGGCTTGGGTTTCCAAATATAACTAATCATTTTCTTAGCAGGGACATCTCCAGACAAACAAGAATGTCTGGATCATTGACAGTGGCTGTTCCAGGCACATGACAGGCAATAGGTCACTACTCTAGAACTTTGAAAGGATTGATGGTGGGCCATTTGATTTTGGAAGAGATGAAGATGGTTACATTTCTGGAAGTGGCAAGGTCACAAATGCTAAGCTCAACATTGAAAAGGTACACTTTGTCAAGGAGCTTGGTTACAATCTTCTGAGTGTATCCCAATTTTGTGATTAGAGTCATAACATGCTCTTTACTGTGCATGAGTGCATTGTTCTCCAGCTTGGGGTGGTCATTCCTCATGAACATATTTTGCTTAGAGCCCCCAGGAAAGGAAGCATGTACAAGATGAACTTGGAAGAAACATCTCCCTCTAGAGAAGTTTCATGCTTTCTGTCTAAAGCCAATACTAATGAGTCTTTTCTATGGCATAAAAAAATGTGACATGTAAACTTTAAGAACATGAATAAACTTATTAAGAATGATTTGGTAATTGGAATGCCAAATAAAGAGTTTACAAGTGATGACCATTATGTTGCATGCCTGAAAGGGAAGCAACACAAGGTATCTCACAAGCCTAAGGAAATGAACTCTATCACTACACCCCTACACTTGTTACATATGGATCTATTTGGCCCTACTAGTGTAATGAGTCTAGGAAGGACCTCTTACTGTTTAGTGATCACAAATAACTTTACAAGATCACTTGGGTCTTCTTCCTTAGAACTAAGGATGAGACTCCCAAGATTTTGAAGAATTTCATCCTAAGGATTAAGAATCAATCTGATCACAAGGTCAATACCATTAGATGTGATCAAGGAACTGAATTCAAGAACCAAATCCTTGATACATTGTGTGATGAAAAGGGTATTAAAAGACAATACAATGCTCCCAAGACTCCTGAGAAGAATGTTGTTGTTGAGAGGAGAATTAGGACATTGATTGAAGCTACAAGAACAATGTTGTCTGACTCTAAGCTGCCCATCACCTTCTGGGCAGAGGTAGTCAACACTGCATGCTATATGCAAAATAGAGTTTTACTTGTTAAGACTCATGGCAAGACTCCTTATGAACTTTGGCCCAAGAGGAAACCTTTCATTGGCTTTCTCAAGTCATTTGTATGTCCTTGCACCATCTAAATACTAAAGATCAAATTGCCAAATTTGCTGAGAAATCACATGATGGACATTTTATTGGATACTCTTCCCAAGCTAAGGCTTATAGAGTATACAATCTCAGAACTAGAATCATTGAGGAGTCAGCCAATGTGACTTTCAATGAACACACACCTTGTATGGCTGGTTCTGGTCCTGATTGGTTATTTGATATAGATTTAGTTACTAACTATTTTCATAATCTTGTGAGACAGTTTCAGGATCTGCAGATATCATATCAACGGGTGATCCTAATCAAGATTTGAGCTGAGAAGACCTTCAAGCAACACATCTTTAGCTCCAGTTGTAACTACTTCTGCAAATGAAGTGTCTATCAGCACCACAATGAGAAACTCAGCTGATACATCTAGGATTATTAGGGACCGTGTACGTATGGAGTACTAACTAATTTTGGGTGTATACCAGATCAAATAGTGCACAATCTTATTTGATTGGTGATCCAATCAGGGAGAACACAGTTCAGATCAATCGAACGATTAAAGAAATGTTATAAACGATTAGAACAAGATCAACTGTGATCTATGTACTTGGAACAGGTTTTCTTAAGTCTCTGCACGGCTAGGGTACGATTATGTGCGTAGGTATTCGAATTGTTATGTTTTTCCACGAATTAGATGGTATTTATAGGTTAGGGTCTTCCAATCGTACGACTAAACCATTAGCATGATTTCAGTCGTGCGACTAAATCATGTGATTGATCCATCCGCACGACTGAAGGTTCAGTCTTGCGACTAAGTCAATCTTATGTATCAATTGTGCGATTGATCCATTCTCCTGGTTCAATCATGCGACTGGTCCATTAGCATGAAGTATTCATGCGTATGATCCATTAGCATGGTCCATTCACATGAGGACTTCATATGATTAAGTTTGAACATGTTTCTCAATCATTATTGACTAAGAATTATGTACAACAACCACAAACCTATATAGTTAGCGCACTATAAATTATCACACAATAAACAATGAAATATTAAACATCATAAGCATCAACCACATATTGTATTTCATTCACACACATTCATTACATATATGTAAGACATGATAGACATTTTACATTAAGCTTTTAAACTTGGTATATATGTATCAACAAACTCCCCCTTTGACCTAGTTTACATTAGTGTCTAACATTCTTCATTAGCTCCTTACTTTTCTTGTACTTTTCCTCTCTAGTAACTACAGCATGTATCTCAAATGCAAAACATAGTCGTATCACGTTCTGGAACTGGAGGGCTTGTACTATATCTTGCGAGTAATAGAATAGTGGTAACTTGTATAAGGTATAGACATCGTCTGCAGACAAGTTGGTCAGCCACATAGGGTCGAACACCTAGATAGTTTCCATTTTGCTCTCTCTTTGTAAGACTATGACCGCTTCACCTGTTCTCCAATCATAATACCACCACTTGAAGTGTGGAGTGAAGTCCTGTGGCATTTCCCTTAGAGGGATTTTGGACATTGTGCACGGAGGACTCCACTTCAGCACTACCTTAGGCTTTCCAGAAATGGGATCCACTTCAGACCTTCTGATGTACCTCTTCGGTTGTTGACTCCAGTTCAGCACTACCTTAGGCTTTCTAGCCTGACATTTCCTTGGATCATCATATAATAAATTAGAGGTGCCAGCTGGTTGAGCTCAAAACTAGGGAGAGTCTTCAGATCATGTGGGAATCTAAAGTACTCTATGCCCTTCTCCCTCTTAACTGCATACACATTAAGATCCTCAAGATATGCCCACATGAAATTCTTGCCTGACACCTTTAAACGTTTCTTGACCTTGTATAACTTGGTGTAGACATTTGACTTTTGTACAGTGCGTTGGGCTTGTATCTCAGCAAAACAAGCCGCCCATTTAGCCTTCTTTAATTCAACATTAGCGTCTGTCGAGAGTAGCACTGCTTGGGCTTGGGCTTGGCTCTCAGGTTTGGGCTTGGCTCTCATTCATCTCAGTCTCTTTTTCCATCTCATCCATTTTTACAAAGGTAGCACTGCCAAGAGTGTCACCCAAGTTGGGGATCACATTGCCCTCTCGGTCAGTGTACTCTGGATAGTGGTCAGCAGTGACATCCTCTATCTCGATTTCATTTACATCATCACTTGTCACATCAAAAGTAGGTGCATCTTTGACAATATCATCTGGGTTTAGCCTGAACATCTCAGGAAGTTGCTCGCCGGTCAGGTCATGTATGATTTCTCCTTCTTTGGGAGTATCGCTCACCGACCTTCTAACTATCCCCTGCAAATCCAGAATCATTGTAAGTTGAGACTTGATTTGTTGTAGGGGAGCAACATCGTATTCATCTTGCTTAGATGTTTGATCTGCTTGATTTATACATTTAAAACACATCAATCATTAGTAATTAATCAAGTCATTCAAACACTTGATAAAGATATGTGAACATTAATTACCGGATTTTAATACAAGATTCAAGTACAAAGGTTTTCAAATACATAAGCATCTAGTCATCACTTTTGGCTTGAATTTCCGGCTTCTCAGCAGGTGGGGCAGAGATGATGCTCCTTGGTCTTGAGTTCTCCTTATCCTTCTCTCTTGACCTTGAGCTAAGGCAGATGCAGCTGCATCTCCTTCTTCATCATTATCATCATCTTTCTTTCCCCTTGACCCGTCATCATCACTATCATCTTCTTCATCAGTCTCATCATCATCACCATCATCATCATCTTCACCATCATCATCTTCATCGTCATCATCATCACCCTCTCTAATGTTTAGAGGCTCATCTTTAGATCCCTTTAGTTTGAGCATGATCGTCCAGTTTGAGGCCTCCAACTCTTCACTGATTTGTCATTGAGCTCTTGAAAGCATTTAGCTCCACAAGCTGACATAGCTTAGCAGCTTTTTCCTCGTCATCAGGTAATAGCTTTAGCACTATGCGGTTAAGTGCAACGAGCTGTTCCTCTACCCCACTGGAGGGTAGAGTGGGTCTTGTGGTGAAGATGGTGTGGGATGATGACCTGCTTGGTGGCTTGTGGTGGTAGTGGTGGATGTGGTGAATATGGGTGGTGGGATAGTAGTGGATGGTGAGTGGGTGGCTGCAGAAGAGGTGGTTGGGA
This sequence comes from Flaveria trinervia, assembly GCA_025506515.1. Lineage (NCBI taxonomy): Eukaryota > Viridiplantae > Streptophyta > Magnoliopsida > Asterales > Asteraceae > Flaveria > Flaveria trinervia. The sequence goes on along the minus strand of CM046449.1, from coordinate 54,030,121 downwards.
GTGTGGAAGTGGTGGCAAGGGGTGCGGTAGTGGTGGTCATAGCTGCGGTGGTGGTTATGGTAGTAGTGGTGGTGGTTGTGGCAGTAGTGGCGGTTGTGGCAGTGGGAGTGGATGTGGTCAATGTAAATCTTGCCTCTTACCCTTTTTGCCATAAGGGTGAGCCATCCTCTTCTTCGTGGATCCTTTAGAAAAAGAGGCTCCCCCTTGGCTGCTAGGAAGGTCCGGGGTATAAGATGGATATGTATCAACAGTAACAGCATCCCCGGACTCCCCTTGGCGTCCACCAACCGTCCTGAGCCCTCTCCCCGTGGCTACGACCTGACTCCCCACTGTTTGCACTAGAGGCTCTTCATCCTCCTCCTCCTCCTCCATCTGAAAATCACGATTGATTCGGGTCTTCCCGCACCATCACCTCCTAAACCATCACCGTGGTCGTGATCATCAGAATCATCAGAGGGTAGAGCAATAGACTCAACATCAGAGTCATTATCATCGTGGCACCACTTCCTCTTGGCTGGGGCCATATAACTGTCTTGGGCTAGATGCCCAACAACCTCCTCACTGGGGGCTTCACCTGCTTGCCCTGGTAGACCTTCATCCTCCCAAGGGTGGTGTCATCCATGACCTCAAGAGTAACTGCATCATGACTCTCCTTAGGCAGTGAAGGAAGCTTCTCGTCAATAATCATCTGTTGGAATCGGGGGTACATGTAGAAGCCTTCCTTGCCTTTGGCCTCTATGTTCTCGATTAGGTAGGAGAAGATGACGCGAGAAAAAGTGAACGGATGGTTTAGTACCAGTGCAACGAATGCATTTTGGATTTGGTCAGAGAGGTCGTCAAATCCTCCACGCCTAGAGGCTATGAACTTTAGGATCACATGTGCCAAATACGTTAATGGAGGGCACATGTTAATCTTGTTCAGTACCATGACATTTAAGTCACCAACGTACTGGATCCTCATAAAGCATCCCCGGACTATCATCGGATGTAGCCTAGTTGGTGGTTTCCATCCTCACCCAGACCTATGACTCGTCTCAAGTCCTCTTTAGTGATCACTATCTCTTGACCCAAGATTAAGCTCCGTATACAATGAGGCTCCGTTGATCTGTCAACCCTAACACTATCCCAGAATGCCTGCTGGATGGATCTGTCGGGTGTGCTGGGAGTCAAGATAGCTTTGAAGATCCGTGATCTGTGCAGAAAAGTAATAATCCCTGAGAACTCAGCAGCGTTCCGGGAAGTAGGATCAAGGAGAGCACAGATGTTGTGCTTGGTATTTGGAGTCCACCTCTCTACCATGTTTTAATAACTTAAGACACATAATCATTAGATTAATCCATAAAAGAAATACTTAAAAGTTAAACTGTTTTGAAAGCAGTCTTGTTCAATTGTGCGATTGAACCATATGACTGAGTGTAGTCGGTTGATCGAGTAGGGGACTGAGTTTAATCGGATTACTGAGCATGCGGTTGAGTTCAATCGGGCGATTGTGTATGCGGTTAAGTTCAGTCTGGAGATTGTGCTCATACACCTAGTTCATTCATCTGATTGAGTCATTCACCCAGTTCATTCGGCCGATTGAGTCACTCACCCAGTTCAATCGTGCGATGGAAGGTCATTCGGAGTGACTAGTCGCATAGCTCACTGTTCGACACTTTAACCCCGAATCTAGGTCAAAAATTGAAGTTAAATGTTGTGTTTAGACTCTTTAGACTCGCAAAAACCCTAATTGTCACAGTTTGTCTTTCATTTTAACCATTATGCATGTTTATGTGGTCTATTTGATGGTTGTTACAAATTTCTTGATTTTTAATCAATTGGGCTGTTAGGGTTTGAATACACCACACATATTGTGCAATTTAAGTCACTCATTACCTATAGATGATGAAAAAACATGATAGTAACACAATGGTGGTGAGAAATCAACTCAATCAAATTTTGGCAGAGTGTATGTGCTTTCGGGCGATTTTAGGGCAATTGAGGGGTGATGAGGAGATGCGGCCAACTTTAGCCCTATTTTTATTGATTTTATCTTCAGTTGGGCGACCGGACCTATTCATGCGCTTCATTCGGGCGACTGGGTCTCAATCGTGCGACTGGCTCAGTCAGTATCATTCATTCGTGTGACTGGGGTTCAGTCGTATGACTGACTCAGTCGGTCACCTCCATTCGTGCGATTGGCTCATACTCATGATCAAATCGTGCGATTGATTCATTCTCATGCTCCATTCATGCGACTGATCCATACCTATGGTCGAGTCGTGCGAATGACTTTGACTTGTTAATTTGACCTTATGCGCTTTCAAACACTTATCCTTTTAACAATAGATTAAACATTATCAGTGATGATCATCTCAGACATGACCTTTTTAATTAGAAAACAACTATTATCACCTCAAACGTGATCCTTTTACATAGAACGAACTTGTCACCTCAGACGTGACTCATTTTATTTTTGAATGTTTTGGTCACCTCATACGTGACCCTTTTGTGTGAGTGATTCACAGATTACGACGAGTTGTTGAGTCCGACTCTTACCTTACAATTTACTAAAATTAAACAAACAACTTGAAATTAAGTACAATAACAAGACACTCTTTTGTACAACTTGAATTCAACCAATTAGAATACTCAACCTATTACAATACTTCTAAGTCATTTGACTTCCTGGACAACACAACTTCAATTCAATTTTATCAGTTCTGGTACAATTCATTTTGGAATCATACAGGTGTATTAGAATCATTTGGGACATTTTCATTTACCATTTTGATGCTCGAGTCTTTTTTTATCCGAGAGTCAAAAGCAAGTTTAGGAAATCATACTAGATCTACAAGGTGCACACAATTGATTTTGACTTTCATGAACTGCACCTCACGATGATTGCTAGTATACTTGTCCTCTTAAATCCATACACAGACTTTTGACACACATTGGTGATGAGTTAAGGTTTAATTTTTCAACAAGCATTAGTGGATCCCACGACTAATATGGTTATCAAAATTCCTTAGGAGATTTTTGAGCAGTCTACGGTTATTCTCAAGAAGAGACTATTCTAAGAGCTTTCAAAGAGATGCCAAGCTTCAGGTCAGGCCATCACACACCAGAGAGGCGCAGACAACAATGAATTCTAGAATATTTAGATTATGCTTATCCTCAGTTTAGTGTCACCACATAGCAGAGAGGCACACAACCTATCTTCTTGTTAGAGCATATATTTTCTTTTTGAACATAACACACTAACAACATAAGTTATCAGCTTGATTGCATTTTGCATTTTTCCATGTGCTTTGCTCAGTTTTATGGTCGTCCGCACATATTTGTGGCATTAATTTTGCTCGTCACCCCTTATTGAAACTTCATTGATTGTGTTAACCAGGGATAAGATAGGAACCCACAACAGGGTGAACAACTTAGTTTGAGCTTGAAATCACCAATGAGGTCTACTTATCTATTGTGTTGAATGTACCGACACATCATAAAATGAGCTAACAACCTCTAGGTCTACTTTCTCTATGTTACCACAGTAGCATACTAGTTTACATATAATCTTTCCTTTTATTTTGCTTAGACTTTTCAGACTCATAATTTGAATTTTGCATCTTAATTGTTTAAGGTGTTTTAAATGCCCAAACTATTTGTTCCCTGTGTACTATTATTTTCCATAAACTTTGAATCAGTAATACAGATTTGATTACTTTCCTTTTATCTAAGCTTTTCTCCTGCCTTGTTTTTCTAGTAAGTAAATAACACGACTAATATAATACTAATGTAACCTATTCTCCCCCTAACATTCTAAAACCGAAAATGTTTTTGCGTATTGAAATGTAATAATAAAATATAATAAAATAAGATTAACTCTACTCGTCGGACTATGTACTGTCATGGTTGGACAGATGATGAGGCTCCTTGGTCTTGATTTCTCTTGGTGCATCTCTCTTGACCCTGAGCTGATGTAGGTGCAACTACACCTCCTTCTTTATCATCATCATCATACTGCCTTTCACTTGTCTCTTCATCATCACTGCCCTCATCATCATCATCACTATCATCATCTCCATCATCACCATCATCATCATCACCTTCTTTGATCTTCATAGGCTTATCTTTTGATCCTTTTAGCTTGAGCCTGAAAGACTTGTTAGATGTCTCAAACTCCTTAATCTTCTTTTCTAATTGGACTTTATGCTCCTAAAGTTGGGCAATTTCCTGAGCCTACTGGTAGATCTGCTGTGTTTGGGCAGCAGTTAGCTCCACAAGCCGTCGTAGCTGGGTAGTCTTCTCGTCATCAGCAGCCAACAGCTTCGGCACCATACGGTTCAGTGCTGACAGCTGTTCCTCCACCCCACTACGACGTAAAGATGATCCTATGGGGAATGTTGGCTGGAATGATGGTTCGGCTTGGTGGCTGGTGGTGGTAGTGGTGGCTGTGGTGAATATGGGTGGTGGAGGGTAGGCTATAATGGTGGTTGTGGTGCATGTGGATGGTGGTATATGAGTGGGTGGTGGTTGGTAGGATGTAGTGGTAGGTGGTGTGGTAGTGGTGGTGGTAGCAATAGTGGATGAGGTGGTGGTTGTGGCAGTAGTAGAGGTCAATGTTAAACCATAGCCTCTTCCTTTCTTGCCATAGGGGTGAGCCATTCTCTTCCTCCTTGTGCCTTTAGACACTGTGGCTCCCCTTGGCTGTTGGGCGGGTCCGGGGTATATGATGGATCTGTATCAGCAACAACAGCATCCCCAGACTCCCTGTGGCATCCACCAAGCATCCTAATACCTCTCTATGTGGCTACGACCCATTTCCCCCCGTTTGCCCCAGAGACTCTTCATCAGACTCCTCCTCCTCTTCCATCTGGACTCAGGGTGAATAGGAGCTAGTTTGGATCCACCCTAACCATCCCCTCCCTGATCAGCATCATGATCATTACCATCAAAGTCATCAGAGGGTAGAGCAATCTGCTAAACTTCCGAGTCGCTATCATCATGTCACCACTTTTGCCGAACTAGCGCCACGTATTCTTCTCTAGCTAAGTGCCTAAATACCTCTTTACAGGGCGCTTTACCTGCTTGCCCCTGTAAACCTTCATTTATCCAAGAGTGGTGCCATCCATGATCTTGAGAGAGACATCATCATGGCTCTCCTTAGGCAGCGAAGGAAGCTTCTCGTCAACGATCATCTGTGGGAATTTAGGGTACATGGAGAAACCTTCCTTGCCTTTGGCCTCTAAGTTCTCGATCAAGTAGGAGAAAATCATGTTAGAGAAGCTGAAGGGGTGATTCAGCACTAGTGCCACGTAGGCATTCTGGATTTGGTCAGATAGATCATCAAATCCACCCCTTTTGAAGCAATGCACTTCAGAATGACATGAGTAGGTACTTGAACTAGGGACACGGGTTGCTTTTATTTAGCACACCTGCATTGATGTCCCAAGAGTACATCATACATAGACCGTATCCCCTTACGGTAAGAGGATGTAGCCTGGTTTGGTAGGTAGCATCATCTCCCAAATCTAGTACGCGTCTAAGGTCGGTTGTTGTGACCTCAATCTCTTGGCCAAAAATGGTGCTACGTGTACAGTAGGGCTCAGTCAATCGGTCAATGGACGCACCTTCCCAGAAGGCCTGCTGTATAGATCGATAGGGTGTGCACAATGCAGATATCGCTCTATAGATCCTCGATCTCCTCAAAAAAGCGATAATACTAGCAAACTTGGCAACATTCCGAGTGGTGACATCCAAGTGAGCACAAATGTTGTGCTTGGTGTTGATGATTCACCTATCTGCCATGATTCTATAACACAAGCCACAAAAACATTAGATCTACACATAACAGAAATCGTTGCAACTTAAACTGTTTGAGATCAATCTGGTTCAATCGTGCGATTGAACCATACGACTGAGTTCTGTCGGTTGATTTAGTATGCGACTGAGTTCAGTCGGGCGATTGAGCCTATGCTTGGGTTCAGTCGGTGACTGAGCTCATACACCTCGTTCATTCGGCTGACTGAGTCATTTTCCTAGTTCGATCGTGCGATTGAAGTTCAATCGTGCGATTGAAGGTCAATCGGAGTGACCAGTCGCATACTTCCCTGTTCGACACATTTATCCTGAATCTAAGTCAATTCTAGCAGTTTAATGTTGTGTTTAGGTTCTTTAGACTTGCCAGACTCTCAATCTTTGCTGTATGCCTTTCATTTTACCCAGTTTTTACTTTTATTTGTTTTGTTTGATTGTTAACACTCTTTTCTTAATTTTAATCGATTTAGGCCAGTTAGGGTTTGTTTTCTATGTGCATTTAGTGCGATTCGGGTCGCAAATTACCTACAAATGAAGTACGAACTTGTCAGTAACTAAATGGTGAGGAGAAATCAAGCTAAGCAAATTTGGGTAGAGTGTCTCTACTTTCGAGCGATTATAGGGCGATTGAGGGGCGATGACCATGTGCGACAGATTTTAGCCCTATTTATACTAAATCTGGTTTCAATCCGGCGACTGGATCCATTCGGCCTTTCCAATCGTGCGATTGGAGCTTAGTCGTGCGATTGGCTTAGTTGGTCACATTCAGTTGGCTGACTGGGGTTTCAGTCGGGCGACTAACTCATTTGGTCACCCCTATTCAGGCAATTGGCTCATTCTTGTAGGCCAGTCGTGTGAATGGTTCATATTCGTGCTCTATTCGGGTGACTGGTTCATAAGTATGGTCCAATTGTACGACTGGCTCATACTTATGAGTTTGGCCTTATGACCATTTTAACTGAGAAAACTATTGATCCTCTGAGACGTGATCCTTTTTAAAACAATTAGTAACCTCAAACATGACCCTTTTAGTGAGTGATTCCCAGATTGACTTTCGATGCGTAGTCCGACATTTAACTGATAAATTAACTGAAAGTTAACTAAATTAAGCAACTATAAATAAAACAAAATTAAAACATATTTTTGTAATTTTGTGTGAGGTTGAAATCCTAAGATAGATATCTAGCAGATTTATTTCTCGAAGAGTAAAGCTTCAAGTTATTTTGATCATAGCTGGAACGATTCATTATGAAATCATACAGGTATATCAAATCACTCGAGACATGTTTCCAAAACCTTTTGATGCTAGATTATTTTTTTCATCGAGAGTTATTAGCAAGTGTAGGAAATCAAACTAGTGCCACAAGATGCATAGTGGTTTGGACTTTCAAGAGTTGCAGCCACAATGATCGTCAGTATACTTGTCCTCTTAAATCCATACACAGACTTTTGACATAGTTTAGTGATGATTTAAGGTTTATTTATTTCAACAAACATTTGTGGATCCCAAGCTTATATGGTAATCAACGTTCCTTAGGATATGTTTGAGCGGTCTACGAGTAGTATTCAAGAAGAAACTATTCTAGAGCTTTCAAAGAGATGCTAAGCCTCAGGTCAGTGCCACCGCACAGCAGAGAGGTGCAACCAACAATGAATTCTACAATATTTAGGTTATGCTTATCTTCAGGTCAGTGCCACCGCACAGCAGAGAGGCACACAACCTATCTTCTTGTTTGAGCAATTATGTTCTTTATGCACAGATCGCACTAACAACATAGGTTATTAGCTTGATTGGTTTTTGCATTTTTCATGTCCTTTGCTCATTTTATGGTCATCCGCACACATTTGTGGCGTTTATTTGGCTCGTCACCCCTTATTGGAACTTTGTTGGTTCTGTTAACCAGGGATAAAATGATAACCCACAACTTGTTGAACAACTTAGTTTGAACTTGAAATCACCAACCAGGTCTACTTATCTATTGTGTTGAATCTACCGACACATCATCAAATGGTCTAGCAACCTCTAGGTCTACTTTCTCCATGTTACCTTAATAGTAGCTAGTTTTACTATCATTTTTCCTTTTAATGTTGCTTAGACTTCTCAGACTTATACTTCAAAATTTTCATTTTAAACAATTTCTTCTTTAAAAAATCCCAAACTATTTGTTCCTGTGTACTTTCATTTTCCATAGTCATTGAATCGGTATCACAGATACGATCTTATTTCTCTTAGTAGACTGTCCTCCTCCCTCGTTTTATTTTTATTTTTGTGTACTGAAATTGAAACAACTAAATTGAATATTAACTTAACCTATTCTCCCCCTAAAATTCTAAAACGAAAATTTTTTGCATTTAGAATTTTAATAGGCGAAGAAGATAAATAAAATAAAAATTGACTCAACGCGTCGAACTATGCACTTTCATCATCTGGAATCACTTCACTTTTCTTTTTAACGCCGTTCACCTCTAACAGAATAAAAACGGGGGTTTATCAAAAGATTTTGTGTAGGGTCAGCGCGTTGGAAATCCATATTAATTTTAACAACATCGATCAAATTATTTTCAAAACAATCATGTATAAAGTGATATTTAATCCGATGTGGTTTGTCTTAGGATGTTGGACCGTATTTTTAGTTATGGCAATACCAGCTGAATTATCAACAAATATAGGAGTGTTAGAGAATTTCAAACCGTAGTCCCACATTTGCTGTTGAGTCCTTGATGATTTGAGAACAGCAGCTTGCCGCAACAACATATTCAGCTTCACAAGTTGATAGTGCAACTGATGTCTGCTTCTTACATTGCCACGTGACTAATCTTCTCCCAAAGAATTGACAACCTGCTAAGGTTGACTTGTAGTTCATTTTTGTTGGAGCATATATAGTCATATATAGTGTGTCCGTCGCCTGTCAAATACTCTAGGCTTAATGTAATGCACCTGATATGTTGTAAAGATATGAAACTGGGTCATTCGTAGGAGCATATGCGAATGAGACTCAGTCGTATGACTAAGCCATGCTAATGGACCAGTCGTGAAACTGAGAGATGCGATTGGGACATTCGTAAGACTGAACCATAAGTATGGTCCAGTCATACGATTGAACCATACGCATGGTCCAGTCGTACGATTGAACATACGCATGGTCCAATCGCACGAATGGGCCCAGTCGCATCTAATATGGGCAGAGGCCTATATATATCAGTTTCAATGTGTAGAGAGATTAAGGATTTGAGGAGGAGTCTGCCTGGAGCCTAGGGATGTCGGATGAGAGGGAAGATCATGCTCAATCTGCTCTTGCCAAGAGTCTTGATTCTTATGTTGTAACGAGCTTGTAATCGTTAAGTTTTATCAATGGAACCAATTTTTGATAGTTCGTGTTATTAATTTGACTTTTGGTTTTGGTTGTTTATCCTTCCGTTAAGAACATGCTCGGATGTTTACCGATCCAGCCCACTTCACAATTTTGCATCCATTGTAATCCGAGTCACTATACGCTGTAAGCTCAAAGTCATCATCATGAGGATACCACAACCCCAAGTGTTGGTGTACCCTTCAGCTAATGAAATATCCTTTTGACTCCTATTCGATGGTTGACTTTCGGTTTCGCCTGATATCTTAAGCAGAGACACATTGCGTACACGATGTCAGGTCTTGAGGCAGTGAGATACATGATAGATCCAATCATTCCTCGGTACATGGTAGCATCCACCAGATCACCATTGTCTTCGGGTGCTACATCATGGTTTGTAGCAAGTGGAGTCCCAACTGCAGAAGCATTCTCCATGTCGAACCGACTAAGAATATCGCCTACACACTTGGTCTGACGTAGAAATATCCTCTGTGGTGTCTGATCCACCTGTAACCTGAGAAAGAATTTCATCTATCCCATGGAACTCATCTCAAATTCAGCCTTCATTACTGCTTCGAATTCTTTACATAAGTCTTCATTCTTGGAACCAAAGATTATGTCATCAACATAGGTTTGAACAAGTAGCAAAATCACCATCCTTTTCTTTGATGAACAGTGTACAGTCAATCACTCCTCTGCGAAATCCTTGATTCACAAGAGGAGTTGAGAGTTTTTCATACCATTTTCTCGGGGCTTGGTGGAGTCTGTAGAGAGCTTATCTAGTTTGTAAACTTTGTCCCGATGATATGGATCCTCAAATCCTTTGGGTTGACTGACATACATTGTTTCCCGGATTTCACCATGTAGAAATGCACTCTTCACATCCAGTTGAAAAACTTTAATCTTCATGTAAGATGCATAGGCTAGAAAGATACAGATGGCTTCCATTCTCACCACAGGTGCAAAGACTTCATTGTAATCAATTCCCTCGACTTGTCGAGATCCTTGAACTACAAGTCCAGCCTTGTTCCTGATTATAACCCCATGGTCATCTGTCTTGCATTTCAATACCTATTTTGTGCCAATGACCTTAGCACCTTTAGGTCTATCCACTAGTGTCCATAGACCAAACTTCTTGAATTGGATGGGCAGTTTCGAGTCTGCTAGCATTGTTCGTGCTGTCTCTATCAAGCTGCGATTCTTTCTCTCAGCAAATCTATTTATTTGAGGAGTGTAGGCAGAAGTGAACTGGTGCACAATTCCCTTTTCTTTGCACAATTCCTCCATCCATTCGTCCTTGAACTCGGTACCATTATCTGAGCGTACTTGTCTTACCTTCAGCTTGTAGAGAGACTCCAATGTAGTTATTGTTAGGAGCGTTTAGGTACGGAGTAGTAACTGATTTACGTGTGTACCAAACCAAATAGTGCAGAATCCTATTTGATTGATGATCCAATCAGTGAGAATGCAAGTATAATCGATCTAAGAATGTATCAAAACATTAAGAATGATTGTAAGATGATTTACTGTGATCTATGAACTTCGAACAGGTGTTCTAGGGTCTCTGGATGGCTAGGGTATGATTCAGTGCGTAGGGATTCGAATTGTTACGTTTTCCAAAAATTAAGTGGTATTTATAGGTTAGGGTCTTCTAGTCATGCGATTGAAGCATGTGGTTGATCAATCCGCACGACTGAAGGTCCAGTCGTGCGACTGAGTCAATCATATGTCTCAATCGTGCGATTGATACAATCTCCTGGTTTAGTCGTGCGAGTGGTCCATTAGCATGAAGTATTCATGCGTATGGCCCATTAGCATGGTCCATTCGCATAAGAACTTCACATGATGTTTAAGCACGTTTCTCAATCATTATTGACTAAGAACTATGTAAACAATCACAAACCTATATAGTTAGTTCAATAAGCATTATCACACAATAATCAATGAAATATTAAATATTTGAAGCATCACCAACACATTACATTTCATTCATACCCATTCGGTTACATATATGTAAGACATGAAAGACATTTTACATTTGAGCTCCTAAACTAGGTACACATGAATCTACAAACTCCCCCTTGAACCTAGCTTACTCTATTTTCTAAGATTCTTCATCAGCTCTTCAAACTTCTTGTACTTCTCCTCTCTTGTAGCTCTAGCATGTACCTCAATTGCAAAACAGAGCCTTATAAAATTTTGGAATTGGGGGGCTTGTACAATGACTTGCGAATCATAAAACAATGGCCACTTGTACAATGTGTATACATCATCAGCTGACAAGTTAGTTAGCCACATTGGATCAAATACCCGAATGGCATCCATTATGCCCTCTTTTTGCAAGACTATAATAGTTTCACCTATTCCCCAATCATAGTACCACCATTTAAAGTTTGGAGTGAAGTCCTGTGGTATTTCCCTTAGAGGGATTCTTGACATCGTGCACAGAGGACTCCACTTCAACACTATCTTTGGCTTTCCAGTAATGGCATTAAGTTCAAACCGTCTGATATACCTCGTCGGTTTTTAAGGTTTGAAGTTGACCCACCTGGTGTAGTACTCTTTCTGCAGTGCATCCTCAAACCATCCTGACATTTTCTTTGGGTTAGGATATAGCAACTTCAGTTTGGCTAGCTGGTTGAGCTCAAAACCAGGGAGAGTCTTCAGATCATGTCGGAATCTGAACTACTCAATTCCCTTCTCCCTCTTGACAGTATAAACATTTAGGTCCTCAAAATATGCCCATGCTATAATCTTACCTGAAAACTTCATATGCTTCTTCACTTTGTAGAGCTTGGTGTACGCACTCGGCTTTGGAGCAGTGCGTTGGGCTCGGATCTCTGCCAAACAAGCCTCCCATTCAGCCTTTTTTGATGTTGACATCGACGTTAGAGACTTGGGCTTGATCTTTATTTTTCTCTGATTCTTGCTCCATTTGATCCGGTTTTTCAAAAGTATCACTGACAAGACTGTCACCCATATTGGGGACTACATTTTCCTCTTTGTCAGCATACTCTAGATAATGCTGGGCTGTGACGTCTTCAATCTCTATCTCGTCCACATCATTAAGCTCGTCGTCACTAGCCACGTTAACGGTAGGGGCATCCTTGACAATTTCATCCGGTTTTAGCCGGAACATCTCTGCCAGTTGCGCATTAGTAAGATCATGAATTATTTCCCCTTCTTCAGGAGTATAACTCACTGACCTCCTGACAATCCCTTGCAAATCAAGTATCATAATGAATTGAGACTTGATTTGCTGTAAGGGAGCACATCTTACTGGTCTTGCTGAGATGGTTGATCTGCCTGATTTAAACATTTAACACATCAATCATTTGCCAATAATCAAGGCAGTTAAATAGCAAATAAATATATAAGCATTAAGTTCATAAGTTTCATACATGATTCAATTACACAGGATTTAAAATTACATAAACATCTAAACATTATTTTTATCTTGAATCATGTGCTCTTCTTCAGTCGGGGCCAAGGACAAGGCTCCCTGATCCTGTGACCTTTCGGAGTGTCTCTGTCTGCTTTGTGTGGCACCCGATGCACCCGCATCACCTCCTTCTTCATCATATCCTCTCTCTTCCTCTCTTTCTCCTTCATCACCCCCTTCGTCTGTCTCATCCTCATTATCATCCTCATCATCATCATCATCATCTCCCTCTCTGATCTTGAGAAGCTCATCTTTTGTGCCTTTAAGTTTGAGCATGATGGTCTTGATTGCCGTCTCCAACTCCCCAATCCTTTTAGCTGATTGGTCATTTAGCTCCTGAGTTGGGCGATCTGCTGGGCTTGTTGAGATATCTGCTGAGCTTGGGTAGCATTAAGCTCCGCAAGCTGACGTAGTTGTGCATCTCTCTCCTCATCAGCTGCCAACAGCTTCAACACCATTTTGTTGAGTGCTGACAGCTATTCCTCTACCCCAATGGGGGGCAGAGATGATCCGGTAGTGGATGATGGGTGGTATGATGGTCTGGCTTGGTGGCTAGTGGTGGTAGTGGTGGAAGTGGTGAATATAACTGGTGACATCTAAGTGGGTGGAGTGGTAGTAGTCGTGGTGGGTGAGGTAGTGGTAGGTGGAGGTGTGGTAATAATGGTGGGTGGTGTAGTAAAAGCGGTGGTGGATGAGGTAGTGGTGGTAGTTGTGGTGGCAGTAGGGGAAGAGGTTGTGATCAACGTGTACCTCCGTCTTTTGGGCTTCATCCCATGGGGCTGAGCCATTCTTTTTTTCCTTGAAGCCCTTGAGGAGGATGCTCCCCCTGGGATGCTAGACCGAGCTCGGTGTAGGTAGGATCAGTAATAGCCTCCCCAGATCCGCCTGGGTGTCCACCAACAGCCTGAATCCCTCGTTCGGTGGCAACCACCTTGCTACCCACCGTCTGAGTCAACAGCTCCTCTTCCTCCTCCTCCTCAGGAGGACAGAATTCCTACTGAAAACCAGCTGTATTAGCTTCTCCATGAGTGGGTGGTGGAAGTGTAACATCTATAGTGGTGGCCCTAGATGGAGTGGGGCTAGAGTCTCCACCATCACCACTATCATAATCATCTGAAGCATTAGCAGGGAGCACAATCTGCTCCATGTCGGAGTCGCTATCATCATGGCACGACTTCCTTCGTGGCGGCGCCACATAGTCCTCACGGGCCAGATGCCCGAATAGTCGCCTGATAGGGGGTTTAACCTACTTCCCCCTGTACACCATAATCCTGCCCAAGGTGGTATCATCCATCACCTCGAGCACTATTGCATCCTCCTTCTCATTTGGCAGCGAATGGAGCTTTTGGTCAATGATAATCTGCATAAAGAGAGGGTACATGCAAAAGCCCTCCTTGGCCTTCGCCTCAATGTTCTCCACCAGGTAGGTAAGATCATCCTTGAGAAGCTGAACGCCACATAGGTGTTCTGAATCTGGTCCCACAGCTCATTGAAGCCTCCCTTCCTTGAGGCAATGCACTTGAGCAGCACATGGGCTAGGTACTTAAATTAGGGGCACAGGTTGCTCTTGTTTAGCACACCTGTGGTTATATCCCCAGAGTACATGGCCCGCAGAAAATAGCCTCGTACCGTCAGTGGGTGTAGTCGTGTTGGGCAGTCAGCATCGTCCCCAAGCTGTAAGATGCTCCTAAGATCGTCCTCAGTGATCTCTATCGGCTGACCAAAAATGGAGCTCCTGATATAGTGGGGCTCAGAGGATCTGTCAACGACGGTGCTTTCACAGAAAACCTGTTGAACTGAGCGGTACGGGGTGCACAGCGTAGATATAGCACGAAAGATCCTCGATCTTCTTAAGAATGTAATAATGCATGAGAAGCCAACTGCATTCCGTGAGGTTAGATCCAGATGTGCACAGATTTTGTGCCTAGTGCTCATGGGCCAACGACTCGTCGTCTGTTACACAATGCAAATAAACGTTAGTATGGCAATGAGTGACAATTTGATTCATTTGACTTATAACCTTCTGTTCTGCCATGCGAATGGACTGTGCGACTGAGATCTAGTTGTGTAATTGAGCTCATACGTATGACTAATCATGCGACTGGGATTAGTCGTATGCTATCCCATGCGTTTACACCAATCGTGCGACTAAAGTCATATGCATGGTTCAATCGTGCGACTGAGCCATACGCCCAGCTCAGTCGTGCTAATGATGTTCATCAGGGTGTCCATTCGCATGACAGACTGTTTGTTCAATCCGAATTCAAATTTGAGCAAAATTTAATGTTAGACGTCGTGGTTTGGCTCATTAGTCTCGCAAATGACCGACAAAACATCAAATAACCTTTAATTTAACAATGTACTTAGTTTTATTAGTTTCTTAGGCAGACTAAGTCTCGGTTCTATTTAGGGCTCCAAATCGATCATTAGGGCACAAATTGATGGACATTTGAGTGGATTGCACCGCACAATACCTGTATAATCACTAGAAATCGCCAGTACACAACAATCGGAAGTCAAGAATGGTCAAATGAAAATCGGTCAGAGTATCGGTGTATTGGTGCGATTTGGGGGCGATTTGGGAGTGATGAATGACTGCGACCAACTCCCTCTCCTTTTATACTAGTGTTTCCTTCACTCGTGCGACTTAGCCTAGTCACATACTTGATTAGTGCGACTGAAGGTTAGTCGTGCGACTGAAGGTCAGTCGTGCGACTGAAGGTCAGTCGTGCGACTCAAGGTCAATCGTGCAACTGAAGGTCAGTCGTGCCACTGGCACAGTCGGTCATCTTTAGTCGTGCGACTAGAAGTCAGTCGTGTGTCTGTGTCATTCGGTCACCTCCATTCATCACGATTGGTTCATTTTGTGAACCACTCATGTGAGTTTACTCATGCTGATGGTCCAATGGCACATTGGGGCCATGCGTGTGGTTTAGTCGAGCAATTTGGCTCATACGTATGGTCCAATCTTACGGCTGGTCCATACTCATGGTCTAGTCATGCGAATGGGCTCATTCGTATAGTCCAATCATACGGCTGGTCCATACTCATGGTCCAGTCGTGCGAATGGGCTCATACTTATGATTTTAACTTTATGACCATTTGACACTTTAGAAAACTGTTGATCACCTCATACGTGATCCCTTTTAAAACAATTCGTCACCTCAGACGTAACCATTTTAACTTAGAGAACTTTTGACCACCTCAGACGTGATACTTTTAACATTAGAAAACCCGTTTGGTCACCTCAGACGTGACCCTTTTTAGTGATTAAATTCCCGACAGAATTCCAATGCACAGTCTGACGTTTAACAGCTAAACTGACAATGATTAAACAAAAGAAATAACTAGAACTTAAAGACAAAATCAAAACATATTTTTTTGTAATTTTATGTGAGGTGTAAGTCCTAAGATAGATATCTAACAGATTTACCTCTAGAATAGACAGCTTCAAGATATTTTGACCATAAGTGGAGCGATTCATTGTGGAATCTTACACGTAAATCAAATCATTTGGGACATGTTACCAAAACCTTTTGATGCTAGATTCTTGTTTTCATCAAGAGCCATAAGCAAGTCTAGGAAATCATACTAGTGTCACAAGATGATTGTCACTATACTTGTCCTCTTAGATCCATACACAGACTTTTTACACAAATTGTGATGATTTAAGGTTTAATTATTTGAACAAGCATTTGTGGATCCCATGCTTATATGGTAATCAAGTTCCTCAGGAAATTTTTGAGCGGTCTACGGGTAGTATTCAAGAAGAAACTATTCTAGAGCTTTCAAAGAGTTGCAAAGCCTCAGGTTAGTGCCACCGCCAAGTAGAGAGGCACAAACACCAATGAATTCTAGAATATTTAGGTGATGCTGATCCTCAGGTCAGTGCCACCGCATAGCAGAGAGGCACACATCCTATCTTCTTGTTTGAGCAAATTATTCTTTTTGCACAGATCGCACCAACAACATAGGTTATTAGCTTGATTGTTTTTTGCATTTTTCATGTGCTTTGCTCATTTTATGGTCATCCACACACATTTGTGGCATTTATTTTGCTCGTCACCCCTTATTGGAACTTTGTCGATTGTGTTAACCAGGGATAAGATGATAACCCATAGCTTGTTGAACAACTTAGTTTGAACATGATATCACCAACTAGGTCTACTTATCTATTTTGTTGAATCTACCGACACATCATCAAATGGTCTAGCAACCTCTCGGTCTACATTCTCCGTGTTACCCTAGTAGTAGCTAGTTTTACTATCGCTTTTCCTTTAATTGTTGCTTAAACTTCTCAAACATATACTACAAATTTTCCATTTTAAACAATTTCTTCTTTTAAAATCCCAAACTATTTGTTCCTCTGTACTATCATTTTCCATAGTCATTGAATCAGTATCACATATATGATCTCATTTCTTTTAGCTAGCCTATCCTCCTCCCTCGTTTTTTTACGTACTGAAATTAAAACAACTAAGTTTAATACTACCTTAACATATTCTCCCCCTAAAATTCTAAAACCAAAAGAGTTTTGCATTTAGAATTTTAATAGGCGACGAAATAAAGTAAAAATAAAAGTAAAAATGAAATCTACTTGTCGGACTAAGTACTGTCATCGTCGGAAATCACATCACTTTTCTTTTTAACGTCGTTGACCTCTAACAGTTATAGAAAACATGGTGTATCAAAATCCTTTGTGTAGAGATCAGCGCGTTGGAAATCCTTATTAATTTTTACAACATCGATTAAACTATTTTCAAAACAATCACATATAAAGTGATATTTAATGCCTATGTGTTTGCTTTTAGGATGTTGGACCGGATTTTTCGTTACAGCTATAGTAGCTGAATTATCAACAAATATGGGAGTGTTAGAGAATTTCAAACTGTAGTCCCACATTTGCTGTTGAATCCAGATGATTTGAGAACAGCAGCTTGCCACACCAACATATTCAGCATCACAAGTTAACAGTGCAACTGATGTCTGCTTCTTACACTGCTACATGACTAGTCTTCTCCCAAAGAATTGACATCCCGCAGATGTTGATTTGTAGTCCACTTTGCAACCGCCATAATCCGAGTCACTATACGTTGTAAGCTCGAAATCATCATCATGAGGATACCACAACCCGAGTGTTGGAGTAACCTTCACATAACGAAATATCCTATTAACGTCGATAAGATGGTTGACCTTTGGTTTCGCCTGATATTTGGTGCATAGACACGTCGCGTACATGATGTCAAGTCGCGAGGCAGTGAGATACATGATAGATCTAATCATTCCCCGGTTCATGGTGGCATCCACCAGATTACCATTCTTGTCGGGTGCTACATCATGGTTTGTGGCAAGTGGAGTCCCAGCTGCCGAAGCATTCTCCATATCGAACCGACTGCGAATATTGCCTACATACTTGGTCTGATGTAGAACTAACCCCTATGGTGTCTGATCCACCTATAACCCGAGAAAGAATTCATCTCTCCCATGGCACTCATCTCAAATTCAGCATTCATTACTACCTCAAATTCTTTACACAAGTCTTTTTTCTTGGACCCGAAGATTATGTCATCAACATAAATTTGTACAAGCAGTAGATCACCATCCTTCTCTTTGATAAACAATGTACAATCAATTACTCCTCTTCGAAACTCGTGTTTCACAAGATGAGTCAAGAGTTTCTCATACCATGCTCTGGGGGCTTGATGAAGCTCGTATAGAGCTTTGTCTAGCTTGTAAACTCTGTCCTGATGATATGGATCCTCAAATCCCTCAGGTTGACTGACATACATTGTCTCTCGGATTTCACCATGAAGGAATGCAATCTTTAAATCCACTTGGTAAACTTTAATCTTCATGTAAGAGGCATAGGCTAGGAAGATACGGATTGCTTCCATTCTCGCCACAGGTGCAAAGACTTCATTGTAATCAATTCCCTCGACTTCTCAAAATCCTTGAACTACAAGTCGAGCCTTGTTCCTGATTATGACCCTTGGTCATCTTTCTTGCATTTCAAGACCCATTTGGTGCCAATGACCTTAGCACCTTTAGGTCTATCCACCAATATCCATAAACCTAACTTCTTGAATTGAAGAAGTTCTTCTTGCATGGCACTCACCCAAGCCTCATCATTTAAGGCATCACTTACATATTTTAGCTCGAATTGAGAGACAAAACATCAATAAGCACTATCGTGAAGGTAGCCTTTTTCCATCACTGAGGCATAATCAGCCGAATACAGCTGATTTCTTGTCTAAACTCCTGATCTCACATCCCCAATGACTTTTTCCAAAGGATGATAGACATTTAAGCATGATCCAGGAGTAGTGGGAACGACTACCTCATTATCGAGATTGTGAACTCTTGTTTCGAATTTGAGGTAGTAGGAGTGTGAGGTTCCGAAGAATTAGAGGCATCAACATCAGATGCTTGTGGACTTGTAGTAGTGGGAACCTGTTCCTCCTAATTGACCTGATCATTCTCCATGGCTTCACCATCGTCGGAGGAGTCACTTACCTCAAGTGCGGCCCCTGAATGACTAGATGACTCACCTTGTGATCCAAATGTTGTTGAGTCTTGTGATGGTATGTTTAAGACGTCATACATCATTTTGGTTGCTAACTCATCTTCAGGAGTGGAGAGAGCGATGTTGAAGGACTTAAAGAATCCATCATAATCGAAAAAGAATGCGGTTCCTTTTCCAGCTAGGGGGTGGGGTATCTCTGAACGTCTACGTTACACCACACTTCTAGTTGACTCGTTGAGTTGTTGTAAACTCTCTTATTCGGTATGTTGTATCCTAGAAAGATTCCTTCATCAACCTTCTCGCTGAACTTGCCTTCATGAGTTTTGTTCAGAAGGGTGCAAGGTGCGCAAAACGGTTCGAGGTACTCTAGGTTCGGTTTACGTTGTTGAAGTAGCTCGTAACACGTCTTACCATGACGTTTTACCACCAGGACTTGATTTAAAGTGTAACATGCATTTGCAATTGCCTCATTCCAAAATTGGATGGGTAGTTTCGAGTCTGCTAGATTTGTCTGTGCTGTCTCTATCAAGCTATGATTCTTTCTCTCAGAAACTCCGTTCATTTGTGGAGTGTAGGCAGAAGTGAACAGGTGCACAATTTCCTTTTCTTTGCAGAATTCCTCCATCCATTGGTTCTTGAACTCGGTACCATTGTCTGAGCGTACTTGTCTTACCTTCAGCTTGTAGAGAGACTCTAATGTAGTTACTAACTCTTTGAATGACTCAAATGTTTCTGATTTGGATTTGAAAAACATTACCCAAGAGAATCTTGAGTAGTCATCTGTAACTACATAACAGTACAAGTCGCCTGCGATGCTCCTTGTACTGACTGTACCAAACAGATCTATGTGAAGAAAGCTCAAGAGGTAGTTCTATGGAATGAACTTTCTTTTCCATATGATACTTCTTAGTTTGTTTGGCTTTCTTGGAGGCGACACAAAAATCCGGTAACTGGAAGTTTTTGACGTTCACTCCTCGCACTAGATCATTCTGGATCAAGTGATTCATCTTCCATGGATTGTTGTGTCCCATTATCCTATGCTAGGAGATTGAATTCTTCTCTGTAGCCTTTGACAAGAAGCACTAAACTTGATGATTCGTTGTGGAAGCCTTTGATAGATCCAAGACATAAAGATCATTATACCTTGAAGTTGACATTAAGACTTGGTCCTCCGGGATCACATAGTCCTTTTTCAGAACATAGCGCTTCTTGTTTTCGAATACTACCTTAAAGCCTTTGTCACAGATTTGGGATACAAAAAGCAAATTATTTTGAAGTTGTTGAACATAGTTTATCTATCAATGTTCACTTCTGGTCCCTACATTCCCTTAGTTGTAATGTAACCTCCTTTGTTTCCAGCATATGAAACGTGACCTCCTTTAATTTGTTTGACATTTGATAGGAGTTCTAGGTTCCCCGTCATGTGCCTAGATGCTCTGCTATCTACCATCCAGGTATTTATGGGATCGCTGTAGCGAACACCCTGCACATTCAAAGGAAATCATTAGTTGAGGTTGGGACCTAAGCTTAATCCGCTTGGGTGTCCCAGAGGCATCACATATCATAAATTCCACCCATTGTCCATTTGACGGTGAAGGAAGATAATTCTTCTTCTTGTTCTCATTATCAGACACTGAACTAGATTTTTCTTTCCATAAGCCAGTTTTGTGTAAGGCCTCTTTGTGATAAACAGACGATTGGCTTATGGTTTGAACTTTATGTTCACCAAGTCCTCTTGGTGGAATCTTAGAGCTCTGTTTAGAAGAACTAGGTTTGGGATCATGAAGTTCAACTTTCGTCTTATGTGTCTCATAGTAAGGACAGTTAGACGCGATGTGTCCATACTTTCCACAGTTGTAGCATGATCTACTTTCGACATGTTGGTATGACTGTTTCTGTGGAGAAGTGTGTGACACTCGTGTGACTTTAATTGTTTAGGTTTCGACACTTCTTGTTTAGATGTTTTATCTTGTTTAACAAAATTAATTGTTTGAACCTTCTTAACGTATTTACTCTTTTGTTTATGTGTACTTAGACATGATGCACGCATTTGGTTAACTTGTTTGGTCTATTTGGGTTCAGAATTAGACGTATTTGAACCAGACTTTACCTTAACTTTTTCAAATTGTTCTTCTAGATTAACAATAGGCATTCTACCTTTTGACTATAAAGTGGTCTTCTTTTGTTTAGTGACAGTTTCAATGGGTTTACTTGTGGAATCTGGATCACTTACAAGAGGAGTGGACACCATATGATCCTTGATTGAGTTGTTATTAATTGGTTTGCCTTTAGCATTCAACAAGGTCTGATGTGGTGGTACCACTTTTTATCCCAAACCCTCCCCATTGTTGTGTTCTCTCACTAAGTGCTGGACTATGTGAGAAGAACTAGTCCGACTATGTAGTTTTTGTTTTAATGAGTTTACTTCCACTTCCAAAATTGCTTTTTGTTTCTTTGTTTCTTCAAGTGAGTTTAAATAGAACTTAATATCTTTAGCTTGGTTAAAAGCCACAACTTTGGTTTTCCTTAGTTGTTTCGTTACCAGTTCTATTTTCTCTTTGTAACTGTGCTCATTTTGTTTTAAAATCATTTTCCTTCTTTGCATAGTTGCATGTCCTTTACTAAGCTATCATTGTGATCTAATAGCCTAGAAAATTTTGAATCTATGCTATCCTTGAATTTATTACATTTAGAACAAGCATGATTATTAAAAAGTTTCTCTGGGGAACTTACCTGAGAAGGTTCAGTTGAATCAGCCATCATAGAAGAGTCTGAATTTTCTAGTGCTGGTGATTTCGAACATTTTGTGCTTGAACCCTCTTCATTCATGTGTTTTAGGGACTGCGTACGGATGGAGTACTAACTGATTTACGTGTATACCAACTCAAATAGTGCGGAATCCTATTTGATTGGCGATCCAATTAGTGAGAATGTTAACCCGATCGATATAAGAATAAACTAAACGTTAAGAACGAATAGGAATCGATCAAGATCGATCTACGAACTTGGACTGGCTTTCTTGGACATTCTGGATGGCTAGGGTACGAGTAGGAGTCGAAATATTCAAAGTGTTATGTTTTTCCTCGAATTAAGTGGTATTTATATGTTAGGGTTAGTCAATCGTACAACTGGACCATTAGCATGGTTCAGTCATGCGACTAAAGCATGCGACTGAGTCAATCACACGACTGAAGGTTCAATCATGCAACTGAGTCATCCGTATGTCGCAGTGGTGCGACTGATCCAGTCTCCTAGTTCAGTCGTGCGACTGGTCCATTAGCATGAAGTATTCATGTGTATGAACCATTAGCATGGTCCATTCGCATGAAAACTTCATACGACTAAGTTTGAATATGTTTCTCAATCATTATTTGACTAAGATCTATTCCAACTACCTCAAACCTATATAGTTTGTTCAATATGCGTTAATAAATGACAAACATTAAAACATAAACTGAAACACTAAACATTAAGATTAACAACCACATAATATGTTTCATTTAATTCATTCGTTTAATTACATTTAGGAAATGACAGACATACTACATTAAGATCGTAAACTACGTACATATGGATCAACAAACTCCCCCTTGGACCTAGTTTCCTTTATCGTCTGCCATCCTTCATTAGCTCTTCAAATTTCTTATGCCTCTCCTCAACTGTGACTCCAACATGTATCTCAAATGCAAAATAGAGTCTTATCACGTTCTGAAACTGCAGGGCCTGTACAATATCCTGCGGATCATAAAATAATGGCCACCTATTTAAAGTATACACATCACTAGCTGACAGGTTGGTTAGACACATTAGTTCAAATACCCGGATGGTCTCTATTTGGCGCTCTTTGTGTAATACTATGACCGCTTTTCCTATACTCCATTCATAATACCACCATTGAAGTGGGGAGTGAAGTCATGTGGCATTTCCCTCATAGGGATCTTTGACATAGTGCCCGAACGACTCCACTTCAGCACCACTTTGGGTTTCCCGGTCCTTGGGTCCACCTCCGACCTTCGAATGTACCTTGTAGGTTGTTGAGGTTTGAAATTAACCCATCGAGTGTGGTATTCATTCTTCAACACAGCTTCAAACCAGCCTGACATCTTCCTGGGGTCAGCATACAACAGGTTCTGGCGTGCCAACTGGTTGAGCTCAAAACTAGGGAGAGTCTTCAGATCATGTGGAAATCTGAAGTACTTGATTCCCTTCTCCCTCTTCACAGCATATACATTAAGATCCTCAAAGTAAGCCCACGATATAATCTTTCCAGAAACCTTTAGATGCTTCTTTACTTTGTAGAGCTTGGCGTAGGCACTCGGCTTTGGCGTTGTGCGTTGGGCACGAATCTCTGCAAAACAAGCTGCCTGTAGATACATGTGTCCCTAGTTTCTAATCTTAATGTAATATCTTTGTATTGTCTTACACATATGTAATTGTGCAGGTACTTAATGAAATACAATATGTGGTTGTGCTTAATGTTGAATATTTCACTGGTTGGTTTGTAGTAACACTTATTGACTTGACTATATAGGTTGTGGTTCTTTGAATACTATCTAAATCAATTAATGACTATGAAACATATTCAAACTTAGTCATGTGAAGTTCTCATGTGATTGGCCCATGCTAATGGACCATACGCATGAACAACTTCATGCTAATGAACCAGTCGTACAAATGAACCAGGAGACTGGATTAGTCGTATGATTGAAACATGAGATTGGCTCAGTCGCACGACTGAACACACAGTCGTGCGAATGGATCAACCTCATGACTCAATCGCATGACTGAACCATGCAAAAGGTCCAGTCGCATGATTGAGAAAACTTAATTCGTGGAAAGACGAGACAGTTTGAATATCTTCATACCCAGACGTACCCTAGCCGTCCAGAGACCTCTAGTAATATGTTCCAACTTCAAAGATCACAGTATATAGATTGCTAATCATTCTTAATGTTTAGATTCAATCTTTAATTGATTGTACATGCTTTTTCACTGATTGGATCGCCAATCAAATAGGATTCCGCACTATTTGATTCGGTATACGCGTAAATCTGTTAGTATTCGTCGAGTACACGATCCCTTAAAAGTGGTATAAGAGATTTGGCTTTAGATTTATGTGTGATTCAATCTTTTTGATATAAAAAATGTGTTCGCTCAAAAACACAATCTTTTGTGTCAAATTGGGTTTTAGACGTCTCCTGATCGTAAAGTTAAGTTTTTTCCGGCATATGGCAATTAGGGTAAGCAAAAATTTGTGTTTTTGTGTTCAAACACCTTAAACCTAGAAAGTTTCAAAATCTAGCAGGTTCAGTCGCACGACTGAGGTCATACGCATTCCCCATACACATGATTGGATTCAGCCACACTTCCATTCGTTCGACTAAGAAGCCTATTCCCATTGTTCATCCGCATTAGTTCATTCGGCCGACTGGGTCATCCACATTTGTTCAGTTGCACGATCGAACCATCCGCATAGTTCAATCGCCCGAATAGCCCAATCGCATAACTTCATTCACACTAATACAAAAGGTTGGTTTAAAGTTAAAGTTAATAGCTATGGAATACCAACATTCAGCCTTTACAGCAGGGAGAGACTCACGTATATAAAATTTACTACTACTAGAGAATGAAGTGGGGAATCACAACAAACCCCCAAAGCTGATCACGTTAGACGAATATCCACAATGGAAACTGTTGGACCAAAAGAACCAATGAGCCAAGATCAAAAAACCTCTAAGTCCCACATGGTATCACAACAACTGCTGAAAGCCTCATGAGCAGTTTGACAAGTGCTGAAGACTTCAACAGCTGAAGAACAAGTGCTGAAGACTTCAACAGCTGAAGAACTAAAGTGCTGAAGTACAACAACTGAAGAACACCAGTACTGAAGCTGAACAGCTGAAGAACGCAAGTACTGAAGCTGAACAGCTGAAGAACACAAGTGCTAAAGCTGAAAGACCAAAGTACTGAAGTACAACAGCTGAAGAGTTTACAAGTGCTGAAGATCAACAACTGATGTACAAAGTCTGAAGACAAAGACTGAAGACATCAGCTGATGATATACTATGAAGTCATCAGCTGATGAAACACCTGAAGGTCAAAGTCTGAAGATCAAGTACTGAAGCCTCAGTAGTTTGTCACAACTGCTAAGAGTACTTCTTCAGTAGTTGTGATATCAGTAGTTTTATATTTCTAGTTTCAGTAGTTTGTTAAAACGACTGAAGAGCTTGTTCTTTAGTCGTTGTAGTTCAGTAGTTTCTAATCAGTAGTTTTATATTCTGCACTTAACACTCTGATATGTTCTCAGTAGTTGTGAACATTTCAGTAGTTTGTTAAGATTTAGTTATTTTTGTAATAGATCTGCCAGTTGTCACTTTCCGTGATAACAGCAGTGATTGTTGCACTCTATATAAGGAGTAACAACCTATTGTAATATGCGAATGACGGGAATGTATGAATGATTTGATAGAAATATTCTATATCTATAAACATTCCTGAATGAGAAATATATATTCTCTCACTATAATCGTATGTGCTCTTAATGCATACAAGTATCGATTACTTGCTACAATTTGTCTAATTCCTGTTCTTATTCCGCTGCTTTGAACTCTAATACATTAAACTTGTGATCGCTGATCCTGTCAAATGGTATCAGTGTTGGTTCATCATTGATCGATCTAATAATTGATCATTGAAACTGCTATTCAAGAACCAAGTTTGATTGAATTAGCTTTTGTTTTTGCAAGAAACAGTTATAGAGATTGAATTTTTCTGTATTTCTGGTCATTCATCCTGAGATCTTTTCTTGGTTTTCATTGAGTTTGGTGTGGTCTGTGTAAAACTTTTAAAAGCTTGAATTAAATTGTTTTTGAACTGAAAATGACTACTCCCTCCAATGATCCTCACAATACTGGTTCCTCAACCAAGCCACCAATGCTGGTTAGGAATGAGTATAACATATGGCAACGACGAATGCTCCATCACCTGTCTGTTAATAGCGCAGGTTGTTGGACATCAGTGGTACATGGTCCACACAAGCCTATGGTGAATAACCCGGAAACCAATCAAATGGTTCCGAAGAGGAGGGAGCAATACTCATATGAGGATAAGAAGTTGCTTGAAATTGATGCAAAAGCCCATGGAATTCTGGCCATGGCACTGCCAAATGAAATCTATTCTGGGCTAATGCATCATGAAACTACCCATGGCCTCTGGAATGCCTTGAAAGAACAATTTGGAGGAACAGATGAGGTCTTGGCAAATAATAGAGAAATACTTGCCCAACAATATGAGACATTCTCTCATAGAAAGGGTGAGACACTGACTCAACAATATGAGCGGTTCTCTTGTTTGATCTCTGAACTAAAAATGGTCAAACTTGAGTACACAAATATTCAGATGAATAACAGATTTCTTAGATCATTGCCTGAGAGATGGGACACATATACTATTGTCCTACGCTCCAGTGCAAGTTTGGATAAACTATCTCTCACCCAACTCCATGGGAAACTGCTCACGTTTGAAAGAGAGATAGAACAGAAGAGAAAGTTGTCCTCATCTGGAAAGCTCACTGAAGACTTTGTACCAGGCAACACTGCCTTGGTTGGTCATGAGTCAGAATATGCTTCATCTGAATGCCAGTATGATGAGCATATTAATTTCTCTTCAAGCACTTCTGATTCTGTATTTGTGAGTGTTGATGGTCAGTTTACTGGGGTAATAATGACAATTTATGTTTCATCATGGATGATCTCATGGGGATTGCTGATGACGACTTAGAAGAGATGGATATTTGAGCCAAATGGCCCTGATAAATATCAGATCTCAGAAGTTCTATAAAAGAACTGGAAGAAAATTCCCAGGACTCTCTGGCAAAACCAAAGTTGGTTTTGACAAGAGCAAGTTGAGGTGTCACAAATGCCAAAGGCTTGGACACTTTGCAAGAGAGTGTAGATCAACTGGATCTAACTCCACTGCACCCTTTGTGACTTTTCCTGGCAATAGTCAACAACACAGAGGGCAACATCCTGTCACTTCTAGTCATCATCTCAACAACAATCTCCGACATATTTTGTTCCTCAGGGTCAAATGCCATATCCGTACCTTGTTATTACATGCCACAGTCAAATCAAGTTCAAGTTCCATGGCACCACAACCTCATGCACTACCAGAACCTCAGCCATCCCAATCTCATCAACAAACTCAACCTCAACAACATAGCTTCTTCACCCCAGGAGTTGTTGACTGGAGCAGTTTACCAGATGACATGTTGTCATGACCAACTGCTCTCAGGTGCTGGTCAACATGGTGGGGACAGTCCTTTTGGGAATCTAGCTCTTATGGCTTTGGAGTCTGCTAATACTTCATTTTCTAATGCCTCTACACCTCAGGTATCATAGGTATCCTCTGAGGCAAAAGCCAAATTATGTTCTGAACCATGCATAGCAGCATTTGCTTCCATTAGAGAAGCAAATGTAGCTTTAATTAATAAGAACATTGAGCTAGAACAAACATTTCCAAAAACAAAGCTGAATTTGAGTCTGTACTTAAAGATAAAAATGATGAGATTTACAAACTGAATTGCCAAATAATTGATGATAAGGCTAGAGAAGAGGTACTTCTAGAGAAGTACAAAGATCTCAAAGAAACCCTTGCAGTTACCGAGGTAGAGTGTGATAGATGGGTACAATCATGCAAAGGTTTTGAAATGCTTCTTAGTAAGCAATCTGCTTCAAATGTGAAGTTTGGCATTGGTTACAATCACACTGCTCCACCTATAGATTTTACCCCAAGAGCAGAGAGTAGAATCTGATGGTGAGAGTGATAACCAATCCATCACATCATGTGATCTACCGTCTGATACAACACAATCAGAAGTAGCAGTCAGCATCAAGCCCTCTTTGAACCTATCAGCTGATGTTGATGGTTCAAATGTTGACACTCACATGATCAATAAGTTGATCAACTCAGGAGTTAATTCTGAAGGTCCTGAAAGGACTAGAGAGCAGGATTTAACACCTGAAGTTCAAACTTAACTGCTGACAGTACTGAGAGAAGAAAACTGCCAGTAGAAAGAGTTTGAAGACTACTAAAGAGGCAGTCAAGAAAGCAAACAATGCTTCCAAAGCATTGAAGAACAAGTCTTCTGTTGCTTCACCCTCTTAGTTGATGATCAATCTAAGATGAAGAAGAAACCATGTGAAGTATGTGGTTTGTTCAATCATCTTACAGATGATTGTTGGTACAAAAGAGGTTCCAAACTCAAACAAAAAGAAGAAATTAAAGAGAAAATGGTAAAAATGAAAACTGAGTTTGAGACCACATTTGTATTAGCAACATCAAATCCTGTAACCCTTAAGTCCTCAAAGAAATCCAAAAAGGAAGGGGTTAAACAGGTGACAGCTGAGAGTGCTCAGAAGAAGAAGGTGCAACATAGGAACTTATCAAACTCAACTGGCAATGTGTCTGATGAGCTGAAAGCTTTATCACAAAAGCAGACACAGCTGGTTATGATGGTTCAACATCTGTTGGGTAGAGTTAACCAACTAGATGCTCCTATGCTGAAACCACAGAAAAGGAGATCCAAGCCAAAGGACTCCTCTTCTACACCATCTTCTTCCTCTCAGGCTGTTGTTTCAAATAAACCTGTTAGTTTACCATCTATTGATGAGACCAGGCCCAAAACCAAAAAGGTTTGGGTCTCCAAAACTAACTGATTGTTTATTATTGTAGGGTTCTTCAACATGCCAAAGTAGCATCTGGTATGTAGACAGTGGGGGATCTATGCACATGACTGGGAACAGCTCTCTTCTTCATGACTACTCTCAAGGAAGAAGGGATTTGTTTCTTTTGGCAATGATGCTAGGGGTTACATCATTGGTAAGGTTTTGTCTCCAATGGAGAAATCAAATTTGATGATGTTAATCATGTGGAAAATCTCAAGTACAATCTCTCGAGTGTCAGTCAAATGTGGTGATAAAGGCCATGTTGCTCTTTTCACCAGTCAAAACTGTAGGATTCTGTCATCCAAAGTTTTGCATTTGATTGACAAGGTGTTGGATGATCACACTCTCCTGAGAGCCAACAGGACAGGAAGAGTGTATGCCTTAGATCTTTCTAAGAAAATAGATCTCAAAGGCAATCCTTGCCTATTTTCCAAAGCCTCTTCTCAAGAATCTAAACTGTGGCACAGAAGGCTTGGTCATGTTAATCTCAAAAACATGAATCACTTACCCACAATAGTTTAGTCAGTGGCTTACCAATAAAGGAGTTTCACTGTGATGAAACCTGCACTGCTTGTTTAAAAGGAAAACAGCACAAAGTCTCATTTCCTCCTATTGAAGTGCCTAAGTTCACTGCCTGCTTGCAATTACTGCATATGGATCTATTTGGTCCTGTGAGAGTAATGAGCATGGCAAAGAAGAAATACTGTCTGGTAATTGTGGATGATTACTCCAGATTTGTGTGACTTTCTTTCTACATTCAAAGGATGAGGTTGCTCAGAAGATTATTCACTTTGTGTTGTATATTGAGAAGTAGTATTCCCTTCCAGTCAAGTGTATTAGGAGTGACAATGGAACTGAATTCAGAAATCATACACTTGATGACTTCTATCTTTCAAAGGGATCAAAAGGCAGTTTAGCATCCCAAGGACTCCAGAACAAAATGGAGTAGTGGAGAGAAAGAACAGGACCCTCATTGAAGCTGCAAGGTCCATGCTGGCTGACTCAGGTTTGCCACTGACTTTTTGGGCTGAAGCTGTCAACACAGCTTGTTATGTGCAAAATAGAGTTTTAGTAAATCAGAGGTTGATGAAGACTCCATATGAAGTCCTCCATCATTTGGCTCCTCTGATTTCATTTTTCTAAGCATTTGGTGTCCCTTTTTTATTCTCAACACAAAGGATCAACTTCATAATTTGATCCTAAGGTGGATGCAGGGTATTTTGTTGGTTTCATCTACTTGCAAGGCATACAGAGTCTTCAACTGCAGGACAAAGATGGTTGAAGAAACTCTACATGTTAAGTTCAATGAATCTCCAAAGGATAAGATTCCACAAAGCCCTGTGGAGTTATTTGATTTGGACATACTGCAATATGTTCCTTATCAAACTCCTGCTATTGCTCCTGTCAACAGTTCACCACCTGGTGGTACTGCTGGTACTGATGATGATGATGATTGCAGTACTCACCTCTTCAGGTTTAGTGATTAACTGCCTGATTCAGCTAGACCTGATGTTCCTGTAGCTCCAGTAGCACCATCCACAACAAATGCTGATGAGATCTCTTCGAATTCAACTTCCTTTGAATTACCATTCACTGATTGGTTTCAAGGGAATGATTCACCATCACCATCTGTTACTGCTGAGCCAGCTACAAACACTTGCACAGATCTCATTGTGTATCAAGATCAAAGAATCACCCTATGTCTCAAATCATTGTGATATCACTGCTGGAGTATCAACAAGAAGTCAATTGTCAAATTTCTGCTTCTATGCTGTCTTCATCAGTCAGCAAGAGCCAAAGAATTATCACATTGCCTTAAAGGACAATGGATGGGTTGATGCCATGCAGCTTGAGCTTCTTCAGTTCAAGAAACAGCAAGTGTGGGAACTGGTTCCTCTACCTCCAGGTAAGTGTGCAATAGGCACTAAATGCGTGTTTAGGAACAAAACTGATGAAAATGGGCTTATTGTTAAGAACAAGGCCAGACTGGTTGTTCAGGGGTTTGCACAAGAAGAAGGTATTGATTATGATGAAACCTTTGCCCCTGTAGCCAGACTGGAAGCAATTCGATTGTTTCTAGCTTATGCTGCTCATCAAAACTTAAAGTTTTTCAAATGGATGTCAAAAGTGCATTTTTGTATGGAAAAATTAAAGAAGAGGTTTATGTATGTCAACCTCCAGGCTTTGAGGACAATAAACATCCTAATTGGGTGTAAAGCTTGATAAGGCTCTTATGGGTTAAAACAAGCTCCTAGAGCCTGGTATGAGACATTATCAAATTTTCTTCTGGAAAATAATTTCACTAGAGGCTCCATAGATAAGACTTTATTTATTAAGAAAGCTGGGCAGCATAATCTACTTGTTCAAATTTATGTAGATGATATTATTTTTGCATCCTCTGATCCAAAGTTGTGTGATGCCTTTACAAAGTTGATGCAACAGAAGTTTGAAATGAGTGCCATGGGAGAGTTACAATTCTTTCTGGGGTTGCAAATCAAACAAAAGGCTGATGGAATTTTCATTCATCAGTCAAATACACAAAAGATCTTTTGCAAAAGTTTGATTTACAAAACTGTAAGCCTTGTTCTACCCCATGTGCAATACCACACAACTGGATACAGATCAGAAAGGTAAAGTGGTTGATGAAACACTTTACAGATGTATGATTGGTCCTTGATGTATTTAACAGCTTCTAGACCAGATATTATGTTTGCTACATGTGTTTGTGCTAGATTTCAGGCTGCACCTGAAGAGTCTCATCTGATTGCAGTCAAGAGGATCTTTAGATATCTGCAAGGCACTCCATCTCTAGGTTTATGGTATTCTACTGGACATTCTGGTAAATTAGTTTCTTTTTCTGAGAGTGACTATGCAGGGTGTAAGTTGACCAGGAAATCAACTTCTGGTGGATGTCAATTCCTAGGCAACTGCTTGATTTCTTGGCAGAGCAAGAAACAGACCTCAGTTGCTACATCAACTGCTGAAGCAGAGTACATTGCAGCTGCAAGTTGTACATCTCAGGTACTCTGGCTTCAAACCAACTTTTGGATTATGGCATTACAGAGACTAAGACTCCATTGTTAATGGATAGTGCTTCAGCTCTTTGCATTGTCAAAACCCAGTCCAGCACTCTAGGACCAAACATATAGAGATCAGACATCATTTTATAAGGATTGTTTTGAAAAAGGTCTAATTGATCCTAAGTTGTGCCTAGTGCTGATGAGCTTGCAGACATTTTTACTAAGCCTTTGGATAGTTCAACTTTCCAAAACCTGGTGTTAAGGCTTGGTATGTTGCAGCTAGAAAAGTGATAACTACTGATGATCTTAGTAATAAGTACTGATGATCATTAGTAACCATGTCACATATAAGTACTGATGAGTTCCTTTTCCCTTCAGTAGTTTTTTTATAACTACTGATGGCTAAACGCCTCATAAGTACTGAAGTACATTATCTGTTCCAAACTACTGATGTAGTTAAAACTACCGATGTAGTTACAACTACTGAAATCAGTATAAACAGATAAGTACTGATGTCCTATGAAACAACTGAAATCAGCCAAAAAAAAAAGGGCTGATGAATGTGTTGAGGACAGTATGAAACAGCTGAAAAGCTAAGAATTGACGAAAACAGCTGAAGAGAAATTTCTCTTCAGTCGTTTGTACAACTGTTGTTTCATTCTAAACAACTGAAGCAATACCATGTCTTCAGTAGTTTTATAACTACTGATGACTAATACCAAGTCTTCAGTTGTTTACAACAGCTGATGACTAAAACCACTGTCTTCAGTAGTTTCTTAACTACTGATTCAAACACCATGTCCTTAGTTGTTTCATCATCTGAAGTCAAAACCACGGTCTTCAGTAGTTTTCTAACTTCTGATGCCTAACACCACGACTTCAGCTGTTTCAACGTCTGAAAGGATAATACCATGTCAACGGTCGTTTAAAACTACTGATGACTAACACCACATCCTTCAGTCGTTTATTACCCGCACCCTATAAATACCCTGACCTAATCCTTCAATGCTTCATCCTCTTCAAACCTAACGTTCCTCTCCAAAACTTCTCTCTCTCAATGGCGTCCATGCAACTTAACCGCGACACAACTGTGTTGCCTACCTTACTAAATCGCTTGTCTGGGCTAAGTTCGATACTGCTATCGATCTTATGGTTCAGTCCCAATACAAAACGGCATTTCTTCTGAATCCCATACTACATGTCGAATCCCTGCACCAATTTTGGATGAACGTTACTATTACCACTGGGGAGAACAACACACCATCTCTCCAGTCGGTCGTCACAACAAAGAAGTAGTCATCACTCCTGCAATACTCCGCCAAATTCTTCATCTGAATGATGCTAGTTCTCCTGCTGGATATCCGAAGGGCACCACAGATCTATCCTTTGCCCAACATGGATATCAAGGCAACCTCAGTGCCTCCACTATCATGAAGAAACACTTTCGATGACGCTGAACGCCTAATTTTTCACACGGTGAATGTATGTTTGGCTCCTAAGACGTCGTCTTGGGATCAAATGTCGACAAAATGGCAGCAGGTAATGTATTCTATTCTTGAGCAACAACCGCTAAACTTTTCAGAAATAATATTTTCGGAGCTCAAGGATATGGCTCAAAAACTAACTGCCAACCGTTGGATACTATATCCACGGTTCATAATGGCCATCATTACAAACCAGCTTAATGCTGAGGGACTTGTTGGCTTGGGAGTCCCTGCTACGGCTGTTCTGCCGGAAGTATACTCCCGGCACAACTCTGACCAGACACTCAAATGGCTGCCAAGCTGCGAAAACCCACGCAGCTGGAACCCACAGCCACCACCTCCAAATCAAAGTCCCCACCAAACCCACCAAAAAGAAATCCAAAACGGCTACTCAGGGAATTGAGTCCCCTGAGGATGCCCCTGCACCACAAACGCAGGATATATCCACTAGTCCAAACCCCCTAGTGGATACAATGACTCTTCCAGCCATAGCCGCTCAAGCTTCCTCTCAACAGGAGCCTGCAGCAACCACACAAGGGGTACCTACATATCTGGGATCTTCCTCACTTGAGGAGATTGCCATTGAAAGCACCAACCTCCCCAGGTGCACACTGCTTCTATCCCTTCACCCCAAACAACCGCCCCTCACAACCCAACTTTAATAGTTGCACAAGTGCTGACTCAACTGCACTCCTCACCCCTCCTCAGAAACCACTTACTACTGGGAACACCTCTACAATTGAGGGGGAGGAACACAGTGCACTTGAGAACCCACAGCACAGGGGTTTACCACTTCTGTCTCCTGGTGTAGATAAGGAGCTTAGAATATCTGGTGAGGCTGCCACCTCTTCTGAATCAGCACATGATCAGAATGAGGCTGGTAACATTGCTAAGACCTCACTAGAGGCCAATCTGATGATGGACATTGTCCTGAGGCTGGAAGTCCCCAGTACCAAGCACAAGGGGCACATGCAACAACTGGTCTACACCCAGTGCATGTAAATCCTACTCTAAGCAGGAGGTCAGATGATTCAGCTTCGGCTGATGATGACCTGGGCTTTTTCTACGATGTTCTTGCCCAGAACACAATCCTTGAAGAGAAGTCAGTAGGCTGCAAACCCTACTTGACCAACTCTCGCAAGGAGAAAGACCATCTGCCTCTACCAACCCACAGATGGCACCTTCACTTGAAGGCTCCCCAAACACCGAGCCACTCCAAACTCAACCACCTGCCTCTGCTTCAGGCCCTATTTCTCAGGAACAGAACCCTCCTGAGCAAATAGGTGTTGTACTTCAAAATTCCCTCCCTCTCATCACACCCATAATCACTGATATTGTGACTAAAGCCATTGATGAGAGGCTTTCCTCAACTTTACAACCCTTGATTGATGCTGCTGTGCAAAAGACTCTTTCTGCGGTACAAACCCCTTCCTCCAATGCATCCAAAAAGGGGGACAGTACTGCAGTGAAAGAAAAGAAGAGGAAAAGAACAGAGGAAAAGAAGGAAGAGAAGCAAGCCCAAGAGGAGGAGAAATAAAAGCAACCTCTGCTCACTTACAAGCGAAAGAAAAGTGCTGATGATCATACTGCTGAAGACAAATCCTTGGAAGAGCTGGTAAAAGAAGCTGACACTACACACAGCCGATCCATGGATAAAATAATTGAACAACTCTTCAGGCCGGGGTTTGATACAGCCACATTGGATAGTGAGATCAGAAGGTTGGAAGTCCAAGAGATTCAGACCCGATGGGCTGGGTATGATGCTCTGGAAAAAGAGATTTGGAAATAATGATCCGCTTCACTGCAAAATACTTAGGAAGATCGTTAATGGAGATTCGCGCGTGGACCAGGGACAGTATTCTGGCTATAGCCACCAGAATCTGTCTGTCTGAGCAATTCAACAAAGGGATTATTATGGAAGCCCTTGATGAGGCTGGGGCTGGTAAAAGGTTGGAGATGGCTAAACTCACAAAGGCGAAACTTACTACAAAGATGCTGGATCACCTTCCCTTCCACCCACTCAAACAGAGCCTACCCCTCAAATCTCCCAACCAATCTCTAAGCCAAAATCCAAACATCCTCATTCTTCAAAACCAATTCCTTCACCAAACCAACCATCATCCAGTGATGCCCTAGAAGGAGGAGAAGGGTGCTGAGGATGGAAGAAGAAGAAGAAGAGGAGGATGAAGATGATAGTCTGCCACTCTCTGCTGTTCTAAACCTACCAAAACCCCAAAGTCAACCCATGATCACACCTAACTCTCAAAGGGAAATGGTCAGAGTCAAGATAGAAGATGAAGAACAGCAGAAACAGCACGATGAGCAACTGTTGAAGATGGTTGACAAGGAATTCCTCAGTCATCATCTATTCAAGCCATGAAAGGGCATGCTCAAAGGCTATACACTCTCAGGCACACTTTTCAGTATCAGAAGGAGAGAGTGAGAGTATGGCCAGACCCCAGGGTGAGTTCTAGAATCCATAAAAGAACTATTCCACACAGATACAATGGCTAGGTCAGAAAACAATAGATTCTACCATCATGTTAGCCATTGTAGTCTCACCTTGGGAATCATTGATGAATTCAAGAAAGCTCACCAAGCAAAGATGACCCCTCAAGCTTTACTAGAAAACAAGATGATTAAGGAGGGGTTGTTATATAAAAGCTTGAAGACATCCAGAAGAATGAGCTCCAGTTACTCCTTGAAGGCAACCATCCTGATGAGTTTGTATATAGGGAGGTAACTACGGTGGAGCTGAAAATGGCAGGACCATGAAGTACTTATCAGAGTACTCTGGTCCAGAGTTCTTCTTCGAAGGAGGAGTAGAAGAACTCTCAGGAGGAACAAGTTATTCTCCTTGAGGCCTATGTTCGAGAGTCATACAGACTCATTATGGGGAAGTAAATCTCATGAATGGGATAACAACTCTGTGTCCAGTTCCCAAAAATAGAGTTCCCATTCATACCCTGCCAAACAAATATCTGAGATTTCTTCCCAGGCCGGAGCTTACATGGGTCATCTTCTCTACTGATCAAGAAGGAAAAAGACCAACATTTTGCCAACAATAAGTGGGATAATAAATAATTTAGAGGTTTTGGCTGCATTGGTTCAGGGGGAGTTGTTGGACCAAAAGAACCAATGAGCCAAGATCAGAAAACCTCTAAGTCCCACATGGTATCACAACAACTGCTGAAAGCCTCATCAGCAGTTTGACAAGTGCTGAAGACTTCAACAGCTGAAGATCAAGTGCTGAAGACTTCAACAGCTGAAGAACTAAAGTGCTGAAGTACAACAGCTGAAGAACACAAGTACTGAAGCTGAACAGCTGAAGAACGCAAGTACTGAAGCTGAACAGCTGAAGAACACAAGTGCTGAAGCTGAAAGACCAAATTACTGAAGTACAATAGCTGAAGAGTTTACAAGTGCTGAAGATCAACCACTGATGTACAAAGTCTGAAGATAAAGACTGAAGACATCAGCTGATGATATCTACTGAAGATCAGCTGATGAAACACCTGAAGGTCAAAGTCTAAAGATCAAGTACTGAAGCCTCAGTAGTTTGTCACAATGATGAAGAGTACTTCTCAGTAGTTGTGATATCAGTAGTTTTATATTTCTAGTTTCAGTAGTTTATGTTTCAGTAGTTTTGTAAAACGACTGAAGAGCTTGTTCTTCAGTCGTTGTAGTTTCAGTAGTTTCTAATCAGTAGTTTTATATTCTGCACTTAACACTCTGATATGTTCTCAGTAGTTGTGAACATTTCAGTAGTTTGTTAAGATTTAGTTATTTTGTAATAGATCTGCCAGTTGTCACTTTCCGTGATAACAGCAGTGATTGTTGCACTCTATATAAGGAGTGACAACCTATTGTAATATGCGAATGACGGGAATGTTATGAATGATTTGATTAGAAATATTCTATATCTTAAACATTCCTTGAATCAGAAATATATATTCTCTCACTATAACCGTATGTGCTCTTAATGCAACAAGTATCGATTACTTGCTACATTTGTCTAATTCCTGTTCTTATTCTGCTGCTTTGAACTCTAATACATCAAACTGTGATCGCTGATCCTGTCAGAAACAATGTTTCGAGATCTACTTAAACGGAATAGATCCAAATCTATGGGAGTCTATAGAGTCGGGGTACAGCATGCCTGTAGGAGCTGATGGTATCAAACTCACAGTTGGTGGCATGACTGACGGATAAAAGGTGAAATACAATGCAGAGAAGAAAGTTTATCCTTTGCTTACTCAGTCAATTCCAAAGGATATTTTTCATCAATTCTTGGAATATACACAAGCAAAGAAGCTCTGGGATGCATTGGAGAAACGGTATGATGGAAACGCATCATTGAAGGCCATAAAGGCTAAGGCTTTAAAGAAGGAGTTTGACAACTTCTCCTTGATGGGAAAAGAAAGCCTAGATGATGTGATCGATAGATTCTACCAATTGATGAATGAGATGCACACTCATCGAGTATCGACATCTATGGAGGACAAAGTTGTCTAATTTTACAGATGGGCTGCTGGAGAAATGGGTGTTATTTGTCTCCAATCTCAGACAGAATGGTATGCTAACGAAGTTAGATATCAATGACTTCACTCTGAAACTGAGAGAAGAAGAACTGAGGATGAAGTACAAAGCTCAAAAGTCTTCATATGATCAGAACCCAGCGCTGTACAACGCGACTCCTCAAGCCAAGACATCTGGAGCACTCTTGAGACAGCTTTTGTATCAAGCTTGTCTGGTCCCTCACCAGCCTCTAGTTCAGGGTCAGAAACATTAGGGTCCTCTGGTACCCATACATCGCACCTGAAGCAAATTCAACAAAGCTGAAGACAGAGAACTTCGGCAATGTGACAGTTGAGGTAGCTAAGGAGCACATGGATCTCTTAGCTGTAGTAGTCCACTCCTATGATGGACTAATTGCTGGAAAATTGGGAACTGCCACCTGGCAGATGAGGACTATGAGCAGGTGGATGAGACAGAGCTGGAGAGGATGGACATAATGTGGGCCTTAGCAAGTGCAGTCCGGAGAGCTAAGAAGTTCGTCAAAAAGACCGGACAAAATTTGATTGCTACTAAGGACACTACCTTCGGCTTTGATAAATCCAAGGTAACCTACTTCAACTGCAGTGAGAAAGGGCACTTCAAAAGAGAGTGCATGAAGCCAAAGGAAACTGGCAATGGAAATCCTTTCTCCTCCTTCAATCATTAAGACAAACCCACTAGCAGTCCTACTTCATCAAGAAAGGATCCCAAAGCCTTGACTGCTCATGATGATGAA
Organism: Flaveria trinervia; assembly: GCA_025506515.1. Classification (NCBI taxonomy): domain Eukaryota; kingdom Viridiplantae; phylum Streptophyta; class Magnoliopsida; order Asterales; family Asteraceae; genus Flaveria; species Flaveria trinervia. Next base: position 53,991,491 of record CM046449.1, on the reverse strand, counting down.
GGACAGGACTGGAGCTTTCGGTTTGTCTCACCGGCAGAATCCAATATCGCTAGTGTGGAGGATATCGATGATGACTCTGCCAGTGAAGGAGATATGGCAGTCAAACTTGCGATGTCAACATCAGAAGAAACCGCACTAGTGGTCACCTATCTGCCTGAAGAAGGGAGTACTACGACAACGTCAGAATCACCAGCTCTAGAAACATCAGATTTCGTATTTATGGTTGATTCTTCAAAAACCACTCAGGTAAGTAATACTGACCAACTCTTTACTAATCATGCTTATTCTGACTTTAATAAATTTATGGAAAGCATTGATTTAAAATTTTCTAGGTTATTAGATCATAATGATAACTTAGTAAAGGATCTAGAACTATGCATTGAGGCTAACAGAGTTTTAAAACAAAATGAGCATAACAAAGAAAAGATAGACCTTTTGAACAAACAACTTAGGGAAACAGAAGTTGTGGCATTTAACCAACCTAATGACATTAGGTACTATCTTAACTCCCTAGAAGACACTAAGAAGCAAAAAGCAGTTTTAGAACTAGAAGTTAATTTCTTAAAACAAAATTGCATAGTTGGACTAGTTCTTCATACATAGTCCAAAACTTAGTGAGAGAGAGAAACAATGTGGAGGGATTGTGTGATAAAGTGGTTCCACCACCACATGAGATCTTGATGAACACAAAATGTAAACCAATTAATGATAATCCAATCAAGGATCATGTGGTGTCTACTCCTCTTGTAAGTGATCCAGATTCCACATGTTCATCAAATGAATCTGGCACTAAACAAAAGGAGGCCACTTCAAAGGCAGAAGGTAAAATGCCTTGTATTAATCTGGACAAAGAGTTTGAAAAGGTTATTATTAAGTCTGGTTCAAAAACTGTCAAATCTGAACCTAAAAGGACCAATAATGTTAACCAATCACGTGCATCATGTCTAAGTCCAGATTATAGAAAAGAAAAAGATGTTAGCACTATTAAAGAAATTAACTTTGTTAAACCAGATAAAACAACTAAACAATCAGAGTTAAAACCAGAACAAAGTAAGGTCACCCGGGTGTCACATATATCTCCACAAAAACAGTTAAATCGTAAAGTCGAAAGCAGAGGTTGCTACAGTTGTGGAGAGTATGGACACATTGTGTCTCACTGTCCTTACTATCCGACACCAAGGAGGAAAGTTGAACTTTCTGAACAAAAACCTGGCTCTTTTAGGAGGAACTCAGTGACGCCACCTAAAATAGATAGTGAACCGAAAGTTCAACACATTAGCCAGTCGTTTGTTTATCACAAACAGGCCTTAAACAAAGCTGGCTTATGAAAGGAGAAAGCAACCTCATTGTCTGATAATGAGAACAAGAAGACATCTGAGCTTCCTTCACCCTCAAACGATCAATGGGTTACCTTTATGATATGTGATACCTCCGTGAAACCCAAGCCAGTGAAGGCTTGGGTCCCTAACCTAAAGTAATGTTTTCAAACTGAATGTGTAGGGTGTTCGATATAGTGCTGAAACCAACATGTGGATTATAGACAGCGGAGCATCCAGGCACATGGCAAGGAACATGGATCTCTTATCAAACGTCAAAAAGATAAAAGGAGGTCACATTTCGTTTGCTGGAAACAAAGGTGGGTATATCACAGCTCAAGGGGAAGTTGGTAATCAGAAAGTGAAGCTTGCAAGTAAACTACGTTCAACAACTTCAGAATAACTTGCTTTCTATTTCAAAAATTTGTGATATAGACTTTAAGGTAGTGTTTGACAATAAGAAGTGATATGTCCTGAAAAACGACTACATCATCCCGGAGGATCAAGTATTAATGTCTACCTCAAGATATAAGGATCTTTATGTCTTGGATCTCTCAAAGGTCTCCACAACGGATCATGAAGTTTAGTGCTTCATGTCAAAAGCTACTAAGAAGGAATCCATCTCCTGGCATAGGAGAATGGGACACATTAATCATGGAAGATGAACCACTTGATCCAGAATGACCTAGTGAGAGGAGTTAACATCAAAAACTTCCAACTTCCAGATTTTTGTGTTGCGTGCAAGAAGGGCAAAGAGACGAAGAAGTATCGTAAGGAAAAGAAAGTTCACTCCATCGAACTTCCTCTTGAACTTCTTCACATGGATTTGTTTGGTCCAGTCAGTACAAGAAGCATTGCAGGCGACTTGTACTGCTATGTAGTTACTGATGACTACTCAAGATTCACTTGGGTGATGTTTTTGAAATCCAAATCAGAAACATTTGAGTCATTCAAAGAGTTAGTAACTACTCTGGAGTCCTATACAAGTTGAAGGTACGTCAAGTGCGCCAGACAACAGAACCAAGTTCAAGAATCAATGGATGGAGGCTTACTGCAAGGAAAAGGGAATTGTGCATCAGTTCACTTCTGCCTACACTCCTAAGATGAACGGCATTACTGAAAGGAAGAATCGCAGCTTGATAGGGACTGCACAAACAATACTAGCAGACTCAAAAGTGCCTATCCAATTCTAGAATGAAGCAGTTGCAAATGCATGTTATACACTAAATAGAGTCTTGGTAGTCAAACGCCATGGGAAGACATGCTACGAGCTACTACAACGACGTAAACCAAATCTAGAGTATCTCGAGCTGTTTGTCGCCCCGTGCACCATACTTAAGAAGACTTGGGAAGGGAAATTCAGCGAGAAAGCTAATGAAGGTATCTTTCTAGGATACAACATACCGAACAAGAGGGTCTACAACAACTCAATAGGTCAGGTAGAAGTATGGTGTAATGTTGATGTTCAAGTCCTACAACTTAATAGGTCAGGTAGATACACCACACCACCTGCTGAAATAGGACCCGCAATCTTTTTCGACTATGTTGGATTCTTCAAGTCCTTCAACATACCACTCTTCACTTCTAATGATGACTTAGCTACAAAGATGATGTATGATGTTCTAAACACACCAGCTCAGGAATCTACATCATCTGGCCTACAAGGCGATTTATCTACCAACTCAGAGGGAGCACTTGCAGATAGTGCCTCTTCCTCTAATGAAGAAGCTGTGTAGACTGAGCAGAACAATCAGGAGCAATAGGTTCCCCCTACTGATAGTCCATAAGAATCTGACATTGATGCCTCTGCGTCTTCAGAACCTCAGACTCCTACTACCTCAGATACTGATCGATGTTCATAATCTTGACTCTGAGGTAGTTGTTCCAACCACTCCTGGTTCACGACTAAATGTGTATCTTCCTTTGGATAATTTAATTGGAGATGCGAGATCAGGAGTTCAGACCAGAAATCAGTTGTATTCAGCTAATTATGCCTCACTGATGGAAAAGGGTTACATTCATGATGGTGCCTATTGTTGCTTTGTGTCTCAATTTGAGCCAAAGTATGTTAGTGAAGCCCTGAATGATGAGGCATGGGTGAGTGCCATGCAAGAAGAACTTCTTCAATTCAAGAAGTTAGGTGTATGGACCCTGGTGGATAGACCTAAAGGTGCTAAGGTCATTGGCACAAAATGGGTCTTGAAATGAAAGAAAGATGATCAAGGCGTGATCATCAGAAACAAGGCTCGACATGTTGTCCAAGGATTTCGAAAGGTCAAGGGCATTGACTAAATTGAAGTGTTTTCACCCGTGGCAAGAATGGAAGCAATCCATATCTTCCTTGCCTATGCATCTTATATGAAGATTAAAGTTTATCAACTTGATGTAAAGAGTGCTTTCCTTCATGGTGAAATAAGAGAGATAGTGTATGTCAGTCAACCCAAGGGATTTGAGGATCCATATCATCGGGACAGAGTTTGCAAACTCGACAAGGCTCTATATGGGCTTCATCAATCTCCCAGAGCCTGGTATGAGAAACTCTCGACTCACCTCGTGAAACACGGTTTTATCAAAGGTGTCATTAACTATACACTGTTCATAAAAGAAAAGTATGGAGATTTACTACTTGTTTAAATCTATGTCGATGACATAATCTTCGGTTCAAAGAACGAAGATCTATGTAAAGAGTTTGAAGCAGTAATGAAGGCTAAGTTTAAGATGAGTGCCATAGGAGAGATGAAATTCTTTCTCGGGTTACAGGTGGATCGGACACCAAAAGGGATTTTCCTACATCAGACCAAGTATGTAGGAGATATCCTCAGTCGATTTGACATGGAGAATGTTTCTACAGCTAGGACTCCACTTGCTACAAACCATGATGTAGCACCCGACGAGAATGACAATCTGGTCGATGCCACTATGTACCGAGGTATGATTGGATCTCTCATGTACCTCATTACATCAAGACTTGATATCATGTACGCAACATGTTTATGTTCAAGATATCAGGCAAAACCAAAAGTTATCCATCTGATAGGGGTCAAAAGGATCTGTCGTTATTTGAAGGGTACTCCAACTCTAGGGTTGTGGTATCCTCATGACGATGACTTCGAGTTGACAACATATAGTGTCTCGGATTACGGTGGCTACAAGATGAACTACAAGTCTACATCAGCAGGATGCCAATTCTTTGGGAGGAGATTAGTGACATGGCAGTGTAAGAAGCAAACCTCGGTTGCTTTGTCAACCTGTGAAGCTGAATACGTTGCTACTACAAGTTGTTGTTCACAAATCATATGGATTCATCAGAAAATGCGGGACTACCGTTTGAAATTCTCTTCTACTCCTATTTTTGTTGATAACTCTGCTGTGATTGCAGTAACTAAAAATTTGGTCCAACATCCTAAGACCAAACACATCGGTATAAAATATGACTTTATACGTGATTGCTTTGAAAAGAACTTAATCGATGTTATTAAAATAAATACTGATTTTCAACGCGCTGGCCTCTATACAAAGGTTTTGACAAACCACGTTTTCTATATCTGTTAGAGGTCAACGGGATTAAAAAGAAAAGTGATGTCATTCCCGATGATGACCATGTGTAGTCCGATGCGTACTGTCCATCTGTCTTTTAATTTTACTTTCTTTTTATGGTGTTTAAGTAGCTTAATTACATTAATGTTATGCGGTCTCCTATTAAAATCCTAAATAGCGTAAATCGGTTACGGTTTTAGAATTTTAGGGGGAGAATGGGTCAGTTAGTAACATGAACAAAAAAAACAAGGGAGAAGGAAAGGCTAGCTGATAGAAAGTAGATCCTATCTGCGATACCGATTCAATGACTTTGGAAAATGATAGTACACATGTACAAATCACTTGGGACTTTAAAAGATTAAATAAAATAAGATGCGAAGTTCAAAATATAAGTCTGTGTAGTCTGAGCAATATAAAAGGAAAAATGCTAGCAAGACTAGCTACTACTAAGGTAACACAAATAAAATAGACCTAGAGATTGTTAGACCACAGATGATATGTTGGTAGATTCAACACAATAGATGATTAGACCTTATTGGTGATCTCAAGAACAAACTAAGTTGTTTAACAAGCTGTGGGCTAACATCTTATCCCTGGTTAACACAATCAACAATTGCAATAAGGGGTGACGAGCAGATTAAACGCCACAAATGTGTACGTAAGACCAAAATATGAGCAAAAGCAATCAAACTAATAACTTATGTTGTTGGTGAGAACTGTGCAAAAAGTTTAAAATTGCTCAAACAAGAAAATAGGTTATGTGCCTCTCTGCTGTGCAATGGCACTGACCTGAGGATGAGCATAAACTATATATTCTAGACTTCATTGTTGTTTTCCATCTCTGTGCTATGCGGTGGCACTACCTGAGGCTTGGCTTCTCTCTGAAAGTTCTAAGAATAGTTTCTTCTTGAAAATTACCCTAAGACCGCTCAAAAATCTCCTGAGGAATGTTGATTACCATATAAGTGTGGGATCCACAAATGCTTGTTGAAATAATCAAACCTAAACTATCACCAATCTGTGTCAAAAATATATATTTGGATTTAAGTGGACTAGTATACTGACAATCATCATGGCTGCAAGTCTTGAAAGTCCAAATCAAGGTGGGATCTAATAGTACTAGTATGATTTCTAAACTTGCTAACGACTCTAGATGAAAAACAAGAATTAAGCATCAAAAGATGTTGATAACATGTCCCAAATGATATGACTTGCCTGTATGATTCCAATTTGAATTGGTCTAGTTATGGTCAAAGGTAACTAAAGCTGCCTATTCCGAAACTGAATCCATTAGATTTCTATCTTAGGATTTATACCTCACACAAAAAGTCAAAAAAGAAGTTTAGTTTTGTATTTCTAAATTTATGTCTGTTGGACCAAAAGAACCAATGAGCCAGATCAGAAAAACCTTTAAGTCCCACAGACATCAAAACAACAGAAGTGGTCTACAACAGCTGAAGATAAAGTCTAAAGACAACTGTTGAAGACAAAGTCTAAAGACAATAGCTGAAGACAACAGCTGAAGACAAAGTCTGAAGACAAAGTCTGTAGACAAAGTCCGAAGACAAAGTATAAAGACAAAGTCTGAAGACAACAGCTGAAGACAAAGTCTGAAGACCAAGTTCTCAGAAGTTGTCACAATAGCTGAAGTAGTTCTCTTCAGTAGTTGTGATGGTTTACTTTTCAGTAGTTTGTAATGAGTAGTTTTATATTATGTAAAACATCTGAAGTTCTTACACTTCAGATGTTATAAATTTAGGAGTTGTAATGTTAGCTTGTACTTAGCATTTTGTGAAGGTGTCCTCAGTTGTTGACATCTTCAGTAGTTTAGTTTACTTTCAGTTGTTTGTATAAATCAGTTAGCTGTCACTATCAAGTGATGTCAGCTGATGTCACATTCCTTTATAAAAGGAATGTTGACCTAATTCCTTGGATGGGAAGCATGTGCGTGAATGAAAACATTCTTTTTGCAAAAACTTTCTCTCTCTATAACCGTTACTGTTTTATTGAATATTCATATTATTCTTGCTTTAATTTCGTCTAATTCGTGTGCTATTCCGCTGCAAATCTTAATCTAATTTATCAAACTAGATCCCGATCCCTTTCAAATGGTATCAGAGCTGGTTAATCATTGATCGATTTAACAATTGATCATTGAAACTACTCTTTTGATATGTAAGTTTGATCGAATTAGCAAATTTGCAAGACTTGGTTATAGAGTTTGATTTTCTGTTGCTTCCGGTGAATTAATTTGAGATTCGTCTTGTTTCAAACTGTGTTGTTGAGTTTTTGAGCTAGATCTGTTAAAATCTCATTGAACCTGTTTGAATTAGTGAAAATCGCTACATCAATCAATGATCCTCACAATACTGGCTCCTCAACAAAGCCTTCGATGCTTGTTAGGAGTGAGTATAACATATGGCAACGCCGAATGCTCCATCACCTGTCTGTCAACAGTTCAGGTTGTTAGAAATCTGTGGTTCATGGACCATATAAGCCTATGGTGAGTAATCCGGAAACCAATGTGATGGTTCCAAAGAAGAAAGAGCAATACTCAGATGAAGATCTGAAACTGTTTGAAATTGATGCTAAAACCCATGGAATTCTGGCCATGGCACTGCCAAATGAAATCTTTTTTGGACTTATGCATCATGAAACTGCTCATGACCTTTGGGTTGCTCTGAAAGAACAATTTGGAGGAATTGATGAGGTCTTGGAAAACAATAGAGAGATCCTTGCCCAGCAATATGAGACATTCTCTCATAGAAAGGGTGAGTTACTGACTCAATAGTTTGAGCGATTCTCCTGTTTGATATCTGAGCTGAAAATGGTTAAACATTAATATACAAATAGTCAGATGAACAACAGATTCCTCAGATCCCTGCCAAAGAGATGGGACACATATACTATTTTCCTACGCTCCAGTGCAAATCTAGACAATCTATCTCTCATCCAACTTCATGGGAAACTGTTAACATTTGAAACAGATATAAAACAGAAAAGGAAACTATCTTCATCTGGGAAGCTCACTGATGATTTTGTACCATGGAATATTGCTCTGGTTGGTCATGAGTCAGAATATGCTGCATCAGAAAGTTCTTATGATGAGCATATATATTTCTCTTCAAACGGTGGAGATCTTGCTTTTGTTGGTGTTGATAGTAATTCAGGGTGTAATAGTGATAATTTGTGCTTTTTGATGGATGATTTGAAAGGAATTGCGGATGATGATTTGGAAGAGATGGATATTTTGAGCCAAATGGCATTAGTCAATATCAGATCTCAAAAATTTTACAAAAGGACAGGTAGAAAATTTCCTGGTCTCTCTGGAAAAACCAAAATTGGTTTTGATAAGAGCAAGTTGAGGTGTCACAAGTGCCATAGACTTGGACATTTTGCAAGAGAGTGTAGATCATCTGGATCTAACTCTTCTGCACCCTTTGTGACCTTTCCAGGCAATAGTTCACAAAACAAAGGGCAACATTCTACCAGTTCTGGTCATCATTCACAAATTCAATCATCTCCTGCATATTTTGTTCCTCAAGGTCAAATGCCATATCCTTATCCCTATTTTTACATGCCTCAGTCCAATCAGGTTCTAGTACCCATAGCTCAACAACCACATGCCCTACCTGAGCCTCAACCTTCTAAATCAAATCAACAATCTCAATCTCAATCACATCAAAGCTTTTTTACTCCTGGAGTTGTTGACTAGAGTAGCTTACCGATGATCTTTCTGGTTATTCTGAACAAGTGTTTTCTGGTGCTGGTCAACACGGTGGTGAAAATCCTTTTGGAAATCTTGCTCTTATGGCCCTGGAGTCTACTGATGGTTCATGCTCAAATGCTTCATCATCACAGGTACCACAAGTATCTTCTGAGGCTAAGGCCAAGTTGTGTTCTGAGTCATGCATAGCTGCTTTTGTCTCAATTAGAGAAGCAAATGTAGCTTTAATTAATCAAAATCTTAACTTAGAGAAAGTGATTTCCAAAAGAAAAGCTGAGTTTGAGTCTGTTTTAAAGGAAAAAGATGATGAGATTTACAAATTAAAATGCCAAATCACTAATGAAAAGGAAAGGTAGAGGTCATTTTAGAGAATCATAAGAATCTCAAAGAAACACTTGCAGCTATTCAGGTAGAGTGTGAACGCTAGGTAACATCTTGCAAGGGGTTAGAAATGCTTCTCAGTAAGCAAACAACTTCAAATGTGAAGTTTGGGATTAGGTATAATCACACTGTACCTCCTACAGATTTTACTCCCAAGACAGAAGTAAAATCTGAAGGTGAAATCAATTCCCAAACCACATCATCATGTGTCTCATCCTCAAGTGATAATGCAAAATCAGAGGATGAAGTCAGTAATAGTACCTTAGCTAATCAATCTGCTGATGGTCTTACTGCTGATAAACACATAATCAAAGAAAAGTTGAGTACTTCCGGTGTTATCTGTCAAAGTATTCAAAGTACTGAAGAGCAAGTAACAACACCTGAAGAACATTTCAAACCAAATGAAAACAAACATGGTTTGACAACTGCTGAAGAGTCTATCAGGAAATTCAATAATACTGATAGAAAACATTTGAAGAACAAGTCTTCAGTTGTTACAAATCCTTCAATACTTCACATAAGTACTGAGAGGAAGAAAGTACTGAAAAACACACCTTCAATAGTTTCATCTTCTTCAGCAGTTGAACAACAGAAGATGAAGAAAAAGCCATGTGAAATATGTGGTCTATTCAATCATCTCACTGATGAATGTTGGTACAGAAATGGTTCCAACTTCAACAAAGATAAAATCATTAAAAAGAAAATTAATAAAATGAAAGATGAATTTGAAACCAAGTTTGTGCCACAACATCTCAAACTGATAACCCAAAGTTTTCACAAAAATCTAAAAGAAGGAAGGGGTTTATCATAAAACAGCTGAAAATATTCCTCAAGGAGTATCAAAACACCAGACTAAGTCTGTGTCTTTCAAAAAGGAGGACATGGTGAGTCACAGGAACCTATCAAAAACAAGTACTAATGTGTGTGCTGAACTAAAGTCTTTAACAACCAATCAGACACAACTTGTTATGATAGTTCAACATCTATTGGGGAGAGTTAACCAAATAGATGTACCTGTGATTAAACCACTGAAAAGGTAAACTAAGCCAAAATCAAAGGAATCCGTTTCAGCACCATCTCCACCTTCAAACGCTGTTAATCATGACAAATCAGTTAATATAAAATCTGTTGATGAGAACTGTGGGACCAAAAGAACCAATGAGCCTGATCAGAAAAACCTCTAGGTCCCACAAACATTACAACTGCTGAAGAAGATCACAACAGCTGAAGACATCAGCTGATTACAAAGTCTGAAGCTATCAGCTGAAGACAAAGTCTGAAAGTACAAGTCTGAAGACAAAGTCTGAAGACAAAGTCTGAAGACAAGAATTGAAGATTACTACTAAAGACAAAGTCTGAAAGTAAAGAACTGAAGACGAAGTCTAAAGCTATCAGCTGAAGACAAAGTCTGAAAGTAAAGTACTGAAGACAAAGTCTGAAGCTATCAACTGAAGACAAAGTCTGAAGCTATCAGCTGAAGACAAAGTCGGAAAGTAAAATTCTGAAGAACAAAGTATGAAGAACAAAGACTGAAGACAAAGACTGAAGACCAAAGTGATCAGTAGTTGTCACAACAGCTGAAGTTATCAACTTCAGTAGTTGTGATGGTTTCCTTTCAGTACTTGTAATTTACTTTTCAGTAGTTTAGTTTCAGTAATTTAGTTTCAGTAGTTTTATGTTTTTGTACTTAAGCATTCTCTGAGATCTAATCAGTAGTTAAGGACATTCACAGTAGTTTGAATAGTTTCAGTAGTTTGAATAATTCTATTAGAAGTCACTATCAAGTGACATCAGCAGACGTCACATATCCTATATAAGGAATGTTGACCTAATTGTAAAGTGTGACATTTTAGCCACCACGAAAGCATTGAATGAAATATTCCTTTTGCAGAATTCTCTCTCTATAACCGTTTACTTTTGCATCGAATATCATTTGTGTTCTTGCGAATTGTCTAATTCATTGTTCGATTTCCGCTGCAATCCACTCTAATTAATCAAACTTAGATCACTGATCCTAATAAATGGTATCAGATCAGGTTAATCATTGATCGATCTAACAATTGATCATTGAAACTGCTATTTCGATATCTAAGTTTGATTGAATTAGCATATTTGCGAGAATTGGTTATAGATCGTTGAATTTCTGCTGCTTTCTTTTGTTTACTTTGAGTTTTCTCTTGGTTCATATTGAGTTTGTTGTGTTTTGCACTGAATCAGTTAAAACTTAATTGAATTTGGTTGAATCTGAGAATGGCTACTCCTTCTAATGACCCTCACAATACCGGTTCCTCAACCAAGCCTCCGATGCTGGTTAAGACTGAGTATAACATATGGCAACAAAGAATGCTTCATCACCTGTCTGTTAACAGTTCACGCTGTTGGACATCTGTGGTACATGGTCCACACAAGCCTATGGTGAACAATCTGGAAACCAACCAAATGGTTCCAAAGAAGAAGGAACAATACTCGGATGAGGATCGAAAACTGTTTGAAATTGATGCTAAAGCGCATGGTATTCTAGCCATGGCTTTGCCTAATGAAATCTATTCTGGGCCTATGCATCATGAAACTGCTCATGACCTCTGGAAATGCATTGAAGAACAATTTGGTGGAACAGATAAGGTCTTAGCAAACAACAGAGAAATCCTTGCCCAACAATATGAGACATTCTCTCATAGGAAGGTGAGACACTGACTCAACAGTTTGAGCGTTTTTCCTGTTTGATCTCTGAGCTGAAAATGGTCAAACATGAATACACTAATAGCCAGATGAACAACAGATTCCTCAGATCACTGCCTGAGAGATGGGACACGTACACCATTGTCCTACGCTCCAGTGCAAATCTAGATAGCCTATCTCTCACCCAACTCCATGGAAACTGCTTACATTTGAAAGAGAGATATATCAGAAAAGGAAACTGGCATCATCAGGAAAGCTCACTGATGACTTTGTACCAGGGAACACTGCCTTGGTTGGTCATGAGTCAAAATATGCTGCATCAGTAAGCAATTATGATGAGCATATAGATTTCTCTTCAAACAGTTCCATCATGCATTTGTTAGTGTTGATAGTCAGTCAGGCTGTAATAGCGACAATTTGTGCTTCATCTGGATGATTTGAAAGGTATAGCTGATGATGATTTAGAAGAGATGGATATTCTAAGACAAATGGCCTTGATTAATTTCAGATCTCAAAATTCTACAAGAGAACTGGTAGGAAATTTCCAAGACTCTCTGGCATAACCAAAGTTGGTTTTGACAAGAGTAAGTTGAGGTGTCACAAATGCCACAGGCTTGGGCACTTTGCAAGAGAGTGTAGATCAACTAGATCTAACTCCTCTACACCCTTTGTGACTTTTCCAAGTAATAGTCCACAAAACAGAGGGCAACATCCTGCTAGTTCTGGTCATCACTCACAACATCCTGCATATTTTGTCCCTCAGGGTCCAATGCCATATCCGTATCCCTGTTATTACATGCCACAGCCAAATCCAGTTGAAGTTCCACCTGCACCACAACCTCAAGCATTACCTGAGCCTCTACAATCTCAATCACAACCTCATCACAGCTTCTTCACCCCTGGTGTTATTGACTGGAGCAGTTTACCAGATGATCTCTCTGGCAATGAGCATTTATTTGCTAGTGATGGTCAGTATGGTGGTGAACATCCTTTTGGGAATCTTGCTCTCATGGCCCTAGAGTCTACTGAGAGTTCATGCTCCAATGCATCCTCTTCACATGTAACCCAGGTATCCTCTAAGGCAAAGGCCAAGCTATGTTCTGAATCTTGCATAGCCGCATTTATCTCTATTAGAGAGGCAAATATAGCTTTATTAATCAAAATCTAGAGCTTGAGCAACTATTTCCAAAAGAAAAGCTGAGTATGAGTCTGTCCTTAAGATAAGATGATGAGATTTATAAGCTTAAATGCCAATTAAATGATGAAAAGGCTAAGCTAGAGGTCATCCTTGAGAACCATAGAGATCTCAAAGAAAAACTGCAGTTACCCAAGTTAAATGTGACCGCTGCGTATCATCCTGCAAGGGATTTGAAATGTTGCTCAACAAGCAATCTGCTTCGAATGTGAAGTTGGAATAGGTTACAACCACATTGCACCACCTACAGATTTTACTCCAAAATTAATAGTAAAATCTGAAGGTGAAAGTAATTTCCAACCACATCATCATGTGTATCATCCTCAAGTGATCACCCAAAATCACAAGATGAAATCAGTGTTGATACCTCAGCAAATCAATTGGTTGATGGGTTAACTACTGATAAGCACATGAAGCCGAGTACTTCAGATGTTATCCCTCAAAGTACCTCAAGTACTAAAGGGAAAGTTACAACAACTGAAAAGTATTTCAAATCAGCTGAAATAAAAGGATTAACAACTGCTGATGGAGAACAGCTGAAGAACAAGTCTTCAGTTGTTACAGATCCTTCAGTACTAAGCAAAAGTATTGAAAGGAGGAAAGTACTGAAGAGCACACCTTCAGTAGTTTCCACATCAGCAGTTGATCAATCCAAGATGAAGAATAAGCCATGTGAAATATGTGGTAAATTCAATCATCTTTCTGATGAATGTTGGTACAGAAAGGATTCCAAACTCAACAGAGATAAGCTCATTAAAATTCAGATGGATGAAATGAAAAATGAGTTTGAGACCAAGTTTGTACCATAGTTATCCCATTGTGATAAACCCAAGCCTTCATTCAAATCCAAAAAGAAGATAAGTTTATCATAAAACAGCTGATAGTGCTACTCATGATAAACATCAGATTAAGTCTGTGAACTGTAAGGAGGAAATGGGGTCACATGAACTCATCAAACACAAGTACTGATATGTCACAAGAGCTGAAAGCTTTGGCTACAAATCAGACACAACTTGTTATGATGGTTCAGCATTTGTTGGGGAGAGTTAACCAACTAGATGCACCTGTGATCAAACCACTGAAAAGGCATTCCAAGCCCAAATCCAAGGAATCCATTTCAGCACCATCTCCTTCTTCATTAGCTGTTAATCATAAGAAACAAGTTATGGTTAAATCTGTTGATGAAAATAGACCCAAAACCAAAAAGGTTTGGGTCTCAAAACCTAACTAGTTCTTTATGATGAATGCAGGGTTCTGCAGCATGCCAAAGGAGCATCTGGTATGTAGACAGTGGAGGATCTATCCATATGACTGGGAGCAGTTCTCTTCTTAATGACTACTCTCAAGGAAAGAAGGGATTTTTTCATTTGGTAATATGCTAAGGGTTACATCATCGGGAAGGATATGTGTCTATGGAGAAATCAGGTTTGATGATGTTAATCATGTGGAGAATCTCAGTATAATCTGCTGAGTGCCAGTAAGATGTGTGATAAAGGGCATGTTGCACTTTTTACAAGCCAGAACTGCAGGATTCTGTCTCCTAAGTTCTGAGGCTGATTGACAAGGTATTGGATGAACATACTCTCCTGAAGGCCAACAGGATTGGAAGAGTGTGTGCCTTGATTTGTCAAAGAAGATTGATTTGAAGGTTCATCCTTGCCTGTTCTCCAAGCCTCTTCTAAGGAATCTAAATTGTGGCATAGAAGGCTGGGTCATGTTAATCTCAAAAACATGAATAAGCTGATCCACAATGGTTTAGTGAGAGGTCTACCAATAAAGGAGTTCCACCGTGATGAAACCTGCACTGCTTGTTTGAAAGGAAAACAACACAAAGTTTCATTTCCTCCTATTGAAGAACCTATGTCCACTGCCTGCTTGCAGTTACTACACATGGATCTATTTGGTCCTGTAAGAGTGATGAGCATGGCAAAGAAGAAATACTGTCTGGTAATTGTGGATGATTACTCCAGATTTGTATGGACTTTCTTCTTGCATTTAAAGGATGAGGTTGCTCAGAAGATTATAAACTTTGTGTTGTATGTTGAGAAGCAGTATTCCCTATCAGTCAAGTGTATAAGAAGTGATAATGGAACTGAATTCAAAAACCATACACTTGATGATTTTTATCTATCAAAAGGAATCAAGAGGCAGTTTAGCATCCCAAGGACTCCAGAACAAAATGGAGTAGTGGAGAGAAAGAACAGGACCTTAATTGAAGCTGCAAGGTCTATGTTGGCTGACTCTAGTTTACCATTGACCTTTTGGGCTGAAGCTGTCAACACAGCTTGCTATATGCAGAATAGAGTTCTAGTAAATTAGAGGTTGATGAAGACTCCATATGAAGTTCTACATCATTTGGCTCCTCTAATTTCTTTCTTCAAAGCCTTTGGGTGTCCTTGTTTTATTCTCAACACAAAGGATCAACTCCACAAATTTGATCCTAAGTGGATGCAGGGTATTTTGTAGGTTATTCATCCACATGCAAGGCTTACAGGGTCTTCAACTGCAGAACAAAGATAGTTGAAGAACCGTGCATGTGAAATTCAATGAATCTCCTAAGGATAAAATTCCACAAAACCCTTGTGGTTGTTTGATCTGGACATACTGCAATATGTTCCTTATCAACCTCCAGCTGTTGCAGATCATGTGGACAAATCATCTTCTGCAGCACGTCTTCCACCTGGTGGTACTGAAGATGATGATGATATCAGTACTCACCTTTTCAAGTTTAGTGATCAACTGCCTGAGTCTACTAAACCTGATGTTCCTGTAGCCTCAGCAGCTCCATCCACAACAAATGCTGATGAGATTTCTGACTCCTCTACATCATTTAACTTGCCATCTCATACTTGGTTTCAAGAGTCTGGATCAACATATGTTGCTGCCGAACCTGCTACAAACACTTGCACTCATCTTATAGTGTACCAAGAGCTGAAGAATCACCCCACGTCTCTAATAATTCGTGATATCAATGCTGGTGTCTCAACCAGAAGTCTATTGTCCAACTTATGCTTCTATGCTCTCTTCATAAGTCAGCTAGAGCCAAAGAACTATCATGTTGCTTTGAGAGACAATAGATGGGTTGAAGCCATACAGCTTGAGCTACTTCAGTTCAAAAAGCAGCAAGTGTGGGAACTGGTTCCTCTACCCCCAAGTAAGTGTGCAATAGGCACTAAATGGGTGTTTAGGAATAAAACTGATGAAAATGGGCTTATTGTCAAGAACAAGGCTAGAATGGTTGTACAAGGGTTTTCACAAGAAGAAGGTATTGATTATGATGAAACCTTTGCCCCTGTAGCCGGACTAGAGGCAATTAGATTGTTCTTCGCCTATGCTGCATTCGACAATCTTAAAGTTTTTCAAATGGATGTCAAAAGTGCATTTTTATATGGTAAAATAAAAGAAGAGTTTTATGTGTTCAACCACCAGGTTTTGAGGACAATAAACATCCTGATTGGGTGTATAAACTTGATAAGGCTCTTTATGGGTTGAAGCAAGTTCCTAGAGCCTGGTACGGAACACTTTCAAATTTTCTTCTTAAAAATAATTTCACTAGAGGCTCCATTGATAAACTTTGTTTATTAAGAAAGTGGATCAACATAAGCTAGTTGTTCAATTTATGTTGATGATATAATTTTTGCATCTCTGATCCCTAGTTGTGTGATGATTTTACAAGTTTAATGAAACAGAAGTTTGAAATCAGTGCAATGGGAGAATTACAGTTCTTTCTAGGCTTGAAAATCAAACAAAAGGCTAATGGAACCTTTATTCATCAGTCAAAATACACAAAAGATCTTTTGAATAAGTTTATTTACACCTGTAAGCCCTGTTCTACTCCCATGTGCAGCACCACACAACTGGATGCAGATCAGAAAGGTAAAGTTGTTGATGAAACGCTTTACAATGTATGATTAGGTCCTTGATGTACTTAACAGCTTGTAGACCAGATATCATGTTTGCAACTTGTGTTTGTGCTAGATTTCAGGCTGCTCCTAAAGAATCTCATTTGATTGCAGTCAAGAGGATCTTCAGATATCTGTAAGGTACACAATCTCTAGGTCTTTTGTATTCCACTGGACACTCTTGCAAATTAGTTGCTTTTTCTCATAGTGACTATGCAGGGTGTAAGTTAACCAGAAAGTCAACTTTCGGTGGATATCAATTCCTAGGCAACTGTTTGATTTCTTGGCATAGTAAGAAACAAACATCTGTTGCTACATCCACTTCTGAAGCCGAGTACATTGCTGCTGCAAGTTGTACATCTCAGGTACTCTGGCTTTAGAACCAATTATTGGATTATGGCATTACAGAGACTAAGACTCCATTATTAATGGATAGTGCTTCAGCTCTGTGCATTGTCAAGAATCCAGTCCAGCACTCTAGGACCAAACATATAGAGATCAGACACCATTTTATTAGGGATTGTTTTGAAAAAGGTCTGATTGATCCAAAGTTTGTGCCTAGTGCTGATGAGCTTGCAGATATATTTACTAAGCCTTTGGATAGTTCACCTTTCCAAAACCTTGTGTTAAGGCTTGGTATGCTGCAGCTAGAATAAGTGACAACTACTGATAATCTTAGTAAACAAGTACTCATGATCATTAGTAAACATGTCACAAATATTACTGATTCTGTTACAAACTACTGATGTAGTTACAACTACTGATGTCAGTAAAAACAAATAAGTACTGATGTCCTATGAAACAACTGAAAACAGCTAAAAAGACTAATGAGTAAGTGTTGAGGACAGTATGAAATAGCTGAAAAGCTAAGAATTGACGAAAACTACTGATGAGAATTTTCTCTTCAGTTGTTTCCACAAACAGCTGGTTCACCTTATGTAGCTGATGACAAAACCATGCCTTGAGTAGTTTCACAACTACTGATGACTAACACCAAGTCTTCAGTTGTTTACAACACCTAAAGACAAAACCAAGGTTTTCAGTAGTTTCACAACTACTGATAACTAAAACCAAGTCTTTAGTTGTTTTCAAACATCTGATAGTTAAAACCAAGTCTTCTGTTGTTTTTATACAACTGCTGATAATACCAATACTTTCAGTCGTTCCTTTTCAGCCTTTTTCTTACCTATAAATACGTGTACTCATAGCCAAACATTTCATTAGCCGTTTTCAAACCTTCTCTCTCTCAACAATGGCGACCATGCAACTCAAACCCCGACACAACTGTGTTGCCTACCTTTCGAAATCGGCCTTCTGGAACAAGTTTGACACTGCCATCAATCTTATGGTGGATTCCCCATACCGAACAGCCTTTCTTCTGAATCCTACCATATATCCCAATTCCTTATCCCAGTTCTGGACCAACGTCTCTGTAACCAC
Organism: Flaveria trinervia; assembly: GCA_025506515.1. Lineage (NCBI taxonomy): Eukaryota > Viridiplantae > Streptophyta > Magnoliopsida > Asterales > Asteraceae > Flaveria > Flaveria trinervia. The sequence goes on along the minus strand of CM046449.1, from coordinate 53,973,314 downwards.
TGGTGAGAATGCGAGCCAAATCACTCTCCAGTCGTTGGTCAACCAGAAACAGGTGCTCATCACCCCCGACATCATTCGCACAACCCTAAATCTGCATGATGGCACCTATCCAAAAGAATACCCGAAAGGCACCACTGATATGTCTTTCATAAATAACGGGTATGAAGGCAACCTAAGTGCTACAACCATCCTCAAGAAGCACTTCCATGATGCCGAAAGACTTATCTTTCATATGGTGAATGTCTGCCTAGCTTCTAAGACATCTTCTTGGATCAGATGTCTTCCCTATGGCAACATGTATTGTATTCTATCCTTGAGCGACAAAATCTAAAGTTTTCTAAGATAGTTTTTATGGAACTAAAGGATCTGGCTCAGAAACCTGTGGCACACAGATGGCTACTTTATCTTAGGTTTTTGATGGCCATAATTTTAAATCAGTTAAAATCTGATGGACTTGTTGGTCTTGGGGTCCCTGCTCTAGATATTTTAGCTGAGGTATACTCCAGACATAACACAGACCCTACTCTTAAAGGGGCTGCCCGGATGCTAAAACCCAAGCAGAGGGAACCCACAGCCTCCACTTCCCACAATATGTTCAAGACTCAACCTGCTAAAGCCGCACAGGTATCCTCTCAACAGGATCCTGTTGCAACCACAATGGGGATCCCACAATACTGGAACCTATCTCACTTGAGATGGTTACCATTGAAGCACACCTCTCACCCCGGGTGCAATCTACTTCGGACCAATCTCCACATGCAACAGCCTCTCAAAGCCCAACACTGATTGTTGCTAAAGTGCTGACTCAGTTGCATTCCTCACCCCCTCCCCAGAAAGCACTTAATACTGGGAATACCTCAACCATGGAGGGGGAGGACCAAAATGATTCTGATAACGCACAACACAGGGGTTACAATGTTCCATCTCCAAGTGTAGAAACGGAGGTTAGAATATCTGGTGAGGCTGCCACTTCTCCTGCTTCAGCATATGATCAGGTTGAAGTTGGTAACATCCATAAGACCTCACCAGAGGCAACTGCCAATGAAGGACATAGTCCTGAGGCAGGAAGTCCCCAGTACCAGCACAAGGGTCACATGCATCTACTAATCTACACTCAGTGCATGTTCATCCTGATTCCATCAGGAGGTCAGGTGATTTAGCAAACACTGATGATGACCTGGGCTTCTTCTATGATGTTTTAGCCCAAAATACCATCCTAGAGAATGAGGTAAGCAGACTCAATGAGCTGCTTGCCAAAATGTCTCAGGATCAAAGTCCATCTACCCCCATTACCACACAGATGGCACCTTCAATTGAAGGTTCCCCAAACACTTCGCCTTCACATATAACTATGCCACCAGCCTCTGCCTTTGGCACCACCTCTCAGGGACAGAACCCCTCTGCGTAGTTGGTTGCTATCTTTCAAAACTACTTACCTCTCATCACTCCAATCATTACTGAGATTGTCCATAAAGCCATAGATGAAAGGATCTCCTCAAATTTACAAACCCTCATTGATGATGCTGTTTACAAATCTCTTTCTGCCTTGCAAGCCCCTGATCCCAATGCAACCAAAAAGAGGGAGACTTCCAAGTCTAAGGCAGTGAAAGAAACGAAAAGAAAAAGAGTTCATGATGAGAAAGAAGCTACAAAAGAGAAGGAGGTGGAGAAAGAACTGATCTCAGAACAGCTGATCACTATAAATGAAAGAAGAGTGCTGAGTAAAAAGCTGATGAAGATAAATCCTTAGAAGATCTTGTCAAAGATGCCGATGATGCTCACAGCAAATCCATGGATAAAATTATAGATCAGCTCTTTCGACAAGGTCATGAAACAGCCACATTAGACTCTGAGATCAGAAGGCTGGAAATAGAAGAGATTCAGGCAAGATGAGCTGGTTATAGTGTGTTGGAAAGGGAAAGATTGGAGATAATGATCAGATTCATTGCCAAATACCTTGGAAGATCATTGATAGAGATAAAGGCCTGGTCCAGAGAAAGTATTTTGGTGATAACGAAGAAAATCTGCTCTGCTGGAGGCTATAATAAAGGGTTGATAATAGAAGCACTGGATGAAACAGGTGCAAGAAAGAGAACTGAAATGGAAAAGCTCTCCAAAGCCAAACTCACCACCAAAATGCTAAGTCAGTCTTCTCACATTCCCACTCAAACACAACCCTTATTTCTAAAATCTCCCAAATCTATCCCTAAACCAATGCCACCCACAACTCAACCCTCAAACCAATCCCTTTACCCCAAAAACCACCTCAAACCTTACCCAGTGATACACCGAGAAGGAGGAGGAGGGTGTTGAGGGTAGAAGAAGATGAAGAAGAGGATGATGATGAAGATTTTCTGCCAATCTCTGCTATTCTCAACCTTAAAACACCTGAGCACAGAAGTCAACAAGTGATTACACCTGACTTGCAAATGCAGATGGTGAAGATAAAGATTGAAGAAGCAGAACAGCAGATGCAGCATGATGAGCAGTTTCTCAAGATGGTTGATAAGGATTTCCCTCAGTCCTCATCCATTCAAGAAATGAAGAAACAGGCTCTGAGGCTGTACACTCTTAGACATACTTTTCAACATCAAAAGGATAGAGTGCGGATTTGGCCAGACCCCAGGGTAAGTTCTAGAATTCATAAGAAGAATATACCAAGTAGATATCATGGCCAAGTGAAGAAGACCTTGAATGCTGCAATTACATTAGCCATGGTAGTTTAGTTTCAGTAGTTTTATGTTTTTGTACTTAAGCATTCTCTAAGATGTAATCAGTAGTTGAGAACATTCTCAGTAGTTTGCATAGTTTCAGTAGTTTGAATAATTCTATTAGAAGTCACTATCAAGTGACATTAGCAGACGTCACATATCCTATATAAGGAATGTTGACCTAATTGTAAAGTGTGAAATTTTAGCCACCACGAAAGCATTGAATGAAATATTCCTTTTGCAGAATTCTCTCTCTATAACCGTTTACTTTTGCATTGAATATCAATTGTGTTCTTGCGAATTGTCTAATTCATTGTTCGATTTCCGCTACAATCCACTCTAATTAATCAAACTTAGATCACTGATCCTAACAAGAACAGACCCAAAACCAAAATGGTTTGGGTCTCAAAAGCTAACTAGTTTGTTGTGACAAATGCAGGGTTCTTCAGCATGCCATAGAAGCATCTGGTATGTGGACAGTGGAGGATCTATGCATATGACAGGGAGCAGTTCTCTTCTTCATGACTACTCTCAAGGGAAGAAGGGATTTGTATCTTTTGGTAATGATGCTAAGGGTTACATCATCGGCAAAGGCTTTGTGTCAAATGGTGAGATAAGATTTGATGATGTTAACCATGTGGAGAATCTCAAGTACAACTTGTTGAGTGTCAGTCAAATGTGTGATAAAGGCATGTTGTACTTTTCACCAGTCAGAACTGTCGGATTCTGTCTTCCTATGTTTTGAGAATGACTGACAAGATATTGGATGAATATACTCTCCTGAAGGCCAACAGGATTGGAAGAGTATATGCCTTAGACTTATCAAAGAAAACTGATCTACAAGGCTATCCATGTCTGTTCTCCAAGGTCTCTCCTGAGGAATTTGAACTATGGCACAGAAGGCTTGGTCATGTGAATCTTAAAAACATGAACCAGCTTATCCATCATGGTTTAGTGAGAGGTCTGCCATTAAAGGAGTTCAAATGTGATGACAACTGCTCTGCTTGTTTAAGAGGAAAGCAACATAAAGTATCATTCCCTCCAATAGAAGAACCAAAGTCCACTTCCTGCTTGCAATTACTACATATGGATCTTTTTGGTCCAGTAAGAGTGATGAGCATGGCAAAGAAAAGATACTGTTTGGTAATTGTTGATGATTATTCCAGATTTGTATGGACTTTCTTCTTACATTCAAAAGATGAGGCTGGTCAAATCATCATCTACTTTGTGTTGCATGTGGAGAAGCAATACTCCCTTTTTGTCAAGTGTGTGAGGAGTGATAATCGCACAGAATTTAGAAACCACACACTTGATGAATTCTATTTCTCTAAGGGAATCAAGAGGCAGTATAGCATTCCAAGAACTCCTGAATAAAATGGAGTGGTGGAGAGAAAGAACAGGACTCTTATTGAAGCTGCAAGGTCAATGTTGGCTGATTCTGGTTTGCCACTAACCTTTTGGGCTGAAGCTGTCAATACAGCTTGCTATGTGCAAAATAGAGTGTTAGTAAATCAGAGGTTGATGAAGACTCCTTATGAAGTGTTACATCATTTGGCTCCTCTGATTTCCTTCTTTAGAGCATTTGGGTGTCCTTGTTGTATTCTTAACACAAAGGATCCACTTCAGAAGCTTTAATCAAAGGTGGATGCAGGGTACTTTGTTGGTTATTCATCTACTTGCAAGGCATACAGAGTTTTTAATTGCAGAACAAAGATAGTTGAAGAAACCTTGCATGTAAAGTTTAATGAATCAACAAAGGAGAAAATCCCACAAAACCCTGTGGAGTTATTTGATTTGGACATACTGCAATATGTTCCTTATCAGTCTCTAGTTGTTGCCAATTTTGTGAATCCATCATCTCCTGCAACTTGTTATCCATCTGTTGGTATAAATGCAAGTTTTAGTGATCAACTGTCTGAGTCTACTAAACTTGATGTTCCTGTAGCTTCAGCAGTTCCATCCATAACAAATGTTGATGAGATCTCTGAATCCTCTACTTCATTTGAATTCCCATCTCATTCTAGGTTTCAACAGTCAGGATCACCATCTGTTACTGCTGAATCACCTACAAACACTTGCACAGATCTTATTGAGTGTCAAGAACTGAAGAATCATTCCATTTTGTCTCGGATCATTGGGGACATCAATGCTGGTGTTTCTACTAGAAGTCAATTGTCCAATTTCTGCTTTTATGCTCTCTTCATTAGTCAGCAAGAGCCAAAGAACTATCATATTGCATTAAGAGACAATGGATGGGTTGAATCCATGTAACTTGAGCTTCTTCAGTTTCAAAAGCAGCAAGTGTGGGAACTGGTTCCTCTACCCCAAGAGTGTAAATTAACCAGAAAATCAACCTCTAGTGGATGCCAATTTCTAGGCAATTGTTTAGTTTCTTGGCAGAGTAAGAAACAAACTTCAGTTGCTACATCCACTCCTAAAGCAGAGTACATTGCTGCTGCAAGTTGTACATCTCTGGTACTCTGGCTTCAGAATCAATTACTGGATTATGACATTACAGAGACTAAGACTCCTTTACTGATGGACAATGCTTCAGCTCTTTGTATTGTTAAGAATCCTGTCCAGCATTCTAGGACCAAACATATTGAGATTAGACATCATTTTATCAGGGATTGCTATGAAAAAGGTCTAATTGATCCAAAGTTTGTTCCTAGTGCTGATGAGCTTGCAGATATATTTACTAAGCCTTTAGATAGTGCAACTTTCCAAAATCTAGTGCTAAGGCTTGGTATGTTGCAGCTTGAATGATTTGACAACTACTGATGATCTCAGTTCACAAGTACTGATGAGCATTAGTATACAGCTGTCAAAAATAAATACTGACAAGTTATTTTATCTTCAGCAGTTTTCATAACTACTGAAGACTAAATTACTTAAAAAGTACCGAAGTACTTTATTTGTTGCAAAGTACTGATGTGGTTACAACCACTAATGTCTGTTCTAACTGATAAGTACTCATGACCATTGAAACATCTGAAAATCAGATATCTGCTGAGTAAGTGTTAAGGTCAAATGAAACAACTGAGATCTGTGAATTGACGACAACAACTGCTGAGCAATTTTACTCTTCAATTGTTTCAAACAACTGCTGTTTCATTTCAAAACAACTGAAGCCAAAACCAAGTCTTCAGTAATTTCAAACTACTGATGACTAACACCAAGTCTTCAGTTGTTTACAACATCTGAAAGTTAAAACCATGTCTTCAGTCGTTTCCTAACAACTGATGACTAACACCAAAACTTTCAGTTGTTTTCTTTCAGTCGTTTCATAACTTATAAATACCTAACCCTAACTTCAAACTTTTCATAAATCGTTTTCTGAACGTTCATCTTCCATAATGGCGACCATGCAAATCAAACCATGACACAACTGTGTTACCTACTTCACAAAATCAGCCTTTTGGACTAAGTTTGATGATGCCATTGATCTGATGGTTGATTCCCCGTATCAAACTGCTTTTCTTCTGAATCCAACCATCTATCTCGATACCCTTCGCCAATTCTGGACAAATGTCACTTCCATACTCGTGAGAATGATGTCGCGATCACTCTCCAATCATTTGTAAACCAGAAGAAGGTGGTATTCACTCCTGCTATCATTCGCCAAACCCTAGATCTGAATGATGCCACCTTTGTCACCAAATACCCGAAGGGCACCATGGATCTATCATTCATCAACCATGGATATGCGGGCGCCTTAAGTGCTACAACCATTCTGAAGAAGCACTTCCATGACGCTGAACGTCTAATCTTCCACATGATTAATGTCTGCCTTGCCCCCAAATCCTCTTCATGGGATCAAATGTCATCCAGGTGGCAGCAGGAATTGTATTCTATCCATGAATGGCAAATCTTAAATTTTTCTGAAATTATATTTTTGGAATTAAAAGATCTGGCAATGAAACCTGTGGCTAACATATGGCTATTATATCCACGATTTCTTATGGCCATAATCATAAATTAATTACAATCTCATGGCCCTGTTGGCCTTGGAGTCCCTGTTGTGGTAGTTTTGCCAGAGGTATACTCCAGGCATAACTCTGACCCACACCTCAAAGAGGCTGCCAAACTGCTAAAACCCAAGCAGAAGGAACCCACAGCCTCATCCTCCAGATACAATGTCCCCTCCAAACCATAATCCAAACAACCAAAAAGGCTAATCAGGAGTTGAGTCCCCTGATGATGCCCCTGCAACACAAAGGCAGGATGAAACTATGGGTAGTAATCCCCCTGTAGTTTCCAAGACTCTACCAGCTAAAACCACTCAGGTATCCTCTCAACAGGATCCTGATGCAACCAAAAATGGGGAAACCACATTACTGGAATCTCTCTCTCTTGAGAAGATTGCCATTGAAGAGCACCATTCACCCAAGTGCAATCCTCTTCACACTTATCTCCCACTGAAGCCACCCCTACAAGCCCAACTGTGGTTATTGCACAAGTGTTGACTCAACTACATTCCTCTAACCCTCCCTAGAAACCTATTACCACTGGGAAACCTCAAACATTGAGGGAGAGGATTATAATGTGGCTGATAACCCACAGCACAGGGATTACAGATTTCAATCTCCCTGTGTAGAGGAGGAGATTCGAACATCTGGTGAGGCTGCCTCTTCTCCTGTTTCAGCACATGACCAGGATGAAGATGGTATCATTTCTAAGTCCTCACCAGAGGCAACTGCCAATGAAGGACATAATCCTGAGGCAGGAAGTCCCCGGTTCCAAGAAATAGGGGCACATGTGAACACTGATCTACACTCAGCACATGTTCATCCTGATTTAATCAGGAGGTTAGATGATTCAGCAAAGACTGATGATGATCTGGGCTTTTTCTTTGTTGTTCTAGCCCATAACACCATTCTTGAGACTGAGGTATGCAGACTACAAGAACTGCTTTCCAAAATATCATAAGAATCAAGTCCATCTGCCCAAATTCACCCACAGATGGAAGTTTCTTTTGAAACTCTCCCAAACACTAAGCCACTCCCAACAACTTTGCCACCAGCCTCTGATTTAGGCACCATTTCTCAGGGACAGAACCCCTCTGAGAAAATGGTTGCTGCCTTTCAATCATCCTTACCTCTCATCACTTCCATAATCACAAACATTATGCATCAAACCATTGATGAGAGGCTTTCCTTAAATCTTCAATCCTTAGTTCATATTGTTGTTTCTAAGTGACTTTCTGACATTCACACCCCTGAACCCAATGCACCCAAAAAGGGGGAGTCTAAGTCAGTGAAAGTAGACAAAAGAAAGAAAGTTGAAGAGGAAGAAGAAAAAGAGAAGAAAGAAAAGGAAATGATCACCTACAAGGGAAAGAAAAGCTCTGAACAGACTAAAGGTGAGAAAATGTTAGAAGAACTGATCAAAGAAGCTGATGAGCAACATAGCAGATCTATGGATAAGATTATTGATCAACTTTTCAGACAAATTTTTGACACAGCCAAACTTGACTCTGAAATCAGAAGGCTAGAGATTCAAGAGATTGAACATAGATGGGCAAGTTAGAGTGAGAAAGCAAGGGAAAGGCTGGAAGCTATGACAAGATTCATATCAAAACATCTGGGATGATCAATCATTGAAGTGAAGTCATGGTCCAGAGATAGTATTTTGGAGATAATCACCAGAATCTATTCTTCTGAGTATTTAACAAAGGATTGATCATAGAAGCTCTTGATGAAGCTGGTGCTGGGAAGGTCTGATATGGCAAAGTTATCCAAAGCTTCACTCACAACCAAGATGCTAGAGCAGCCTGTACAATCTCCCAAACCAAAATAACCAACTTCACAACCCTCAAAACCAACTCCTTTACCCAAGAAACCTACTCAAACCACTACCAATGATGCACCCAAGAGGAAGAGAAGGGTGTTGAGGAGGGAAGAAGAAGAAGAAGATGATGAGGATAATAGTCTGCTAATCTCTGCTGTTCTTAAAATAAAGATGCCTGAGCCTAGGAGTCAACCAACAACAATCACACCTGACATCCAAAGGCAAATGGTAAAAGTTAAACATGAAGAAGAAGAACAACATAAACAACATGATGATCAGCTGTTAAGGATGATTGATAAAGAGTTTCCTAAGTCTTCATCCATACAAGCTATGAAGAAACATGCTCAGAGGTTGTATGCTCTCAGATTTACATTTCAATATCAGAAAGAAAGAGTGAAAATTTGGCTTGACCTTAGAGTAAGTGACAGAATTCATAAAAAGAAGATTCGAAGTAGATACAATGGCCAAGTAATGAAGAGTGTAGATGCTGTGAGAATGCTGGCTATTGTAGTGTCACCCTGGGAAATCCTTGATGACTTCAAGAGGGCTTACAAGTCTAAGATGACTCCACAAACTTTACTAGAAAAAAAATGGTAAAGAAGGGGTTGATCTACAAGAAGCTTGAAGAAATAAGAAGAAATGAGCTCCAGTTGTTGCTTGAAGGCACTCATCCTTATGAGTTTGCATACAGATAAATAACTACTGTGGAGCTGAAGAATGGAAAGCAAGTTAAGTACTTATCAGAGTACTATGGGCCTGAGTTCTTCTTTGAAAGTGTAGCTGAAGAACTCACAATGGAAGAACAAGTTGTTTTCCTTGAGGCCTATGTCAGAGAGTCTTACAGACTTATCATTAGGAAGTAGGTCTCATGGATGGGGTAACAGCTCTGTGTCCAATTCCCCAAGACAGAGTTCCCATTCATCCTTTGCCAATCAAACCTCTTCCTGGCCTGAGCTTAATTTGAAGATTTCTGAGCTCATCCAGATAATGTTTCTGCCAATAAGTGGGACTTCAATAATCTTAAAGGTTTTGCCTGCATTGGTTCAGGGGAATTTGTTGGACCAAAACAACCAATGAGCCAGATCAGAAAAACCTTTAAGTCCCACATACATGAAAACAACTGAAGTGGTCTATAACAGCTACAGATAAAGTCTGAAGACAACTGCTGAGACAAAGTCTGAAGACAACTGCTGAAGACAAAGTCTGAAGACAAAGTCTAAAGACAACTGCTGAAGACAAAGTCTGAAGACAAAGTCTGAAGACAACAGCCGAAGACAACAGCTGAAGACAAAGTCTGAAGACAAAGTTCTCATAAGTTGTCACAACAGCTGAAGTAGTTTCTTCAGTAGTTGTGATGGTTTACTTTTCAGTAGTTTGTAATCAGTAGTTTTATATTATGTAAAACATCTAAAGTTCTTACACTTCAGATGTTATAACTTCAGGAGTTGTAATGTTTGCTTGTACTTAGCATTTTGTGAAGGTGTCCTCAGTTGTTGACATCTTTAATAGTTTAGTTTACTTTTAGTTGTTTGTATAAATCACTTAGCTGTCACTATCAAGTGATGTCAGCTGATGTCACATTCCTTTATAAAAGCAATGTTGACCTAATTTCCTTAGATGGGAAGCATGTGCGTGAATGAAAACATTCTTTTTGCAAAAAACTTTCTCTCTCTATAACCGTTACTGTTTGATTGAATATTCATATTATTCTTTCTTAAATTTCGTCTAATTCGTGTGCTATTCCGCTGCAAATCTTAATCTAATCGATCAAACTAGATCCCGATCCCTTCCAAAGTCTTTTATTGTTTCAATTTAGTCAATTCAGTTTGTTTGATATCGGACTATATTATGGAATTCAGTAAGGGAGTTAATCATCTAAAAGGGTAATGTCTGAGGTGACCACACGTGCTTTTCAACGGTAAAATCAGTCACGTCTGAGGTGACAAATTTGTTTAAAAGGATCACGTCTGAGGTGGTCAAAAGTTTTTTCTAGTTAAAATGATGATGTTGGAGATGATCAAATGCATATAAAGTTTATTCAAAAGTTAAAAAAGGGTTAAGTGAGAAATGGTAATAAAGTCAAAATCATGAGTATGATCCAATCGCACGAATGAACCATGAGTATGGACCTACAGTGCGAATGAACCATACTCATGCACTAAACAGCCGAATGGCACATGAGTATGGACCATTCACTCGAATGGCTTATCAGAATGAGCCATTCGACCGAATGAGAGTGTGCAAATGAGTTAGTCACCCCACTGAAATCCAGTCGGCCGATTGAATGTAATCGACTCAACCAATCGCACGACTAAGGTCCATTCACCCCAATGAATCGAGCGAATGGGTCCAGTCGGTCGATTGAAATCAGATTGAGTATAAATAGGGCCACAGTCGATCGCATTCCACTCATCACCCCCTAATCGCCCTCATATCACACAGACTATCGTTACCCTGCCCAAATTTCATTAGACCAAAATTTTTGACTCCTATTGATATTCTGACGATTATGGATTGTTATACAGGTACAATGTGATAATATCTCATTCCAAATCTCATGAAATGGTGCCCTAATTTTAAGAATCTCAGCCCACACAAGAACCAAACCGTTTACTGGACAAATAACTTAACTAAACTAAGTAAAATGTTCAAATTAAAGTTATTAGGTTATTAGTTAAGTGATTGCGAGTCTAAAGCACCATTACATGACGCCTAATTTCAAGAATCGGTTAAAATTCGAATATCAGTCGACCGAATAGTGGGTCATGCGACTAGACGCCAGGATGAACTCCAATCGCACGATTGAACTGATCAAATGGCGCAATCGGCCGAATGGATCATACGTATGAGCTCAGTCGGCCGACTAAACCAATCGCAGGCTCAGTTAACCGATTGAACTCGGTAGCCTGCTCAGTCACCCGACTGAATCCAGTCGCATGCCAGGACAATCGACTGAACACAGTCGCATGGTTCAATCGCATGAATGAACCAGAATTAATTCAACCAAGTTAATTAGAACTGATTTGTGTCATGTGGTTAGCTAATGTTTATGTGTTTTGTGTTACAGATTGATGGCGGACAAGTTTTCCATCAAACCCAAGCACAACATCTGTGCTCGCTTAGACTCCTCAACTCGGAATGGTGCCGAGTTTGCAGGGATCATTGCTTTCCTCAAGCAATCAAGTATCCACAAGGCGATATCTACAGCATGCAGCCCTTACAGGTCTATACAATAGGCCTTCTGGGAGAATGCATCAGTTGATCGATCACGTGAGCCGTACCGCATAAGGAGTTCTATCTTTGGATTGGATATAGAGATCACTGCTGAAGACATTCAGTGTGTACTTGGGTTCGGAGATGATACAGACCACCCCACCAGACTTCACCCATTGCCGGTGAGAGGGTACTTTATGAGGATGAAGTACGCTGGGGGTATCAATGCAGGGGTGCTCAACAAGAGAAACATGTGTCCACAGTACAAGTACATGGCACACGTCATCCTCAAGTGCCTGGCGTTATGAAGGGGTGGGTTCGATGACCTATCAGACCAGATTCAAAATGCCTACGTGGCACTGGTGCTGAACCACCTTTTCAGCTTTTCTAGCATGATCTTCTCCTACCTGATAGAGAACTTGGGGGCGAAGGGCAAAGAGGGTTTCTGCATGTACCCTAGGTTTCTACAGATGATCTTTGATGAGAGGAGAGCCACGACGCTGTGGCATTAGAGATTATGGATGACACGATGCTAGGTTGTATGAAGGTATACCGGGGAAAGCAGGTTAAGCCCCCGGAAAAGAGACTTATAGGCCATCTGGCCAAGGTGGACTACGTGGCGCGAGGGAGACGTAAATGGTGTCACGTAGACAGTGATTCGGATGTTGAGCAGCTAGAGCTACTTGAAGACGACTCCGACGACAACGATAGCGGTGATGGTGGAGATGCAGGGCCAACTCAACCGAGGGCCCCCACTGCTGAAATAGCATATCCAGCATCCACCCCAGGTGGAGCAGAGGCTGTAGGGTTCCATCATGACTTTCGTCTTGATGAGGAGGAGGATACGGATGAGGAGCCTCTAACCCGCACTGTGGGGAGTAGGGTGGTTGCCACCGACCAAGGTATTCGGGAGGTTGGTGGATGCCCTGGCGAATCTAGGGAGGCTGACTCTAATCCTACTTATGCTCGGGGAGCATCCACCTCGAAGGGATCGAGGAAGAAAGGATGGCTTAGCCCCACGGATTGAAGAAGAAGAGGAGGAGGATCTTCATCACCACCACCACTACTACCACCTCTTCCACCACTCCACCCACTACTACCATCCTATCCACAACAGTATCTACTTCATCTACATCACCCCCAATCCTTACCCCTCCACCACCACCTTCATCTATACCATCCCCAATCCTCACCACTCCACCACCACCTTCATCTATACCACCCCTAATCTTCACCATTCCATCACCACCTTCATCTATACCACCCCCAATCTTCACCACTACCACCACCACCACCACTAGCCACCCAGCTGGACCATCATCTTACCTATCTTTCCATCTGGATCCTTTCTACCTCCTAGTGGGGTAGAGGAATAGCTCTCGGCACATAACTGAATAGTGCGGAAGCTGTTGGCAGCCGATGAGGAGAAGACTACCCAGATTCGTCAGCTAGTAGATCTTACTGCTGCACAATCTCAGCAGATATCTCAGCAGGCTCAGCTGATTGAGCAGCAGGCCTAGTAGATTGCTGCACAGAGCTCAGAGATGTCCCAACTCCAAGAGCAAAATATCTAATCAGCCAAAAGGATAGAGGAGTTGGAGAATACCAACAAGACCATCATGCTGAGGCTCAAAGGATCTAAAGACGAGCTTCTAAAGATCAAAGAGGGAGATGGAGATGATGGTGGTGATGATAACAGTGATGATGATAATGATGATGGTGATGAGCAAGGAGATGATACTGATGCCGGTGATGATGCTAATGATGATATTGATGATGACGATGAGGATACATCTACTGCGGGTGCCACATCTGCAAGTGAAAGGAGGAGCAAAAGGACTTAAGACCAAGGTGCCTCCACTTCAGCCCCGTCAGCAGAGGAGCATGTGATACAAGACCAGAGTAATACTTAGTTGTTTATGTTATTTAAATCATATGTATTTGAATCTTGTATCAAATTACTGTAATGAATGTTTATATTTAGTGTTAATGTTTACTGCTTTGATTGTTGACTAATGGTTGATATGTTACATGTTTTTAAATCAAGTAGATCCAAACTACCTGAGAGATGAGTATGATGTTGCTCCCCTCCAACAGATCAAGACTCAGCTCACGATGATTCTTGATCTGCAGGGTATTGTCAGGAGATCAGTGAATTACACTCCTGAAGAAGGAGAGATAATTCATGATCTCACAAACGAGCAACTTGCACATATTTTCCGACTCAATCCAGATGAGATCGTGAAAGATGCTCCAAAAGTCCAATTTGAAAATGACGATGAGCTCAAGGACGTTGATGAGATCGAGATAGAAGATGTCACAGACCAACACTATCCAGAGTACACTGACATTGAAGGTAATGTCGTTCCCAATCTCGGAGACAACCTTGTCAGTGAAACTTTTGAGACTCTGGATAGAATGGAAGCATAGTCAGACAAGAAAGAAGACACAGCCCAAGCCTCGAAAGCTGAAGTTAATATCAGAAAGGCTGATTGTGCTGCTTCCTTTGAAGAAATACGATCCCAACGCGGTGCTTCAAGGTCAACTGCCTACACCAAGCTGTATAAAAGGAAGAAACATCAAAAGGTGTCGGGCAGAATCATAGCATGGGCGTATTTTGAAGATCTTAATGTTTTATAGTTAAACGTGAGAAAGGGATTGAGTATTTCAGGTTCCCTCATGACCTGAAGACTCTTCCTGGATTTGAGCTAAACTAGTTAGCAAACTTAAAATTGTTATACGCTAAGCCAAGGAAAATGTGAGGCTGGTTTGAGACTGCTCTTAAAAGAGAGTACCACACCAGATGGGTCAACTTCAAACCTTAACCGCCAACGAGGTATCTCAGACACTCTGAGGTTGATCCCATAACTGGAAAACCGAAAATAGTGCTGAAGTGGAGTCCTCCGTGCACAATGTCAAAGATCCCTCTACGGGAGATGCCATAGGACTTCACTCCACACTTCAGATGGTGGTACAATGATTGGAGGACAGGAGAGGTAGTCATAGTTTTGAATAAGAATAGTGTAATGGAAACCATAAGGGTGTTCGACCCAATGTGGCTTACAAACTCGTCTGCAAATGATGTTTATACATTGTACAAGTGGCCATTATTCTATGACTCTCAAGATATTGTACAAATCCTACAATTTCTGAACGTTATAAGACTCTGTTTTGCTTTTAAGATACATGCCGGAGTCACTAGTGAGGAGAAGTACAAGAAGTTTGAGGAACTTATGAAGGATGTAAGACATTAGACGAAACTAGGTCCAAGGGGGAGTTTGTAGATACATGTGTCCCTAGTTTCTAATCTTAATGTAATATCTTTTATTGTCTTACACATATATAATTGTGTGGGTACTTAATGAAATACAATATGTGGTTGTGCTTAATGTTGAATATTTCATTGGTTGGTTTGTAATAACGCTTATTGACTTGACTATATAGGTTGTGGTTCTTTGAATACTATCTAAATCAATTAATGACTATGAAACATATTCAAACTTAGTCATGTGAAGTTCTCATGTAATTGGCCCATGCTAATGGACCATACGTATGAATAACTTCATGCTAATGAACCAGTCGTACAAATGAACCAGGAGACTGGATCAGTCGTTTGATTGAAACATGAGATTGGCTTAGTCGCACGACTAAACACTCAGTCATGCGAATGAATCAACCGCATGACTCAATTGCACGAATGAGCCATGCAAAAGGTCCAGTCGCACGATTGAGAAACCTTAACCTATAAATACCACTTAATTCGTAGAAAAACAAGACACTTCGAATATCTTGATACCCAAACGTACCCTAGCCGTCCAGAGACCTCTAGTAACCTGTTCCAACTTCAAAGATCACAGTAGATCGATTGCTAATCGTTCTAACATTTAGATTCAATCTTTAATTGATTCTACGTGCATTCTCACCGATTGGATCACCAATCAAATAGTATTCCGCACGATTTGATTTGGTATACGTGTAAATTTGTTAGTATTCGTCGAGTACACGTTCCCTAACACCGCCCATTCAGCCTTTTTGTTCTCAACATCGGCGTCTGAGGCTTGGGCTTGGCTTTCTGATTTATCGGTTTCCCTCTCCATCATATCCAATTTAACATACATATCACTGTCGAGTGTATCTCCAAAATCAGGAACTAGTTTTCTCTCTCCATCAGAATATTCGGGATAGTGCTGTGTTGTGATGTCTTCAATCTCTAACTCGTCAACATCGTTGAGCTCGTCATCACTAGCAACATCGACGGTAGGGGCATCCTTAACCAATTCATCTGGGTTTAACCGGAACATTTCTGCGAGTTGCTCATCAGTGAGGTTGTGAATGATTTCTCCTTTTTCACGAGTATAGCTTATTGACCTCCTGACAATCCCTTGCAGATCAAGTATCATTATGCGTTGAGACTTTGTTGGACCAAAAGAACCAATGAGCCTGATCAGAAAAACCTCCAAGTCCCACAGACATTACAACTGCTGAAGAAGATCACAACAGTTGAAGAGATCAGCTGATTACAAGGTCTGAAGACAAGATCTGAAGATTTTTACTCAAGACAAAGTCTGAAAGTAAAGTACTGAAGACAAAGTCTGAAAGTGAAGTACTGAAGACAAAGTCTGAAGCTATCAGTTGAAGAAAACGTCTGATATAAAAGTCTGAAGAACAAAGACCGAAGACAAAGACTGAAGACCAGAGTGATCAGTAGTTGTCACAACAGCTGAAGTTATTAACTTTAGTAGTTGTGATGGTTTTCCTTTTCAGTACTTGTAATTTACCTTTCAGTAGTTTATAGTTTCAGTAGTTTTAGTTTAGTAGTTTATGTTCTTGTACTTAGCATTCTCTGAGATGTGATCAGTTGTTGAGAACATTCACAGTAGTTTGCATAGTTTCAGTTGTTTGTATAATTATGTTAGATGTCACTATCAAGTGACATCAGAAGACGTCACATTCCTTATATAAGGAATGTTGACCTAATTGTAACGTGTGACTTTCAGCCACCACGAAAGCATTTGAATGAAATATTCCTTTTGTAGAATTCTCTCTCTCTATAACCGTGTACTATTCCATTGAATATCAGTTGAGTTCTTGCTAAATTGTCTAATTCATTGTTCGAATTCCGCTGCAATCTACTCTAATTAATCAAACTTAAATCACTGATCCTAACAAATGGTATCGGAGCAGATTAATCATTGATCGCTCAAACAATTGATCATTGAAACTGCAATTTTGATATCTAAGTTTGATCGAATTAGCATATTTGCAAGAATTGGTTATAGAGATTGAATTTCTGCTGCTTTTGGTTATTTGCTTTGAGATTTCTCTTGGTTGGTATTGAGTTTGTTGTGTTTTGCGCTAAATCGGTTAAAACTTAATTGAATTTGATTGAATCTAAGAATGACTACTCCTTCTAATGACCCTCACAATACTGGCTCCTCAACCAAGCCTCCGATGCTGGTTAGGACTGAGTATAACATATGGCAACGAAGAATGCTCCATCACCTATCTGTTAATAGTTCAGGTTGTTGGACATCTGTGGTACACGGTCCATACAAGCCTATGGTGAACACTCCGGAAACCAACCAATGGTTCCGAAAAAGAAGGAACAATACTCAGATGTGGATTGAAAACTATTTGAGATTGATGCTAAAGCCCATAGAATTCTGGCCATGGCAGTGCCGAATGAAATCTATTATGGGCTTATGCATCATGAAACTGCTCATGACCTCTGGAATGCATTGAAAAAAACAATTTGGTGGAATAGATGAGGTCTTAGCAAACAACAGAGAAATCCTTGCCTAACAATATGAGACATTCTCTCATGGGAAGGGTGAGACAATGACTCAACAGTTTGAGCGTTTTTCCTGTTTGATCTCTGAGCTGAAAATGGTCAAACATGAATATACTAATAGCCAGATGATCAACAGATTCCTCAGATCACTGCCTGAGAGATGGGACACATATACCATTGTCCTACGCTCCAGTGCAAATCTGGATAGCCTATCTCTCACCCAACTCCATGGGAAACTGCTTACATTTGAAAGAGAGATAGAGCAGAAAAGGAAACTGGCATCATCAGGAAAGCTCACTGATGACTTTGTACCAGGGAACACTGCCTTGGTTGGTCATGAGTTAGAATATACTGCATCAGAAAGCCATTATGATAAGCATATAGATTTCTCTTCAAACAGTTCTGATCATGCATTTGTTAGTGTTGATAGTCAGTCAGGCTGTAATAGTGACAATTTGTGCTTCATGATGGATGATTGAAAGGTATTGCTGATGATGACTTAGAAGAGATGGATATTCTGAGTCAAATGGCCTTGATTAATATCAGATCTCAAAAGTTCAACAAGAGAACTGGTAGGAAATTTCCAGGACTCTCTGGCAAAACCAAAGTTGGTTTTGACAAGAGTAAGTTGAGGTGTCACAAATGCCACAGGCTTGGGCACTTTGCAAGAGAGTGTACATCAACTAGATCTAACTCCTCTACACCCTTTGTGACTTTTCCAAGCAATAGTTCACAAAACATAGGGCAACATCCTGCTAGTTGTGGTCATCACTCACAACCTCTATCTCCTGCATATTTTGTCTCTCAAGGTCCAATGCCATATCCATATCCCTGCTATTACATGCCATAGCCAAATCAAGTTCAAGTTCCTATTGCACAACAACCTCAAGACTTACCTGAGCCTTAACCATCTCAACCATCTCAATCACAACCTCATCATAGCTTCTTCACCCCTGGCGCTATTGACTGGAGCTCTTGGACAAAAGAACCAATGAGCCAATGATATCTACTAAAGTCATCAGATGATGAAACGTCTGAAGTTCAGTCTGAAGACCAAGTACTGAAGTTTCAGTAGTTTGTCACAACAGCTAAAGATTACTTCTTCAGTAGTTGTGATATCAGTAGTTTTATGTTTTTAGTTTCAGTAGTTTTGTAAAACGACTGAAGAGCTTGTTCTTCAGTCGTTGTAGTATCAGTAGTTTTATGTTTTTCAGTAGTTGTAGTAACTGATAACACTTAGTATTTTGTAAGAAGATATCAGCTGTTTTGACATCTTCAGTAGTTGTGTTTCAGTTGGAATAATTCTGTTAGATGTCACTATCCAGTGACATCAGCAGACGTCACATCTCTTATATAAGAGGTGTCAACCTAATTGTAAGTGTGACATTCCGTTACCACGAAAGCGAATATTGAATGAAATATATTTGCAGAATTCTCTCTATCTATAACCGTTTTTGTTCTTCATTGAATATCGTTTCGTTCTTGTGAATTGGCTAATTCATTGTTAGAATTCCGCTGCTATACTCTCTAATCAATCAAACGTAGATCACTGATCCTAACAAGTGGTATCAGAGCAGGTTAATCATTGATCGATCTAACAATTGATCATTGAAACTGCTAATTGATATCTATGTTTGATTGAATTAGCATATTCGCAAGTACTGGTTATAGATTATTGAATTTCTAACGCTTTCGTTCATTTATTTTGAGATCTCTCTTGGTTCAATTGGTTGTTGTGTTTTGTTCTAAATTTGTTATAGCTTAATTGAATTTGATTGAATCTGAGATGACTACTCCTTCTAATGATTCTCACAATACCGGTTCCTCAACCAAGCCTCCGATGCTGGTTAGGACCGAGTATAACATATGGCAACGAAGAATGCTTCATCACCTGTCTGTTAACAGTTCAGGTTGTTGGACATCTGTGGTACATGGACCACATAAGCCTATGGTGAACAATCCAGAGACCAATCAAATGGTTCCGAAGAAGAAGGAACAATACTCTGATGAAGATCGGAAACTGTTTGAGATTGATGCTAAAGCCCATGGAATTCTTGCCATGGCACTTCCTAATGAAATCTAATCCAGGCTTATGCATCATGAAACTGCTCATGATCTCTGGAATGCCCTGAAGGAACAATTCGGTGGCACAGATGAGGTCTTAGCAAACAACAGAGAAATCCTTGCCCAACAATATGAGACATTCTCTCATAGAAAGGGTGAGACACTGACTCAACAGTTGAGCGTTTTTCCTGCTTGATCTCTGAGCTGAAAATGGTGAAACAGGAATACACCAATAGCCAGATGAACAACAGGTTCCTTAGATCACTGCCTGAGAGATGGGACACATACACTATTGTCCTACGCTCCAGTGCAAATCTGGATAGCCTATCTCTCACCCAACTTCATGGGAAACTGCTTACATTCGAAAGAGAGATAGAGCAGAAGAGGAAACTGTCCTCATCAGGAAAGCTCACTGATGACTTTGTACCAGGGAATACTGCCTTGGTTGGTCATGAGTCAGAATATGTTGCATCTGAAAGTAATTATGATAAGCATATTGATTTCTCTTCAAATAGTTTTGATCATGCATTTGTTGGTATTGAGAGTCATTCTGGCAGTAATAGTGACAATCTATGCTTCATCATGGATGATTTGAAAGGAATAGCTGATGATGATCTAGAAGAGATGGATATTCTGAGCCAAATGGCACTGATTAATATCAGATCTCAGAAGTTCTATAAGAGAACTGGCAGGAAATTTCCTGGACTCTCTGGAAAAACCAAAGTTGGTTTTAACAAGAGTAAGTTGAGGTGTCACAAATGCCAAAGGCTGGGACACTTTGCAAGAGAGTGTAGATCAACTGGATCTAACTCTTCTGCACCCTTTGTGACTTTTCCTAGTACTAGTCCACAAAACAGAGGGCAACATTATGCCGGTTCTGGTCATCATTCACATCCTAGATCTCCTGCATACTTTGTTCCCCAGGGTCAAATGTCATATCCTTATCCCTGCTATTATATGCCTCAACCAAATCCTGTTGAAGCTCCAATTGCACAACAACCACAAGCATTGCCTGAACGACAACCTTCCCAATCTCATCAACAAACTCAACCTCAACAACACAGCTTCTTCACCCCAGGAGTTGTTGACTGGAGCAGTTTACCAGATGACTTGTCTGGTCATGAACAACTGTTCTTAGGTGCTGGTCAACATGGTGGTGAAAGTCCCTTTGGAAATCTAGCTCTTATGGCTTTGGATTCTGCTGATACTTCATCCACTAATGCCTCTACACCAAAGGTATCATAGGTATCCTCTGAGGCAAAAGCCAAATTGTGTTCTGAAACATGTATAGCAGCATTTGCATCTATTAGAGAAGCAAATGTAGCTTTAATCAACAAGAACATTGAGCTAGAACAAATAATTTCCAAAAGCAAAGCTGAATTTCAGTCTGTGCTTAATGATAAGAATGATGAGATTTACAAACTAAATGCCAAATAACTGATGATAAGGCTAGGGAAGAGATACTTCTAGAGAAGTATAAAGATCTCAAGGAAACCCTTGCAGTCACCCAGGTAGAGTGTGATAGATGGGTACAATCATGCAAAGGTTTTGAAATGCTTCTTAGTAAGCAATCTGCTTCCAATGTGAAGTTTGGCATTGGTTACAATCACACTGCTCCACCTACAATTTTACTCCCAGAGCAGAGGTAGAATTTGATGGTGAGAGTAATAACCATCCATTTCATCATGTGATCTATTTTCTGATACAGCACAATCAGAAGTAGAAGTCAGCACCAAGCCCTCTCAGAACCTATCAGCTGATGTTGATGGTTCCACTGCTGATACTCACATGATCAATGAGTTGATCAACTCAGGAGTTAATTCTGAAAGTCCTGAAAGGACAAGAGAGCAGGATTTAACACCTGAAGTTCAAACTCCAACTACTACCAGTACTGAAAAGAAAAAAATTGTCAGTAGAAAGAGTTTGAAGACTACTAAAGAGGAAGTCAAGAAAGCAAACAATGCTTCCAAAGCACTGAAGAACAAGTCTTCAGTTGTTTCATCCTCTTTAGTTGATGATCAACATAAGATGAAGAAGAAACCATGTGAAGTATGTGGTTTGTTCAATCATCTTACAGATGATTGCTGGTACAAAAGAGGTTCCAAACTCAAACATAAAGAGGAAATTAAAGAGAAAATGGTAAAAATGAAAACTGAGTTTGAGACCACATTTGTATCAGCAACATCAAATCCTGTAACCCTTAAGTCCACAAATAAATCCCAAAAGGAAGGGGTTAAGCAGGCAATAGCTGAGATTGCTCAGAAGAAGAAGGTGCAACATAGGAACTTATCAAACTCCACTGGCAATGTGTCTGATGAGCTGAAAGCTTTATCACAAAATCAGACACAGCTGGTTATGATGGTTCAACATCTATTGGGAAGATTTAACCATTAGATGCTCCTATGTTGAAACCACAGAAAAGGAGGTCCAAGCCAAAGGATTCCTCTTCTTCACCATCTTCTTCCTCTCAGGCTGTTGTTTCCAATAAACTTGTTAGTTACCATCTGTTGATGAGACCAGGCCCAAAACCAAAAAGGTTTGGGTCTCCAAAACTAACTGATTGTTTATTATTGCAGGGTTCTCCAACATGCCAAAGTAGCATCTGGTATGTAGACAGTGGGGGATCTATGCACATGACTGGAAATAGCTCTCTTCTTCATGACTACTCTCAAGGAAAGAAGGGGTTTGTTTCTTTTGGCAATGATGCTAGGGGTTAAATCATTGGAAATGGCTTTGTCTCCAATGGAGAAATAAAGTTTGATGATGTTAATCATGTGGAAAATCTCAAGTACAATCTCTTGAGTGTCAGTCAAATGTGTGATAAAGGCCATGTTTCTCTTTTCACCAGTCAGAACTGTAGGATTCTGTCATCCAAAGTTCTGCATTTGATTGATAAGGTGTTGGATGATCACACTCTCCACTGTGATGAAACCTGCACTGCTTGTTTTAAAGGAAAACAGCACAAAGTCTCATTCCCTCCTATTGAAGAGCCTAAGTCCATTGCCTGCTTGCAATTACTGCATATGGATCTATTTGGTCCTGTGAGAGTGATGAGCATGGCAAAGAAGAAATACTGTCTGGTAATTGTGGATGATTACTCCAGATTTGTATGGACTTTCTTTCTACATTCAAAGGATGAGGTTGCTCAGAAGATTATTCACTTTGTGTGGTATGTTGAGAAGCAGTATTCCCTTCCAGTCAAGTGTATTAGAAGTGACAATGGAACTGAATTCAGAAACCATATACTTGATGACTTCTATCTTTGAAAGGGAATCAAAAGGCAGTTTAGCATCCCAAGGACTCCAGAACAAAATGGAGTAGTGGAGAGAAAGAACATGACCCTAATTGAAGCTGCAAGGTCCATGCTGGCTGACTCTGGTTTGCCACTGACCTTTTGGGCTGAAGCTGTTAACACAGCTTGCTCTATGCAGAATAGAGTCTTAGTAAATCAGAGGTTGATGAAGACTCATATGAAGTTCTCCATCACTTGGCTCCTCTAATTTCATTTTTTAAAGCATTTGGGTGTCCCTGTTTTATTCTCAACACAAAGGATCAACTCCATAAATTTGATCATAAGGTGGATGCAGGGTATTTTGTTGGTTATTCATCTACTTGCAAGACATACAGAGTCTTCAACTGCAGAACAAAGATAGTTGAAGAGACTTTGCATGTGAAGTTTAATGAATCTCCTATGGACAAGATTCCACAAAACCCTGTGGAGTTGTTTGATTTGGACATTGTGCAATATGCTCCTTATCAACCTCCAGCTGTTGCAGATCCTGTGGATAACTCATCTTCTGCAGCATGTCTTCCACCTGGTGGTATTTATGATGATGATGATAATATCAATACTCACCTATTCAAGTTTAGTGACCAACAGTCTGTGTGTGCTAAATTTGATGTTCCTGTAGCTTCAACAGTTCCATCCACAACAAATGCTGATGAATCTCTGATTCCTACATCTTTTGAGTTACCATCTAATTCTTGGTTTCAAGAGTCTGCATCAACATCTGCTGCTGCTGAAGGTCCTACAAACACTTGCACAGATCTTATTGTTTATCAAGAACTGAAGAATCACCCATGTCTCAGATTATTGGTGATATCAATGCTGGTGTTTCAACAAGAAGTCTTTGTCTAACTTCTGCTTCTATGCTCTCTTCATCAGTCAGCTAGAGCCAAAGAACTACCATGTTGCTTTGAGAGACAATGGATGGGTTGAAGCCATGCAGCTTGAGCTACTTCAGTTCAAGAAAACACAAGTGTGGAACTGGTTCCTCTTCCCCTAGGTAAGTGTGCAATAGGCACTAAATGGGTGTTTAGAAATAAAACTGATGAAAATGGGCTTATTGTTAAGAACAAGGCTAGACTGGTTGTACAGGGGTTTCACAAGAAGAAGGTATTGACTATGATGAAACCTTTGCCCCTGTAGCCAGACTAGAGGCAATCAGATTGTTTTGCCTATGCTACATTCCACAATCTTAAAGTTTTTCAAATGGATGTCAAAAGTGCCTTTTGTATGGTAAAATAAAGGAAGAAGTTTATGTGTGTCAACCACCAGGTTTTGAGGATAATAAACATCCTGAATGGGTGTATAAACTTGATAAGGCTCTTTATGGGTTGAAACAAGCTCCTAGAGCCTGGTATGAGACACTTTCCACTTTTCTTCTTAAGAATAATTTCACTAGAGGCTCCATTGATAAACCTCTGTTTATTAAGAAGGTGGATCAGCATAAGCTACTTGTTCAGATTTATGTTGATGATATCATTTTTGCATCCTCTGATCCCCAGTTGTGTGATGATTTTACAACATTAATGAAAAAGAGGTTTGATGAGTGCAATGGGAGAATTACAGTTCTTTCTAGGCTTGCAAATTAACAAAAGGCTGATGGAACCTTTATTCATCAGTCAAAATATGCAAAAGATCTTTTGAATAAGTTTGATTTACAAAACTGTAAGCCCTGTTCTACTCCCATGTGCAACACCACACAACTGGATGCTGATTAGAAAGGTAAAGCTGTTGATGAGACACTTTACAGATGTATGATTGGGTCCTTGATGTATTTAACAGCTTCTAGACCAGATATTATGTTTGCTACATGTGCTTGTGCTAGATTTCAGGCTGCTCCTAAAGAGTCTCATTTGATTGCAGTCAAGAGAATCTTTAGATATTTGCAAGGTACACAATCTCTGGGTTTATGGTATTCCACTGGACACTCTTGCAAATTAGTTGCTTTTTCAGATAGTGACTATGCAGGGTGCAAGTTAACTAGAAAGTCAACTTCTGGTGGTTGTCAATTCCTAGGCAACTGTTTGATTTCTTGGCAGAGTAAGAAACAAACATCTGTTGCTACATCAACTGCTGAAGCCGAGTACATTGCTGCTGCAAGTTGCACTTCTCAGGTACTCTGGCTTCAGAACCAACTTCTGATTATGGCATTACAGAGACTAAGACTCCATTATTAATGGATAGTGCTTCAGCTCTGTGTTGTCAAAAATCCAGTCCAGCATTCTAGGACCAAACATATAGAGATCAGACATCACTTTATTCGGGATTTTTTGAAAAAGGTCTGATTGATTCTAAGTTTGTGCCTAGTGCTGATGAGCTTACAGATATTTTTACTAAGCCTTTGGATAGTTCTACTTTCCAAAACCTTGTGTTAAGGCTTGGTATGCTGCAGCTAGAATAAGTGACAACTACTGATGATTTCAGTAATAATTACTGGTACTCATTGGTAACTATGTCACATATAAGTACTATGAGTCCTTTCACCTTCAGTAGTTTTTATAACTACTGATGGCTAAATGCCTCATAAGTACTGAAGTACTTTATCTGTTCTAAACTACTGATGTAGTTACAACTACTGATGTAGTTACAACTACTGAAATCAGTACAAACAAATAAGTACTGACGTCCTATGAACACCTGAAAAGCAGATGCAAAGTCTGATGAGTAAGTGTTGAGGACAGCATGAAATAGCTGAAAGGCTATGAATTGACGAAAACTACTGAAGAGAACTTTCTCTTCAGTCGTTTCTACTACTGCTGTTTCATTCTAAACAACTGAAGCAAAACCATGTCTTCAGTAGTTTTATAACTACTTGATGACTAACACCAAGTCTTCAGCTGTTTACAACAACTGATGACAAAACCACTGTTTTTAGTAGTTTCACAACTACTGATGACAAACACCAAGTCCTCAGTTGTTTCATCATCTGAAGTCAAAACCATGGTCTTCAGTAGTTTTCTAACTGCTAATGCCTAAAACCACGACTTCAGCTGTTTCAACGACTGAAAGGGTAATACCATGTCAACAGTCGTTTTAAAACTACTGATGACTAACACCAACCCTTCAGTCATTTTCTCACCCCCCCTATAAATACCTATCTCTTCTCTAATGTTTCATTAGCCATTATTTTCTGAACTTCTCTCTCTCAAACATGGCGACCATGAGTCTGAAACCACGACATAACTGCGTTGCTTACCTTAAAAAGTCGGCTTTCTGGAACAAATATGATAATGCATTGACTTAACGGTGGATTCCCCATATCGCATAGCCTTTCTCTTGAATCCAACCATCTACCCTGAATCCCTCAGTCAATTCTGGTCAAATGCTTTTGTTCATACTGATGAGTCTACCGGCCAGATCTCTGTTCGGTCCCTTGTCAACCAGAAACCAGTGGTCGTTACAACCGACATCATTCGTCAAGAAACACCTACACGATTCCACCGTTGTGACTGCATACCCAAAGGGCATAACAGATATGTCATTTATCAATCATGGGTATGAAGGTGATCTTCGGGCTACAACCGTTCTAAAGAAACATTTCCATGACGCTGAGAAAGTTATGTTTCACATGGTAAATGTCTGCTTAGCCTCCAAGATATCTTCTTGGGATCAAATGTCATCCCAATGGCAACAGGTATTGTATTCTATTCTAGAACACCAACCGCTAAATTTTTCTGAAATCGTGTTTCTAGAAATAAAGAACTTGGCTCAGAAACCTGTGGGAAACCGATGGCATCTATCCCAGGTTTCTGATGGCCATTATTTTGATGAATTAAAATCTGATGGCCTTGTTGGCCTTGGAGTCCCTGCACCAGCTGTTTTGGCTGAGGTATACTCCAGGCACAACTCAGACCTTACACTCAAAGAAGCTGCCCGAATGCTAAAGCCCAAGCACAGGGAACCCCACACTTCTTCCACCAGAACCAAAGTCCCCAAAACCAAAACCAAAACACCCAAAACAGCTATTCAGGGAGATGAGTCCCCTGAAGATGCTCCTGCACCACCAACGCAGGATATACTTGCTGGTTTAAACCCACCAGCAGTATCAGAGACTCTACCAGCCATAGCCGCTCAGGATTCCTCTCAAAGGAGCCTGCAGCCACACACAGGGGTACCCACACATCTGGGATCTCCTCACTTGAGGAGATTGCCATTGAAGAGCACCATCCTCCCCAAGTGCACACTGCTTCTACCCCTTCTCCCATGCAACCGCCCCCCAAAGTCCAACCATAATATTGCAAACGTGCTGACTCAGTTGCATGCCTCACCTCCTCCCCAACAACCAACAACCACCACAAAGGGGAGAACCACAGACATTGAGGAAGAGGATCACCATGTTTCTGACAACCCACAGCACCGGGGTTTACAAATTCTATCTCTTGGTGTAGATAGGGAGATTAGAATATCTAGTGAGGCAGCCACCTCTTCTCAATCAGCACATGATCAGAATGAGGCTGGTAACATTGCTAAGACCTCACTAGAGGCAACAGCTGATGAAGGACATAGTCCTGAGGCTGGAAGTCCCCAATTCCAAGAAAAAGGGGCACATGCTAAAACTGGTGTACACCCAGTGCATGTAAATCCTGCTACAAGCAGGAGGTCAGGTGATTCAGCTTCTGCTGATGATGACCTGGGCTTTTTCTATGACGTTCTAGCCCACAACACCATCCTGGAGGCTGAGGTAAGCAGACTACAAGAACTGCTTGCCAAGAAGTCTCAAGATGTAAGTCCATCTGCCCCCACCAACCCACAGATGGCACCTTCCTTTGAAGGTTCCCCAAACACTTTACCCTCTCACTTCACTGAGCCTCCAACCTCTGCTTTTGGCACTACTCTCCGGGACAGAACCCTCCAGAGCAGATGGTTGCTGTATTCCAACAATCCCTACCTCTCATCACTCCCATCATCAATGATATTGTTTATAAAGCCATTGATGAGAGGATCTCCTCAAGTCTACAACCGCTCATTGATGATGCTGTGCAAAAGAAACTTTCTGCGGTACAAACCCCTGCCACCAATGCATCCAAAAAGGCGGAGAGTACTGCAGTCAAAGAAAAGAAGAGAAAAAGACCGAGGATGAGAAGGCACAAGAGAAAACCCAGGAGTTGGAACAAGAAAAGGAACAACAACTGATCACTTACAAAAGAAAGAAAAGTGCTGGTGATCAAACGAATGCTGAAGAAAAATCCTTGGAAGTGCTGGTAAAAGATGCAGATGACACACACAGCCGATCCATGGACAAAGTCATTGAGCAACTCTTCAAGTAAGGCTTTGATACAGCCATATTAGACAGTGAAATCAGGAGGTTGGAAGTAGAGGAAATTCAAAACAGATGGGCTGGGTATGATGTGCTGGAGAAAGAGAGATTGGAGATCATGATTCGATTCATTGCCAAATACTTAGGAAGATCACTGATGGAGATTTGTTTATGGACCAGAGACACAGCATTCTGGCTATAGCCACCAGAATCTGTTTGTCTGAGCAATTTCATAAGGGGATTATTGACAGGATCAGCGATCACAAGTTTGATGTATTAGAGTTCAAAGCAGCGGAATAAGAACAGGAATTAGACAAACTGTAGCAAGAGATCGATACTTGTATGCATTAGAGCACACACGATTAGTGAGAGATATATTTCTGATTCATGAATGTTTATAGATATGGAATATTCTAATCAAATCATTCATTATATACAATAGGTTGCCACTCCTTATATAGAGTGCAACAACCACTGCTGTTATCACGGAAAGTGACAACTGGCAGATAAATTACAAAAATACTAAATCTTAACAACTACTGAAATGTTCACAACTACTGAGAACATATCAGTGTTAACTACAGAAATAAAACTACTGATTAGAAACTACTGAAACTACAACGACTGAAGAACAAGCTCTTCAGTCGTTTTACAAAACTACTGAAACATAAAACTACTGAAACTAGAAATATAAAACTACTGATATCACAACTACTGAAGAAGTACTCTTCAGCAGTTGTGACAAACTACTAAGGCTTCAGTACTTGATCTTCAGACTTAACCTTCAGGTGGTTCATCAGCTGATGACTTCAGTAGATGTCATCAGCTGATGTCTTCAGTCTTTGTCTTCAGCACTTGTAAAAACTTTCAGCTGTTGTACTTCAGTACTTTGGTCTTTCAGCTTCAGCACTTGCGTTCTTCGGCTGTTGTACTTCAGCACTTTAGTTCTTCAACTGATGCAGTCTTCAGCACTTGATCTTCAGCTGTTGAAGTCTTCAGCACTTGTCAAACTGCTGATGAGACTTTCAGCAGTTGTTGTGATACCATGTGGGACTTAGAGGTTTTCTGATCTTGGCTCATTGGTTCTTTTGGTCCAACAAACTCCCCCTGAACCAATGCAGCCAAACCTCTAAATTATTTATTATCCTACTTATTGTTGGCAAAATGTTGGTCTTTTTCCTTCTTGATCAGTAGAGAAGATGACCCATGTAAGCTCCGGCCTGGGAAGAAATCTCAGATATTTGTTTGGCAGGGTATGAATGGGAACTCTGTTTTGGGGAACTGGACACAGAGTTGTTATCCCATTCATGAGATTTACTTCCCCATAATGAGTCTGTATGACTCTCGAACATAGGCCTCAAGGAGAACAACTTGTTCCTCCTGAGAGAGTTCTTCTACTCCTCCTTCGAAGAAGAACTCTGGACCATAGTACTCTGATAAGTACTTCATGGTCCTGCCATTTTTCAGCTCCACCGTAGTTACCTCCCTATATACAAATTCATCAGCATGGTTGCCTTCAAGGAGTAACTGGACCTCATTCTTCTGGATGTCTTCAAGCTTTTTATATAACAACCCCTTCTTAATCATCTTGTTTTCTAGTAAAGCTTGAGGGGTCATCTTTGCTTGGTGAGCTTTCTTGAATTCATCAATGATTTCCCAAGGTGAGACTACAATGGCCAACATGATGGTAGAATCTATTGTTTTTCTGACCTGGCCATTGTATCTGTGTGGAATAGTTCTTTTGTGGATTCTAGAACTCACCCTAGGGTCTGGCCATACTCTCACTCTCTCCTTCTGATACTGAAAAGTGTGCCTGAGAGTGTACAGCCTTTGAGCATGCCCTTTCATGGCTTGAATATGATGACTGAGGAAATTCCTTGTCAACCATCTTCAACAGTTGCTCATCATGCTGTTTCGGCTGTTCTTCATCTTCTATCTTGACTCTGACCATTTCCCTTTGAGAGTCAGGTGTGATCATGGGTTGACTTCGGGGTTTTGGTAGCTTTAGAACAGCAGAGAGTGGCAGACTATCATCTTCATCCTCTTCTTCTTCTTCTTCCATCCTCAGCACCCTTCTCCTCCTTCTAGGTGCATCACTGGATGATGTTGGGTTTGTGAAGGAATTGGTTTTGAAGAATGAGGATGTTTGGACTTTGGCTTAGAGATTGGTTGGGAGATTTGAGGGGTAGGCTCTGTTTGAGTGGGTGGAAGGGAAGGTTGATCCAGCATCTTTGTAGTAAGTTTCGCCTTTGTGAGTTTAGCCATCTCCAACCTTTTACCACCCCAGCCTCATCAAGGGCTTCCACAATAATCCCTTTGTTGAATTGCTCAGACAGATAGATTCTGGTGGCTATAGCCAGAATGCTGTCCCTGGTCCACTTGCGAATCTCCATTAACGATCTTCTAAGTATTTTGCAATGAAGCGGATCATTATTTCCAATCTCTCTTTTTCAAGAGCATCATACCCAGCCCATCGGGTTTGTATCTCTTGCACTTCCAACCTTCTGATCTCACTATCCAATGTGGTTGTATCAAACCCCTGCCTGAAGAGTTGTTCAATTATTTTATCCATGGATTGGCTGTGTGTAGTGTCAGCTTCTTTTACCAGCTCTCCAAGGATTGTCTTCAGCAGTATGATCATTAGCATTTTTCTTTCGCTTGTAAGTGAGCAGAGGTTGGTTTCTTTTCTCCTCCTCTTGGGCGTGCTTCTCTTCCTTCTTTTCCTCTGTTCTTTTCCTCTTCTTTGCTTTCACTGCAGTACTCTCCCCCTTTTTGGATGC
Source organism: Flaveria trinervia (assembly GCA_025506515.1). NCBI lineage: Eukaryota > Viridiplantae > Streptophyta > Magnoliopsida > Asterales > Asteraceae > Flaveria > Flaveria trinervia. Next base: position 53,942,422 of record CM046449.1, on the reverse strand, counting down.
ATTGGAGGAAGGGGTTTGTACCGCAGAAAGAGTCTTTTGCACAGCAGCATCAATCAAGGGTTGTAAAGTTGAGGAAAGCCTCTCATCAATGGCTTTAGTCACAATATCAGTGATTATGGGTGTGATGAGGGAGGGAATTTTGAAGTACAGCACCTATTTGCTCAGGAGGTTCTGTTCTTGAGAAATAGGGCCTGAAGCAGAGGCAGGTGGTTGAGTTTGGAGTGGCTCAGTGTTTGGGGAACCTTCAAGTGAAGGTGCCATCTGTGGGTTGGTAGAGGCAGATGGTCTTTCTCCTTGCGAGAGTTGGTCAAGTAGGGTTTGCAGCCTACTGACTTTCTCTTCAAGGATTGTGTTCTGGGCAAGAACATCGTAGAAAAAGCCCAGGTCATCATCAGCCGAAGCTGAATCATCTGACCTCCTGCTTAGAGTAGGATTTACATGCACTGGGTGTAGACCTGTTGTTGCATGTGCCCCTTGTGCTTGGTACTGGGGACTTCCAGCCTCAGGACAATGTCCATCATCAGCTATTGCCTCTAGCGAGGTCTTAGCAATGTTACCAGCCTCATTCTGATCATGTGCTGATTGAGAAGAGGTGGCAGCCTCACAGATATTCTAAGCTCCTTATCTACACCAGGAGACAGAAGTGGTAAACCCCTGTGCTGTGGGTTCTCAAGTGCACTGTGTTCCTCCCCCTCAATTGTAGAGGTGTTCCCAGTAGTAAGTCGTTTCTGGGGGGGGTGAGGAGTGCAGTTGAGTCAGCAGTTATGCAACTATTAAAGTTGGGCTGTGAGGGGCGGTTGTTGGGGTGAAGGGATAGAAGCAGTGTGCACCTGGGGAGGTTGGTGCTTTTCAATGGCAATCTCCTCAAGTGAGGAAGATCCCAGATATGTAGGTACCCCTTGTGTGGTTGCTGCAGGCTCCTGTTGAGAGGAAGCCTGAGCGGCTATGGCTGGAAGAGTCATTGTATCCACTAGGGGGTTTGGACTAGTGGATATATCCTGCGTTTGTGGTGCAGGGGCATCCTCAAGGGACTCAATTCCCTGAGTAGCCGTTTTGGGTTTCTTTTTGGTGGGTTTGGTGGGGACTTTTGATTTGGAGGTGGTGGCTGTGGGTTCCAGCTGCGTGGGTTTTCGCAGCTTGGCAGCCATTTTGAGTGTCTGGTCAGAGTTGTGCCGGGAGTATACTTCCGGCAGAACAGCCGTAGCAGGGACTCGCAAGCCAACAAGTCCCTCAGCATTAGCTGGTTTGTAATGATGGCCATTATGAACCGTGGATATAGTATCCAACGGTTGGCAGTTAGTTTTTGAGCCATATCCTTGAGCTCCAAAATATTATTTCTGAAAAGTTTAGCGGTTGTTGCTCAAGAATAGAATACATTACCTGCTGCCATTTTGTCGACATTTGATCCCAAGACGACGTCTTCGGAGCCAAACATACATTCACCATGTGAAAAATTAGGCGTTCAGCGTCATGGAAGTGTTTCTTCATGATAGTGGAGGCACTGAGATTGCCTTGATATCCATGTTAGGCAAAGGATAGATCTGTGGTGCCCTTCGGATATCCAGCAGGAGAAATAGCATCATCCAGATGAAGAATTTGGCGGATAACTGTAGGAGTGATGACTACTTCTTTGTTGTTGACGACCGACTGGAGAGATGGTGTGTTGTTCTCCCCAGTGGTAATAGTAACGTTCATCCAAATTGTTGTAGGGATTCGGCATGTAGTATGGGATTCAGAAATGCCGTTTTGTATTGGGACTGAACCATAAGATCGATAGCAGTATCGAACTTAGTCCCAGACGGCGATTTAGTAAGGTAGGCAACACAGTTGTGTCGCGGTTTAAGTTGCATGGACGCCATTGAGAAGAGAGAAGTTTTGGAGAGGAACGTTAGGTTTGAAGAGATGAAGCATTGAAGGATTAGGTCAGGGGTATTTATAGGGTGCGGGTAATAAAACGACTGAAGGATGTGGTGTTAGTCATCAGTAGTTTTAAACGACCGTTGACATGGTATTATCCTTTCAGATGTTGAAACAGCTGAAGTCGTGGTGTTAGGCATCAGAAGTTAGAAAACTACTGAAGACCGTGGTTTTGACTTCAGATGATTGAACAACTGAGGACTTGGTGTTTGTCATCAGTAGTTGTGAAACTACTGAAGACAGTGGTGTTGTCATCAGCTGTTGTAAACAACTGAAGACTTGGTATTAGTCATCAGTAGTTATAAAACTACTGAAGACATGGTATTGCTTCAGTTGTTTAGAATGAAACAGCAGTTGTACAACGCTGAAGAGAAATTTCTCATCAACTGTTTTCGTCAATTCTAGCTTTCAGCTGTTTCATGCTGTCCTCAACACATTCATCAGCCTTTTTGGCTGATCAGTTGTTTTCATAGGACATCAGTACTTATCTGTTTTTACTGATTGCAGTAGTTGTAACTGCATCAGTAGTTGTAACTACATCATAGTTTAGAACAGATGAAGTACTTCAGTACTTGTGAGACATTTAGCCTTCAGTAGTTATAAAAAGTACTGAGGTAAACGAGCTCATCAGTACTTATATTGACATAGTTACCAATGATCATTAGTACTTATTACTAAGATCATCAGTAGTTGTCACTTATTCTAGTTGCAGCATACCAAGCCTTAACACCAGGTTTTGGAAAGTTGAACTATCCAAAGGCTTAGTAAAAATGTCTGCAAGCTCATCAGCACTAGGCACAAACTTAGGATCAATCAGACCTTTTTCAAAACAATCCCTTATAAAATGATGTCTGATCTCTATATGTTTGGTCCTAGAGTGCTGGACTGGATTTTTGACAATGCAAAAGCTGAAGCACTATCCATTAATAATGGAGTCTTAGTCTCTGTAATGCCATAATCCAAAAGTTGGTTTTGAAGCCAGAGTACCTGAGATTACAACTTGCAGCTGCAATGTACTCTGCTTCAGCATTTGATGTAGCAACTGAGGTCTGTTTCTTGCTCTGCCAAGAAATCAAGCAGTTGCCTAGGAATTGACATCCACCAGAAGTTGATTTCCTGGTCAACTTACACCCTGCATAGTCACTGTCAAAAAAGCAACTAATTTACCAGAATGTCTAGTAGACCATGTCCATAACCTAAGAGATGGAGTGCCTTGCAGATAACTAAAGATCCTCTTGACTGCAATCAGATGAGACTCTTTAGGTGCAGCCTGAAATCTAGCACAAACACATGTAGCAACATAATATCTGGTCTAGAAGCTGTTAAATACATCAAGGACCCAATCATACATCTGTAAAGTGTTTCATCAACCACTTTACCTTCTGATCTGTATCCATTTGTGTGGTGCTGCACATGGGGGTAGAACAAGGCTTACAGTTTTGTAAATCAAACTTTTGCAAAAGATCTTTTGTGTATTTGGACTGATGAATGAAAATTCCATCAGCCTTTTGTTTGATTTGCAACCCCAGAAAGAATTGTAACTCTCCCATGGCACTCATTTCAAACTTCTGTTGCATCAACTTTGTAAAGGCATCACACAACTTTGGATCAGAGGATGCAAAAATGATATCATCTACATAAATTTGAACAAGTAGATTATGCTGCCCAGCTTTCTTATGAATAAAGTCTTATCTATGGAGCCTCTAGTGAAATTATTTTCCAGAAGAAAGATTGATAATGTCTCATACCAGCTCTAGAGCTTGTTTAAACCATAAAGAGCCTTATGAAGCTTATACACCCAATTAGGATGTTTATTGTCCTCAAAGCCTGGAGGTTGACATACATAAACCTCTTCTTTAATTTTTCCATACAAAAATGCACTTTTGACATCCATTTGAAAAACTTTAAGGTTTTGATAAGCAGCATAGGCTAAAAACAATCGAATTGCTTCCAGTCTGGCTACAGGGGCAAAGGTTTCATCATAATCAATACCTTCTTCTTGTGCAAACCCCTGAACAACCAGTCTGGCCTTGTTCTTAACAATAAGCCCATTTTCATCAGTTTTGTTCCTAAACACCCATTTAGTGCCTATTGCACACTTACCTGGAGGTAGAGGAACCAGTTCCCACACTTGCTGTTTCTTGAACTGAAGAAGCTCAAGCTGCATGGATCCATCCATCCATTGTCCTTTAAAGCAATGTGATAATTCTTGGCTCTTGCTGACTGATGGAAGAGAGCATAGAAGCAGAAATTTGACAATGACTTCTTGTTGATACTCCAGCAGTGATATCACCAATGATTTGACACATAGGGTGATTCTTCAGATCTTGATACACAATGAGATCTGTACAAGTGTTTGTAGCAGGCACAGCAGTAACAGATGGTGATGGTGAATTATTTCCTGAAACCAATCAGTGGATGGTAATTCAAAGGAAGTTGATTCGAAGAGATCTCATCAGCATTTGTTGTGGATGGTGCTATGGAGCTACAGGAACATCAGGTCTAGCTGAATCAGGCAGTGATCACTAAACCTGAAGAGGTGAGTATGCATCATCATATCATCAGCACCAGCAGTACCACCAGGTGGTGAAATGTTGACAGGAGCGACAACAGGAGTTTGATAAGGAACATATTGCAGTATGTCCAATCAAATAACTCCACAGGGCTTTGTGGAATCTTGTCCTTTGGAGATTCATTGAACTTAACATGTAGAGTTTCTTCAACCATCTTTGTTCTGCAGTTGAAGACTCTGTATGCCTTGCAAGTAGATGAATAACCAACAAAATACCTGCATCCACCTTAGGATCAAATTTATGGAGTTGATCCTTTGTGTTGAGAATAAAACAGGGACACCCAAATGCTTTGAAAATGAAATCAGAGGAGCCAAATGATGGAGGACTTCATATGGAGTCTTCATCAACCTCTGATTTACTAAAACTCTATTTTGCACATAGCAAGCTGTGTTAACAGCTTCAGCCCAAAAGGTCAGTGGCAAACCAGAGTCAGCCAGCATGGACCTTGCAGCTTCAATGAGGGTCCGTTCTTTCTCCATACTCCATTTTGTTCTGGAGTCCTTGGAATGCTAAACTGCCTTTTGATTCCCTTTGAAAGATAGAAGTCATCAAGTGTATGATTTCTGAATTCAGTTCCATTGTCACTCCTAATACACTTGACTGGAAGGGAATACTGCTTCTCAATATACAACACAAAGTGAATAATCTTCTGAGCAGCCTCATCCTTTGAATGTAGAAAGAAAGTCCATACAAATCTGGAGTAATCATCCACAATTACCAGACAGTATTTCTTCTTTGCCATGCTCATTACTCTCACAGGACCAAATAGATCCTATGCAGTAATTGCAAGCAGGCAGTGGACTTAGGCACTCAATAGGAGGGAATGAGATTTTGTGCTGTTTTCCTTTTAAACAAGCAGTGCAGGTTCATCACAGTGGAACTCCTTTATTGGTAAGCCTCTGACTAAACTATTGTGGGTAAGCTGATTCATGTTTTTGAGATTAACATGACCAAGCCTTCTGTGCCACAGTTTAGATTCTTGAGAAGAGGCTTGGAAAATAGGCAAGGATTGCCTTTGAGATCTATTTCTTGGAAAGATCTAAGGCATACACTCTTCCTGTCCTGTTGCCTCTCAGGAGAGTGTGATCATCCAACACCTTGTCAATCAAGTGCAAAACTTTGGATGACAGAATCCTACAGTTTGACTGGTGAAAAGAGCAACATGGCCTTTATCACACATTTGACTGACACTCAAAAGATTGTACTTGAGATTTTTCACATGATTAACATCATCAAATTTGATTTCTCCATTGGAGACAAAGCCCTTACCAATGATGTAACCCCTAGCATCATTGCCAAAAAGAAACAAATCCCTTCTTTCCTTGAGAGTAGTCATGAAGAGAGAGAGCTGTTCCCAGTGATATGCATAGATCCCCCACTGTCTACATACCAGATGCTACTTTGGCATGCTGAAGAACCCTGCAATAATAAACAATCAGTTAGTTTTAGAGACCCAAACCTTTTTGGTTTTGGGCCTGGTCTCATCAATAGATGGTAAACTAACAGGTTTATTTAAAGAACAGCCTGAGAGGAAGAAGATGGTGTAGAAGAGGAGTCCTTTGGCTTGGATCTCCTTTTTGTGGTTTCAGCATAGGAGCATCTAGTTGGTTAACTCTACCCAACAGATGTTGAACCATCATAACCAGCTGTGTCTGATTTTGGGATAAAGCTTTCAGCTCATCAGACACATTGCTAGTTGAGTTTGATAAGGTCCTATGTTGCACCTTCTTCTTCTGAGCACTCTCAGCTGTCACCTGTTTAACCTCTTCCTTTTTGGATTCTTTGAGGACTTAAGGGTTACAGGATTTGATGTTGCTGATACAAATGTGGTCTCAAACTCAGTTTCATTTTTACCATTTTCTCTTTAATTTCTTATTTTTGTTGAGTTTGGAACCTCTTTGTACCAAAATCATCTGTAAGATGATTGAACAAACCACATACTTCACATGGTTTCTTCTTCATCTTAGGTTGATCATCAACTAAAGAGGGTGAAGCAACTGAAGACTTGTTCTTCATGCTTTGGAAGCATGTTTGCTTTCTTGACTGCCTCTTTAGTAGTCTTCAAACTCTTCTAATGGAGTGTGCAACATGGCTGGCCCTCCTTGCAGCGGATGAAAGGTACACTCCTTGGCGGGGTTATAGTTGATCAAATGGAGTGTGCAACATGGTTGGCCCCCTAGAAGCCAACGCAAGGCGCACTCCTTGGCGGGTGCATTGGTGGGTACTCGATGCATTGTGCTACATGGCTGGAAAATACAAATTGGATTAGGATAGGTTTAAAAGAATAGTAAGGATGAACAGTTAAAGTATGGATAAGAGTCATACGGAATGATTCCATTTGATGACGCATCACCATTTGGAAACGTTGACACGTCAAGATAAATTGACCAATTGCCTCAGAAACTAGTGTTTAAATGGCATAGTTTATCACTCATCCCGGAAATATAATAATAATAAGAGTATTATAAAAATAATAATCTCTAATAATAATATACTAATAATAACTTTTATAATAATAATAATAATAACAACAATAATAAAAACAATCTTCTTTAAAACTCAAAGTATGGGGGTGTTTTGTAATTTTTCAAACTTGTAATCAAAAGTTTAAAACCATTTGACCAAACGCCCAAACTGCGGGGGTCAAATGTGTAAAACGCCCAACTTCAGGGGCTGAAGGTGTAAACCTTCTGTTTTTACTTGCCCGCTGTTCCGGCGGCTTCGGCCGGAGCTCCGGCCGGCGCTCCGGCGAAGCTTCAAACCTTCGTTTTGTTGCCTTTGATCAATTAAACCGCCCCAACCCATCATATCCCATTATAGGAATGTTTGGTGAAGCAACATGATGCGTGACGCCCAGGCAGACGTGCCCTCAACCGATGGTTTTCGGGCGCAACTTGCGTTCAAAACTCGATGGTTCACGGGATTCTGCAATTCACACCAAGTATCGCATTTTGCTACGTTCTTCATCGATGCGTGAGCCGAGATATCCGTTCCGAGAGTCCGTTATAGATTTCAAAAGAAGCCACATACAACAAGCACACCATAAATGGGACTTTAGAGCATGGGCCCTTTAAGTTTTATATTTCCTTGGCACGTTACAGGATTGATGTTGCTGATACAATGTGGTCTCAAACTCAGTTTTCATTTTTACCATTTTCTCTTTAATTTCTTATTTTTGTTTGAGTTTGGAACCTCTTTTACCAACAATCATCTGTAAGATGATTGAACAAAACACATACTTCACATGGTTTCTTCTTCATCTTAGGTTGATCATCAACTAAAGAGGGTGAAGCAACTGAAGACTTGTTCTTCATGCTTTGGAAGCATTGTTTGCTTTCTGACTGCCTCTTTAGTAGTCTTCAAACTCTTTCTAATGGAGTGTGCAACATGGCTGGCCCCTCCTTGCAGCTGATGAAAGGTACACTCCTTGGCGGGGTTATAGTTGATCAAATGAGTGTGCAACATGGTTGGCCCCCCTAGAAGCCACGCAAGGCGCACTCCTTGGCGGGTGCATTGGTGGGTACTCGATGCATTGTGCTACATGCTGGAAAAATACAAATTGGATTAGGATAGGTTTAAAAGAATAGTAAGGATGAACAGCTAAAGTATGGATAAGTCATACGAATGATGCCATTTGATGACGCATCACCATTTGGAAACGTTGACACGTCAAGATAAATTGACCATTTGCCTCAGAAACTAGTGTTTAATGGCCATAGTTTATCACTCATCCCGGAAATCCCAGGTAAGCATGACTGGTCCCGTAGGATTTATACGAAATGCTTACCTTAGCCCGAAGGCCTTTTGCCAGGAAAACCAGGATACAGGTGTCTATGTACCACACTAGCTCTATGGTTCATGGATCAAAATCTTGATGAGATTTGATAAGATTAGACTAAAGTCTAAGAATTCCTATCAATAGATTCTACTCGCGACGAGAATAAGTTTAAGAAGTAGCAACAGTCGGGGTGAATCAACGTTTAAGATAGTCTAGGGGACGAGTAACATATGTATTCATGCAAGTAAAGGCACCTATACTAAGGCATCACATTGCACATAAGGCATAGCGTAGGCAGCATGCAAACAATATGTATGTATTCATAAGAATACTATTCTATACGGATCATGCATAAACTATAGTCTAGGTCACCATTTCTAATAACCTAAATCCCTATAGTTATGGGCTCTGATACCATTCTGTAACACTTGGCCCTTCGCATCAACAATATTGTCCGCTTTGCCCACGAGAAGCTCACGGATTTGCTTTTGGTTGCCTGGTTGAAAACTTCCCGGGAGGTCCCCATCCCTAGATTGCTCTCACCTGAGCATGCTTAACTGTAGAGTTCTCATCTCATCTACAGTCAATACGCCCAAAACAAGTTTGACAGGATCAGTGATCACAAGTTGATGTATCAGAATACAAAGCAGCGGAATACAAACTAGAATTAGACAAATTGTAGCAAGCAATTGATACTTGTAAGCATTAAGATCGCATACGGTTATAGGGAGAGAATATATATTTCTGATTCTAGGAATGTTTATAGATGTAGAATATTTCTAATCAATCATTCATTCCATTCATTCACTCATCATTCACCTCATTACAATAGGTTGTCACTCTTTATATAGAGTGCAACAATCATGCTTTATCACGGAAAGTGACAACTGGCAGATCCAATACAAAAATAACTAATTCTTAACAAACTACTGAAATGTTCAAACTATGAGAACATATCAGCATGTTAAGTACAAATATAAAACTACTGAAACTACAACGACTGAAGAACAAGCTCTTCAGTCGTTTTACAAAACTACTAAAAACATAAAAATATAAAACTACTGATATCACAACTATGAAGAAGTACTCTTCAGCAGTTGTGACAAACTACTGAGGCTTCAGTACTTGATCTTCAGACTTTGACCTTCAGGTGTTTCATCAGCTGATGACTTCAGTAGATACCATCAGCTGATGTCTTCAGTCTTTGTCTTCAGGACTTTGTACATCAGTTGTTGATCTTCAGCACTTGTAAACTCTTCAGCTGTTGTACTTCAGTACTTGGTCTTTCAGCTTCAGCATGTGTTCTTCAGCTGTTGTACTCAGCACTTTGGTTCTTCAGCTGTTGAGGTCTTCAGCACTTGATCTTCAGCTGTTGAAGTCTTCAGCACTTGTCAAACTACTGATGAGGCTTTCAGCAGTTGTGTGATACCATGTGGGACTTAGAGGTTTTCTGATCTTGGCTCATTGGTTCTTTTGGTCCAACAAACTCCCCCTGAACCAATGCAGCCAAAACCTCTAACTTATATTCTTCCCACTTATTGATGGCAAAGTGTTGGTCTTTTTCCTTCTTGATCAGTAGAGAAGATGACCCATGTAAGCTCCGGCCTGGGAAGAAATCTCAATATTTGTTTGGCAGAGTATGAATGGGAACTGTTTTGGGGAACTGGACACAGAGTTGTTATCCCATTCATGAGATTTACTTCCCCATAATGAGTCTGTATGACTCACGAACATAGGCCTCAAGGAGAACAACTTGTTCCTCCTGAGAGAGTTCTTCTGCTCCTCCTTCGAAGAAGAACTCTGGACCATAGTACTCTGATAAGTACTCATGGTCCTGCCATTTTTCAGCTCCACCGTAGTTACCTCCCTATATACAAATTCATCAGGATGGTTGCCTTCAAGGAGTAACTGGAGTCATTCTGGATGTCTTCAAGCTTTTATATAACAACCCCTTCTAATCATCTTGTTTTGTAGTAAGGCTTGAGGGTGTCTTCTTTGCTTGGTGAGCTTCTTGAATTCATCAATGATTTCCCAAGGTGAGACTACAACGGCCAACATGATGGTAGACTCTATTGTTTTTCATACCTGGCCGTTGTATCTGTGTGGGATAGTTCTTTATGGATCTAGAACTCACCCTGGGGTTTGGCCATACTCTCACTCTCTCCTTCTGATACTGAAAGGTGTGCCTGAGAGTGTACAGCCTTTGAGCATGCCCTTTCATGGCTTGAATAGATGATGACTGAGGAAATCCTTGTCAACCATCTTCAACAGTTGCTCATCGTGCTGTTTGTGTTCTTTTTCTATCTTGACTCTGACCATTTCCCTTTGAGAGTCAGGTGTGATCATGGGTGGACTTCTGGGTTTTGGTAGCTTCAGAACAGCAGAGAGTGGCAGACTGTCATCTTCATCCTCTTCTTCTTCTTCTTCTTCCATCCTCAGCACCCTTCTCCTCCTTCTGGGTACATCACTGGATGATGGTTGGGTTGGTGAAGGAATTGGTTTGAAGAATGAGGATGTTTGGATTTTGGCTTAGAGGTTGGTTGGGAGATTTGAGGGATAAGATCTGTTTGAGTGGGTGGAAGGGAAGGTTGATCTAGCATCCTTGTAGTTAGTTTCGCCTTTGTGAGTTTAGCCATCTCTAACCTTTTACCAGCCCGGCCTCATCAAGGGCTTCCACAATAATCCTTTGTTGAATTGCTCAGACAGACAGATTCTGGTGGCTATAGCCAGATGTTGTCCCTGGTCCATGCGCGGATCTCCATTAATGATCTTCCCAAGTATTTTGCAATAAAGCGGATCATTATTTCCAATCTCTCTTTCTCAAGAGCATCATACCTGCCCATCGGGTTTTGTCTCTTGTACTTCTAACCTTCTGATCTCACTATCCAGTGTGGCTGTGTCAAACCCGCTTGAAGAGTTGTTCATTATTTTATCCATGGATCGGCTGTGTGTGGTGTCAGCTTCTTTGACCAGCTCCTCCAAGGATTGTCTTCAGCAGTGTGATCATCAGCACTTTTCTTTCGCTTGTAAGTGATCAGAGGTTGCTTTTCTTTTTCCTCCTCTTGCTTCTTCTCCTCTGTTCTTTTCCTCTTATGTTCTTTCACTGCAGTACTCTCCCCCTTTTTGGTTGCATTGGAGGAAGGGGGTTGTACCGCAGAAAGAGTCTTTGGACAGCAGGCATCAAACAAGGGCTGTAATGTTGAGGAAAAGCCTCTCATCAATGGCTTTGATCACTATATCAGTGATTATGGGTGTGATGAGAGGGAGGGAATTTAGGAGTACAGCACCTATTTGCTCAGGAGGGTTCTGTTCTGAGAAGTAGGGCCTGAAGCAGAGGCAGGTGGTTGATTTTGGAGTGGCTCGGTGTTTGGGAAACCTTCAAGGGAACGTGCCATCTGTGGGTGGATAGAGGCAGATGGTCTTTCTCCTTGTGAGAGTGGTCAAGTAGGTTTTGCAGCCTACTGACTTTCTCTTCAAGGGTGGTTCTGGGCAAGAACATAATAGAAGAAGCCCAGGTCATCATCAGCGAAGCTGAATCAGCTGACCTCCTGCTTAGAGCAGGATTGACATGCACTAGGTGTAGACCAGTTGGGCATGTGCCCTTGTGCTTGGTACTGGGACTTCCAGCCTCAGGACAATGTCCATCATCAGCTGTTGCCTCTAGTGAGGTCTTAGCAATGTTACCAGCCGCACTCTGTCATGTGCTGAGTCAGAGGAGGTAGCAGCCTCACTAGATATTCTAAGCTCCGTGTCTACACCAGGAGATAGAATTGGGAAACCCCTGTGCTGTGGTTCTCATGGGCACTGTGTTCCTCCCCCTCAATTGTAGAGGTATTCCCAGTAGTAAGTGGTTTCTGGGGGGGGTGAGGAGTGCAATTGAGTCAGCACTTGTGCAACTATTAAAGTTGGGCTGTGAGGGGCGGTTGTTTGGGTGAGGGGATAGAAGCAGTGTGCACCTGGGGAGGTGGTGCTCTTCAATGGCAATCTCCTCAAGTGAGGAAGATCCCAGATAAGTAGGTACCCTTTGGTGGTTGCTGCAGGCTCCTGTGAGAGGAGGCCTGAGCGGCTGTGGCTGGAGGAGTCATTGTATCCACTAGGGGGTTTGTACTAGTGGATATATCCTGCGTTGTGTTGCAGGGGCATCCTCAGGGGACTCAATTCCCTGAGTAGCCGTTTTGGGTTTCTTTTTGGTGGGTTTGGTGGGGACTTTGGATTTGGAGGTGGTGGCTGTGGGGTCCAGCTGCGTGGGTTTTCGCAGCTTGGCAGCCATTTTTAGTGTCCGGTCAGATGTGCCGGGAGTATACTTCCGGCAGAACAGCCGTAGCAGGGACTCCCAAGCCAACAAGTCCCTCAGCATTAAGTGGTCTGTAATAATGGCCATTATGAACCGTGGATAAAGTATCCAACGGTTGGCAGTGTGTTTTGAGCCATATCTTTGAGCTCTGAAAATATTAATTCTGAAAAGTTTAGTGGTTGTTGCTCAAGGAAGAATACATTACCTGCTGCCATTTGGTGGACATTTGATCCCGAGACGACGTCTTAGGGGCCAAACATACATTTATCATGTGAAAAATCAGGCGCTCAGCGTCATAAAGTGTTTCTTCATGATGGTGGTGGCACTGAGATCGCCTTGATATCCATGTTGAGCAAAGGATAGACGATGGTGCCCTTCGGATATCCAGCAGGAGAAGTAGCATCATTCAGTTGAAGAATTTTGCGGATTTTGCAGGAGTAATGACTACTTCTTTGTTGTTGACGACTGACCGGAGGATGGTGTTTGCTCTCCTCAGTAGTAACAGTAACGTTCATCCAAAATTGGTTCAAGGATTCGGCATGTAAGATGGGGTTCAGAAGAAATGCCTGTTGTATTGGGACTGAACCATAAGATCGATAACAGTATCGAACTTAGTCCAGATCGGCGATTAGTGAGGTAGGCAACACAGTTGTGTCGCGGTTTAAGTTGCATAGACGCCATGGAGAAGAGGAAAGTTTTGAGAGGAACGTTAGGTTTGAAGAAGATGAAGCATGGAGAGCTAAGGTTATGGGTATATATAGGGTACGGGTAAGGAAACGATGAAGGATGTGGTGTTAGTCATCAGTAGTTTTAACGACCGTTGACATGGTATTATCCTTTCAGACGTTGAAACAGCTGAAGTCGTGGTGTTAGGCATCAGTAGTTTAGAAAAACTACTGAAGACCGGGGTTTTGACTCAGATGATTGAAACAACTGAGGACTTGGTGTGTGTCATCAGTAGTTATGAAACTACTGAAGACAGTGGTTTTGTCATCAGTTGTTGTAAACAACTGAAGACTAGGGATTAGTCATCAGTAGTTATAAAACTACTGAAGACGTGGTTTTGCTTCAGTTGTTTAAAATGAAACAGCAGTTGCACAAACGACTGAAGAGAAAGTTCTTTTCAGCTGTTTTCGTCAATTTAGCTTTTCTTTTCAGCTGTTTCAGTCTGTCCTCAACACATTCATCAGTCTTTTGGTGATTTCAGTTGTTTCATAGGACATCAGTATTATCTGTTTTACTTATGCAGTAGTTGTAACTGCATCAGTAGTTTAGAACAGATGAAGTAGTACTTCAGTACTTGTGAGACATTTAGCTTCAGTAGTTATAAAAATACTGAGGAAAAGAACTCATCAGTACTTATATGTGACGTTGGTACTTATGATCATCAGTATGAATTACTAAGATCATCAGTGGTTGTCACTTATTCTAGTTGCAGCATACCAGCCTTAACACCAGTTTTGGAAAGTTGAACTATCCAAAAGCTTAGTAAAAATGTCTGCAAGCTCATCAGCACTAGGCACAAACTTAGGATCAATCAGACCTTTTTGAAAACAATCCTTATAAAATGATGTCTGATTTCTATATGTTTGGTCCTAGAGTGCTGAACTGGATTTTTGATAATACAAAGAGCTGAAGCACTATCCATTAACAATGGAGTCTTAGTCTCTGTAATGCCATAATCCAAAAGTTGGTTTTGAAGCCAGAGTACGTGAGATGTACAACTTGCAGCAGCAATGTACTCTGCTTCAGCAGTTGATGTAGCAACTGAGGTCTGTTTCTTGCTCTGCCAAGAAATCAAGCAGTTGCCTAGGAATTGACATCCACCGAAGTTGATTTCCTGGTCAACTTACACCCTGCATAGTCACTGTCAGAAAAAAGCAACTAATTGACCAGAATGTCCGGTAGAGTACCATAAACCTAGAGATGGAGTGCCTTGCAGAGATATCTAAAGATCCTCTTGACTGCAATCAGATGAGACTCTTTAGGTGCAGCCTGAAATCTAGCACAAAACACATGTAGCAAACATAATATCTGGTCTAGAAGCTGTTAAATACATCAAGGACCCAATCATACATCTGTAAAGTGTTTCATCAACCACTTTACCTTTCTGATCCGAGTCCAGTTGCGTGGTGCTGCTCATGGGAGTAGAACAAGGCTTACAGTTTTGTAAATCAAACTTTTGCAAAAGATCTTTTGTATATTTGGACTGATGAATAAAAATTCCATCAGCCTTTTGTTTGATTTGCAACCCCAAAAAGAACTGTAATTCTCCATGGCACTCATTTCAAACTTCTGTTGCATCAACTTTGTAAAGGCATCACACAACTTTGGATCAGAGGATGCAAAAATGATATCATCTACATAAATTTGAAAAGTAGATTATGCTGCCCAGCTTTCTTAATGAATAAAGTCTTGTCTATGGAGCCTCTAGTGAAATTGTTTTCCAGAAGAAAGTTTGATAATGTCTCATACCAGGCTCTGGGAGCTTGTTTTAAACCCATAAAGAGCTTTATCAAGCTTATACACCTAATTAGGATGTTTATTGTCCTCAAAGCTGGAGGTTGACATACATAAACCTCTTCTTTAACTTTTCCATACAAAATGCACTTTTGACATCCATTTGAAAAACTTTAAGGTTTTGATAAGCAGCATAAGCTAAAAAACAATCGAATTGCTTCCAGTCTGGCTACAGGGGCAAAGGTTTCATCATAATCAATACCTTCTTCTTGTGCAAAACCCTGAACAACCAGTCTGGCCTTGTTCTTAACAATAAGCCCATTTTCATCAGTTTGTTCCTAAACACCCATTTAGTGCCTATTGCACACTTACCTGGAGGTAGAGGAACCAGTTCCCACACTTGCTGTTTCTTGAACTGAAGAAGCTCAAGCTGCATGGCATCAACCCATCCATTGTCCTTTAAAGCAATGTGATAATTCTTTGGCTCTTGCTGACTGATGAAGAGAGCATAGAAGCAGAAATTTGACAATTGACTTCTTGTTGATACTCCAGCAGTGATATCACAATGATTTGAGACATAGGGTGATTCTTCAGATCTTGATACACAATGAGATCTGTGCAAGTGTTTGTAGCCGGTCAGCAGAGCAACAGATGGTGATGGTGTATCATTTCCTTGAAACCAACAGTGGATGGTAATTCAAAGGAAGTTGAATTCGAAGAAATCTCATCAGCATTTGTTGTGGATGGTGCTACTGGCGCTACAGGAACATCAGGTCTAGCTGAGTCAGGCAGCTGATCACTAAACCTGAAGAGGTGAGTACTACAATCATCATCATCATCAGCAGTACCACCAGGTGGTGAACTGTTGACAGGAGCAACAGCAGGAGTTGATAAGGAACATATGCAGTATGTCCAAATCAAATAACTCCACAGGACTTTGTGGATCTCTGTCCTTGGAGATTCATTAAACTTAACATGTATAGTTTCTTCAACCATCTTGTTCTGCAGTTGACTCTGTATGCTTGCAAGTAGATGAATAACCAACAAAGTACCCTGCATCCACCTTAGGATCAAATTTATGGAGTGATCCTTTGTGTTGAGAATGAAACAGGGACACCCAAATACTTTGAAAAATGAAATCAGAGGAGCCAAATGACGGAGAACTTCATATGGAGTCTTCATCAACTCTGATTTACTAAAACTCTATTTTGCACATAACAAGCTGTGTTGACAGCTTCGGCCCAAAAGATCAATGGCAAACCTGAGTCAGCCAGCATGGACCTTGCAGCTTCAATGAGGGTCCTGTTCTTTCTCTCCACTACTCCATTTTGTTCTGGAGTCCTTGGAATGCTAAACTGCCTTTTGATTCCCTTTGAAAGATAGAAGTCATCAAGTGTATGATTTCTGAACTCAGTTCCATTATCACTCCTAATACACTTGACTGGAAGGGAATACTGCTTCTCAATGTACAGCACAAAGTGGATAATCTTCTGAGTAGCCTCATCCTTCGAATGTAGAAAGAAAGTCCATACAAATCTGGAGTAATCATCCACAATTACCAGACAGTATTTTCTTCTTGCCATGCTCATTACTCTCACAGGACCAAATAGATCCATATGCAGTAATTGCAAGCAGGCAGTGGACTTGGACACTTCAATAGGAGGGAATGAGACTTTGTGCTGTTTTCCTTTTAAACAAGCAGTGCAGGTTTCATCACAGTGGAACTCTTTATTGGTAAGCCTCTGACTAAACTATTGTGGCTAAGCTGATTCATGTTTTTGAGATTCACATGACCAAGCCTCCTGTGCCACAGTTTAGATTCTTGAGAAGAGGCTTTGGAAAATAGGCAAGGATTGCCTTTGAGATCTATCTTCTTAGAGAGATCTAAGGCATACACTCTCCTGTCATGTTGGCTTTCAGGAGAGTGTGATCTTCCAACACCTTGTCAATCAAGTGCAGAACTTTGGATGACAGATCCTACAGTTTTGACTGGTGAAAAGGGCAACATGGCCTTTATCACACATTTGACTGACACTCAAGAGGTTGTACTTGAGATTTTCCACGTGATTAACATCATCAAATTTGATTTCTCCATTGGAGACAAAGCCCTTACCGATGATGTAACCCCTAGCATCATTGCCAAAAGAGACAAATCCCTTCTTTCCTTGAGAGTAGTCATGAAGAAGAGAGATGTTCCCAGTCATGTGCATAGATCCCCCACTGTCTACATACCAGATGCTACTTTGGCATGCTGAAGAACCCTGCAATAATAAACAATCAGTTAGTTTTAGAGACCCAAACCTTTTGGTTTGGGCCTGGTCTCATCAATAGATGGTAAACTAACATGTTTATTTGAAACAACAGCCTGAGAGGAAGAGGATGGTGTAGAAGAGGAGTCCTTTGGCTTTGACCTCCTTTTCTGTGGTTCAACATAGGAGAATCTAGTGGTTAACTCTACCCAACAGATGTTGTACCATCATCACCAGCTGTGTCTGATTTTGTGATAAAGCTTTCAGCTCATCAGACACATGCTAGTGGAGTTAGATAAGGTCCTATGTTGCACCTTCTTCTTTTGAGCACCCTCAGCTGTCACCTGTTTAACCCCTTCCTTTTGGATTTCTTTAAGGACTTAAGGGTTACAGGATTTGATGTTGCTGATACAAATGTGGTCTCAAACTCAGTTTTCATTTTTACCATTTCTCATTAATTTCTTCCTTTTGTTTGAGTTGGAACCTCTTTTGTACCAACAATCATCTGTAAGATGATTGAACAAACCACATACTTCACATGGTTTCTTCTTCATCTTAGGTTGATCATCAACTAAAGATGGTGAAGCAACAGAAGACTTGTTCTTCAATGCTTTGGAAGCATTGGGTGCTTTCTTGACTACCTCTTTAGTAGTCTTCAAACTCTTTCTACTGCCAGTTTCTTCTCTTCAGTACTGACAGCAGTTGAAGTTTGAACTTCAGGTGTTAAATCCTGCTCTCTAGTCCTTTCAGGACCTTCAGGATTAACTCCTGAGTTGATCAACTCATTATCATGTGAATGTCAGCATTTGACACCATCAACATCAGCTGATAGGTTCGAAGAGGGCTTGATGCTGACTGCTACTTCTGATTGGTGTATCAGAAGGTAGATCACATGATGTGATGGATTGGTTATCACTCTCACCATCAGATTCTACCTCTGCTCTTGGGGTAAAATCTGTAGGTGGAGCAGTGTGATTGTAACCAATTCAAACTTCACATTTGAAGCAGATTGCTTACTAAGAAGCATTTCAAAACCTTTGCATGATTGTACCCATCTATCACACTCGACCTGGGTAACTGCAAGGGTTTCTTTGAGATCTTTGTACTTCTCTAGAAGTACATCTTCTCTAGCCTTATCATCAATTATTTGGCACTTCAGTTTATAAATCTCATCATTCTTATCTTTGAGCACAAACTCAAACTCAGCTTTGTTTTGGAAATTATTTGTTCTAGCTCAATGTTCTATTAATTAAAGCTACATTTGCTTCTCTAATGGAAGCAAATGCTGCTAGCATGGTTCAGAACATAATTGGCTTTTGCCTCAGAGGATACCTGTGATACCTGAGGTGTAGAGGCATTGGAAGAAGAAGCATCAGCAGACTCCAAAGCCATAAGAGCTAGATTCCCAAAGGGACTGTCACCACCATGTTGACCAGCACCTGAGAACAGTTGATCATGACCAGACAAGTCATCTGGTAAAGTGCTCCAGTCAACAACTCTTGGGGTGAAGAAGCTGTGTTGTTGAGATTGAGGTTGTTGATGAGATAGGGAAGGCTGAGGTTCTGGTAGTGCATGAGGTTGTGGTGTCATAGGAACTTGAACTTGATTTGACTGTGGCATGTAATAACAAGGGTACTGATATGGCATTTGACCCTGAGGAACAAAATATGCCGTAGATTGTTGTTGAGGATGATGACTAGAGGTGACAGGATGTTGCCCTCTGTGTTGTTGACTATTGCCAGGAAAAGTCACAAAGGGTGCAGTAGAGTTAGATCCAGTTGATCTACACTCTCTTGCAAAGTGTCCAAGCCTTTGGATTTGTGACACCTCAACTTGCTCTTGTCAAAACCAACTTTGGTTTTGCCAGAGAGTCCTGGGAATTTTCTTCCTGTTCTTTTATAGAACTTCTGAGATCTGATATTTATCAAGGCCATTTGGCTCAAAATATCCATCTCTTCTAGGTCATCATCAGCAATCCCCTTGAGATCATCCATAATGAAGCATAGATTGTCATTATTACACCCAGTAAACTGACCATCAACACTCACAAATGCAGAATCAGAAGTGCTTGAAGAGAAATTAATATGCTCATCATACTGGCATTCAGATGAAGCATATTCTGACTCATGACCCACCAAGGCAGTGTTGCCTTGTATAAAGTCTTCAGTGAGCTTTCCAGATGAAGACAGCTTTCTCTTCTGTTCTATCTCTCTCTCAAAAGTGAGCAGTTTCCCATGGAGTTGGGTGAGAGATAGTTTGTCCAAACTTGCACTGGAGCGTAGGACAATAGTATATGTGTCCCATCTCTCAGGCAGTGATCTGAGAAATCTGTTATTCATCTGAATATTGGTATATTCAAGTTTGACCTTTTTAGTTCAGAGATCAAACAAGAAAACCGCTCATATTGTTGAGTCAGTGTCTCACCCTTTCTATGAGAGAATGTCCATATTGTGGGCAAGATTTCTCTATTATTTGCCAAGACTCATCTGTTCCTCCAAATTGTTCTTTCAAAGCAATCCAGAGGTCATGGGCAGTTTCATGATGCATTAGCCCAGAATAGATTTCATTGGGCAATGCCATGGCCAGAATTCCATGGGCTTTTGCATCAATCTCAAGCAACTTCTTATCCTCATCTGAGTATTGCTCCCTCCTCTTCGGAACCATTTGATTGGTTTCCGGGTTATTTACCATAGGCTTGTGTGGACCATGTACCACTGATGTCCAACACCCTGCGCTGTTAACAGACAGGTGATGGAGCATACGTCTTTGCCATATGTTATACTCATTCCTAACCAGCATAGGTGGCTGGTTGAGGAACCAGTATTGTGAGGATCATTGGAAGGAGTGGTCATTCTCAGATCAAAAACAATTTAGTTCAAGTTTAAAAAGTTTTAGACAGACCACAACAGACTCAATGAGAACCAAGAAAAGATCTCAGGATAAATGAGCAGAAATACAGAAAATTCAATCTCTATAACCGTTTCTTGCAAAAACAAAGCAATTCAATCAAACTTAGATCTTGAATAGCAGTTTCAATGATCAATTGTTAGATCGATCAATGATTAACCTGCTCTGATACCATTTGACAGGATCAGTGATCACAAGTTTGATGTATCAGAATACAAAGCAGCGGAATACAAACTAGAATTAGACAAATTGTAGCAAGCAATTGATACTTGTAAGCATTAAGATCGCATACGGTTATAGGGAGAGAATATATATTTCTGATTTCTGAATGTTTATAGATGTAGAATATTTCTAATCAATCATTCATTCCATTCATTCACTCATTCATCTCACCTCATTACAATAGGTGTCACTCTTTATATAGAGTGCAACAATCACTGCTGTTATCACGGAAAGTGACAACTGGCAGATCCAATACAAAAATAACTAATTCTTAACAAACTACTGAAATGTTCACAACTACTGAGAACATATCAGCATGTTAAGTACAAATATAAAACTACTGAAACTACAACGACTGAAGAACAAGCTCTTCAGTCGTTTTACAAAACTACTGAAACATAAAAATATAAAACTACTGATATCACAACTACTGAAGAAGTACTCTTCAGCAGTTGTGACAAACTACTGAGGCTTCAGTACTTGATCTTCAGACTTTGACCTTCAGGTGTTTCATCAGCTGATGACTTCAGTAGATACCATTAGCTGATGTCTTCAGTCTTTGTCTTCAGACTTTGTACATCAGTTGTTGATCTTCAGCACTTGTAAACTCTTCAGCTATTGTACTTCAGTACTTTGGTCTTTCAGCTTCAGCACTTGTGTTCTTCAGCTGTGTGTACTTCAGCACTTTGGTTCTTCAGCTGTTGAGGTCTTCAGCACTTGATCTTCAGCTGTTGAAGTCTTCAGCACTTGTCAAACTACTGATGAGGCTTTCAGCAGTTGTTGTGATACCATGTGGGACTTAGAGGTTTTCTGATCTTGGCTCATTGGTCTTTTGGTCCAACAAGGGTGAAGCAACTGAAGACTTGTTCTTCAATGCTTTGGAAGCATTGTTTGCTTTCTTGACTGCCTCTTTAGTAGTCTTCAAACTCTTTCTACTGACAGTTTTCTTCTCTTCAGTACTGACAGCAGTTGAAGTTTGAACTTCAGGTGTTAAATCCTGCTCTCTAGTCCTTTCAGGACCTTCAGAATTAACTCCTGAGTTGATCAACTCATTGATCATGTGAGTGTTAGCATTTGAACCATCAGCATCAGCTGATAGGTTCAAAGAGGGCTTGATGCTGACTGCTACTTCTGATTGTGCTGTATCAGAAAGTAGATCACATGATGTGATGGATTGGTTATCACTCTCACCATCAGATTCTACCTCTGCTCTTGGGGTAAAATGGTAGGTGGAGCAGTGTGATTGTAACCAATGCCAAACTTCACATTGGAAGCAGATTGCTTACTAAGAAGCATTTCAAAAACTTTGCATGATTGTACCATCTATCACACTCTACCTGGGTAACTGCAAGGGTTTGTTTGAGATCTTTGTACTTCTCTAGAAGTACCTCTTCTCTAGCCTTATCATCAATTATTTGGCATTTCAGTTTATAAATCTCATCATTTTTATCTTTAAGCACAGACTCAAACTCAGCTTTGTTTTGGAAATTATTTGTTCTAGCTCAATGTTCTTATTAATTAGAGCTACATTTGCTTCTCTAATGGAAGCAAATGCTGCTATGCATGGTTCAGAAATAATTTGGCTTTTGCCTCAGAGGATACTTGTGATACCTGAGGTGTAGAGGCGTTAGAAAATGAAGTATCAGCAGACTCCAAAGCCATCAGAGCTAGATTCCCAAAGGACTATCACCACCATGTTGACCAGCACCTGAGAACAGTTGTTCATGACCAGACATGTCATCTGGTAAACTGCTCCAGTCAACAACTCCTGGGGTGAAGAAGCTGTGTTGTTGAGGTTGAGTTTGTTGATGAGATTGGGATGGCTGAGGTTCTGGTAGTGCATGAGTTGTGGTGCCATAGGAACTTGAACTTGATTTGGCTGTGGCATGTAATAACAAGGGTACGGATATGGCATTTGACCCTGAGAAACAAAATATGCCGGAGATTGTTGTTGAGGATGATGACTAGAAGTGACAGGATGTTGTCCTCTATGTTGTTGACTATTGCCAGGAAAAGTCACAAAGGGTGCAGTGGAGTTAGATCCAGTTGATCTACACTCTCTTGCAAAGTGTCCAAGCCTTTGGCATTTGTGACACCTCAACTTGCTCTTGTCAAAACCAACTTTGGTTTTGCCAGAGAGTCCTGGGAATTTTCTTCTAGTTCTTTTGTAGAACTTTTGAGATCTGATATTTATCAAGGCCATTGGCTCAAAATATCCATCTCTTCTAAGTCGTCATCAGCAATCCCCTTGAGATCATCCATAATGAAGCATAAATTGTCATTATTACACCCAGTAAACTGACCATCAACACTCACAAATGCAGAATCAGAAGTGTTTGAAGAGAAATTAATATGCTCATCATACTGGCATTCAGATGAAGCATATTCTGACTCATGACCAACCATGGCAGTGTTGCCTGGTACAAAGTCATCAGAGAGCTTTCCAGATGAAGACAGCTCTCTTCTGTTCTATCTCTCTCTCAAACGTGAGCAGTTTCCCATGGAGTTGGGTGAGAGATAGTTTGTCCAAACTTGCACTGGAGCGTAGGACAATGGTATATGTGTCCCATCTCTCAGGCAGTGATCTGAGAAATCTGTTATTCATCTGAATATTTGTGTACTCAAGTTTGACCATTTTTAGTTCAGAGATCAAACAAGAGAACCGCTCATATTGTTGAGTCAGTGTCTCACCCTTTCTATGAGAGAATGCCTCATATTGTTGGGCAAGAATTCTCTATTATTTGCCAAGACCTCATCTGTTCCTCCAAATTGTTCTTTCAAGGCATTCCAGAGGTCATGGGCAGTTTCATGATGCATTAGCCCAGAGTAGTTCATTGGGCAGTGCCATGGCCAGAATTCCATGGGCTTTTGCATCAATTTCAAGCAACTTCTTATCCTCATCTGAGTATGCTCCCTCCTCTTCGGAACCATTTGATTGGTTTCCGGGTTATTCACCATAGGCTTGTGTGGACTATGTACCACTGATGTCCAACAACCTGCACTGTTAACAGACAGGTGATGGAGCATTCGTCGTTGCCATATGTTATACTCATTCCTAACCGGCATTGGTGGCTTGGTTGAGGAACCAGTATTGTGAGGATCATTGGAGGGAGTAGTCATTTTCAGTTCAAAAACAATTTAATTCAAGCTTTTAAAAGTTTTACACAGACCACAACAAACTCAATGAAAACCAAGAAAAGATCTCAGGATGAATGACCAGAAATACAGAAGTTCAATCTCTATAACCGTTTCTTGCAAAACAAAAGCTAATTCAATCAAACTTAGATCCTGAATAGCAGTTTCAATGATCAATTATTAGATCGATCAATGATTAACCTGCTCTGATACCATTTGACAGGATCAGCGATCACAAGTTTGATGTATTAGAGTTCAAAGCAGCGGAATAAGAACAGGAATTAGACAAATTGTAGCAAGAGATCGATACTTGTATGCATTAAGAGCACACACGATTATAGTGAGAGAATATATTTCTGATTCATGGAATGTTTATAGATATGGAATAATTCTAATCAAATCATTCATTATATTACAATAGGTTGCCACTCCTTATATAGAGTGCAACAACCACTGATGTTATCACGGAAAGTGACAACTGGCAGATCAATTACAAAAATAACTAAATCTTAACAAACTACTGAAATGTTCACAACTACTGAGAACATATCAGTGTAAGTACAGATTATAAAACTACTGATTAGAACTACTGAAACTACAACAACTGAAGAACAAGCTCTTCAGTCGTTTTACAAAACTACTGAAACATAAAACTACTGAAACTAGAAATATAAAACTACTGATATCACAACTACTGAAGAAGTACTCTTCAGCAGTTGTGACAAACTACTGAGGCTTCAGTACTTGATGTTCAGACTTTGACCTTCAGGTGGTTCATCAGCTGATGACTTCAGTAGATGTCATCAGCTGATGTCTTCAGTCTTTGTCTTCAGACTTTGTACATCAGTTGTTGATCTTCAGCACTTGTAAACTCTTCAGCTGTTGTACTTCAGTACTTTGGTCTTTCAGCTTCAGCACTTGTGTTCTTCGGCTATTGTACTTCAGCACTTTAGTTCTTCAGCTGATGCAGTCTTCAGCACTTGATCTTCAGCTGTTGAAGTTTTCAGCACTTGTCAAACTGCTGATGAGACTTTCAGCAGTTGTTGTGATACCATGTGGGACTTAGAGGTTTTCTGATCTTGGCTCATTGGTTCTTTTGGTCCAACAATTATCATTGAAGCACTTGATGAGGCTGGGGCTGGAAAAAGGTTTGAAATGGCAAGACTTACAAAAGCCAAACTCACAACCAAAATGCTTGAACAACCTTCCCAATCACCCACTCAAAAACAGCCTACCCCTTAAATCTCCAAACCAATCTCAAAACCCAAATCCAAACATCCTCAATCTTCAAAAACAATTCCTTTACCAACCCAACCATCATCCAGTGATGCACCTAGAAGGAGGAGAAGGGTGCTGAGGATAGAAGAAGATGAAGAAGAAGAGGATGAAGATGATAGTCTGCCACTCTTTGCTGTTCTAAAGCTACCAGAACCCAGGAGTCAACCCATGATCACACCTGACTCTCAAAGGGAAACGGTTAGAGTCAAAATAGAAGATGAAGAACAGCAGAAGCAGCACGATGAGCAACTACTGAAGATGGTTGACAAGGAATTTCCTCAGTCATCATCAATACAAGCCATGAAAGGGCATGCTCGGAGGTTGTACACTCTTAGACACACATTTCAGTATCAGAAGGAGAGAGTGAGAGTATGGCCAGACCCCAAGGTGAGTTCTAGAATCCACAAAAGATCCATTCCACACAGATACAATGGCCAGGTTAGAAAAACAATAGACTCTACAATCATGTTGGCCATTGTAGTCTCACCATGGGAAATAATCGATGAATTCAAGAAGGCTCATCAATCAAAAATGACCCCTCAAGCCTTACTGGAAAACAAGATGATCAAAAAGGGGTTATTATATAAGAAGCTTGAAGACATTAAGAAGAATGAGCTCCAGTTACTCCTTGAGGGCACTCATCCTGATGAATTTGTCTATAGGGAGGTAACTACTGTGGAGTTGAAAAATGGCAGGACTGTGAAGTACTTATCTGAGTACTATGGTCCAGAGTTCTTCTTTGAAGGAGGAGTAGAAGAACTCTCCAAGGAGGAACAACTTGTTCTCCTTGAGGCCTATGTTTGAGAGTCATACAGACTCATAATGGGGAAGTAAATCTCATGAATGGGATAACAACTCTGTGTCCAGTTCCCCAAAACAGAGTTCCTATTCATACCTTGCCAAACAGATCTCTGAGATTTCTTCCCAGGCCAGAGCTTATATGGGTCATCTTCTCTACTGATCAAGAAGGAAAAAGACCAACCATTTTGCCAACAATAAGTGGGAAAATAAATCAATTAGAGGTTTTGGCTGCATTGGTTCAGGGGGAGTTTGTTGGACCAAAAGAACCAATGAGCCAAGATTAGAAAACCTCTAAGTCTCACATGATATCACAACAACTGCTGAAGGCTTCATCAGCAGTTCGACAAGTGCTAAAAACTTAAACAGCTGAAGAACACAAGTGCTGAAGCTGAAGACCAAAGTACTGAAGAACAACAGCTGAAGAGTCTACAAGTGCTGAAGATCAACAACTGGTGTACAAAGTCTGAAGACAAAGACTGAAGACATCAGTTGATGATATCTACTGAAGTCATCAGATGATGAAACGTCTGAAGTTCAAGTCTGAAGACCAAGTACTGAAGTTTCAGTAGTTTGTCACAACAGCTGAAGAGTACTTCTTCAGTAGTTGTGATATCAGTAGTTTTATGTTTTAGTTTCAGTAGTTTTGTAAAACGACTAAAGAGCTTGTTCTTTAGTCGTTGTAGTATCAGTAGTTTTATGTTTTTCAGTAGTTGTGTAGTAACTGATAACACTTAGTATTTTTGTAAGAAGATGTCAGCTGTTTTGACATCTTCAGTAGTTGTGTTTCAGTGGAATAATTCTGTTAGATGTCACTATCCAGTGACATCAGCAGACATCACATCTCTTTATTAGAGGTGTCGACCTAATTGTAAGTGTGACATTCCGTTACCACGAAAGCGAAATTGAATGAATATATTGCAGAATTCTCTCTATCTATAACCGTTTTGTCTTCATTGAATATCGTTTCGTTCTTGTGAATTGGCTAATTCATTGTTAGAATTCCACTGCTATACTCTCTAATCAATCAAACGTAGATCACTGATCCTAACAGGAGCAGTTTACCAGATGATCTTTCTGGTAATGAGCAATTATTTGCTTGTGATGGTCAACATGGTGGTGAACATCCTTTTGGGAATCTTGCTCTCATGACCCTGGAGTCTACTGAGGGTTCATGCTCCAATGCATCTTCATCACAGGTAACCCAGGTATCCTTTGAGGCTAAGGCCAAGCTATGTTCTGAATCTTGCATAGCTGCATTTATCACTATTAGAGAGGCAAATGTAGCTTTAATAAATCAAAATCTTGAGCTTGAGCAAACCCTTTCCAAAAGAAAAGCTAAGTATGAGTCTGTCCTTAAAGATAAAGATGATGAGGTTTATAAGCTTAAATGCCAATTAAATGATGAAAAGGCTAAGGTTGAGGTCATTCTTGAGAACCACAGAGATCTCAAAGAAACACTTGCAGCTACCCAAGTTGAGTGTGACCGTTGGGTATCATCCTGCAAGGGATTTGAAATGCTCTCAGCAAGCAAACAACTTCGAATGTGAAGTTTGGAATAGGTTACAATGACATTGAACCACCTACAAATTTTACTCCAAATTCAATAGTAAAACCTGAAGGTGGAAGTAATTTCCAAACCACATCATCATGTGTATCATCCTCAAGAGATCACCCAAAATTAGAAGATGAAATCAGTGTTGATACCTCAGCAAATCAATTGCCTGATGGGTTAATACTGATAAGCACATGAAGCTGAGTACTTCAGATGTTGTCCCTCAAAGTACCTCAAGTACTGAAGGGAAAGTCACAACATCTGAAAAGCATTTCAAATCAACTGAAATAAAAGGATTAACAACTGCTGAGGAATCTATCATACGGTCTTCAGGACGGATAGAGAACAACTGAAGAACAAGTCTTCAGTTGTTACAAATCCTTCTATACTTAACACAAGTACTGAAAGGAGGAAAGTACTGAAGATCACACGTTCAGTAGTTTCCACTTCAGCAGTTGATCAATCCAAGATGAAGAATAAGCCATGTGACATATGTGGTAAATTCAATCATCATTCTGATGAATGTTCGTACAAAAAGGGTTCCAAACTCAATAGAGATAAGCTCATTAAAATGCAGATGGATGAAATGAAAAATGAGTTTGAGACCAAGTTTATACCACAGTCATCCCAAATTCATAAACCCAAGGATTCACCCAAATCCAAAAAGAAGGATAGGGTTTATCATAAAACAACTGATAGTGTTCCTCATGATAAAAATCAAACTAAGTCTGTGAATTTCAAGGAGGAAATGGTGGGCCACAAGAACTCATCAAAAACAAGTACTGATGTGTCACAAGAGCTGAAAGCTTTAGCTACAAATCAGACACACCTTGTTATGATGGTTCAACATTTGTTGGGGAGAGTTAACCAACTAGATGCATCTATGATCAAACCACTGAAAAGGTATTCCAATCCCAAATCCAAGGAATCCATTTCAGCACCATCTCCAACTTTATCAGCTGTTAATCATGAGAAACAAGTTATGGTTAAATCTGTTGATGAAAACAAACCCAAAACAAAAAAGGTTTGGGTCTCAAAACCTAACTAGTTCCTTGTGATGAATGCAGGGTTCTTCAGCATGCCAAAGAAGCATCTGGTATGTAGACAGTGGAGGATATATGCATATGACAGGGAGCAGTTCTCTTCTTATGACTAGTCTCAGGAAAGAAGGGATTTGTTTCATTTCGAAATAATGCTAAGGGTTACATCATCGGGAAAGGATATGTGTCTAATGGAGAAATCAGATTGATGATATTAACCATGTGGAGAATCTCAAGTATAATCTACTGAGTGTCAGTCAGATGTGTGATAAGGGCATGTTGCACTTTTCACAAGCCAGAACTAAGGATTCTGTCTTCCACAGTTTTGAGGCTGATTGACAAGGTATTGGATGAACATACTCTCCTAAGGCCAACATGATTGGAAGAGTATATGCCCTGGATTTTACAAAGAAGATTGATTTGAAGGGTCATCCTTGCCTGTTCTCCAAAGCCTCTCCTTAGAATCTAAACTGTGGCACAGAAGGCTGGGTCATGTAAATCTCAAAAACATGAATCAGCTGATCCACAATAGTTTAGTGAGAGGCTACCAATAAATAAGTTCCACTGTGATGAACCTGCACTGCTTGTTTGAAAGGAAAAACAGCACAAAGTCTCATTCCCCCATTGAAGAACCTAAGTCCATGCCCTGCTTGCAGTTACTGCACATGGATCTATTTGGTCCTATGAGAGAATGAGCATGGCAAAGAAGAAATACTATCTGGTAATTGTGGATGATTACTCCAGATTTGTATGGACTTTCTTCTTGCATTCAAAGGATGAGGTTGCTCAGACGATTATAAACTTTGTGTTGTATGTTGAGAAGCGTATTCCCTATCAGTTAAGTGTATAAGGAGTGATAATGGAACAGAATTCAGAAACCATACACTGATGATTTTTATCTCTCAAAGGGAATCAAGAGGCAGTTTAGCATCCCAAGGACTCCAGAACAAAATGGAGTAGTGGAGAAAAAGAACAGGACCCTAATTGAAGCTGCAAGGTCCATGTTGGCTGACTCTGGTTTGCCATTGACCTTTTGGGCTGAAGCTGTCAACACAGCTTGCTATGTGCAGAATAGAGTTTTAGTAAATCAAAGGTTGATGAAGACTCCATATGAAGTTCTACATCATTTGGCTCCTCTAAATTCATTCTTCAAAGCCTTTGGTGTCCTTGTTTCATTCTCAACACAAATGATCAACTCCACAAATTTGATCCTAAGGTGGATGCAGGGTATTTTGTAGGATATTCATCCACATGCAAGGCTTACAGAGTATTCAACTGTAGAACAAAGATAGTTGAAGAAACCTTGCATGTGAAGTTCAATGAATCTCCTAAGGATAAAATTCCACAAAACCCTGTGGAGTTGTTTGATCTGGATATACTACAATATGTTCCTTATCAACCTCCAGCTGTTGCAGATCATGTGAATAAATCATCTTCTGCAGCAAGTCTTCCACCTGGTGGTATTGAAGTTGACGATGAAATCAGTACTCACCTTTTCAAGTTTAGTGATCAACTACCTGAGTCTACTAAACTTGATGTTCCTGTAGCTTCAGCAGCTCCATCCACAACAAATGCTAATGAGATTTCTGACCCCTCTACATCATTTGAATTGCCATCTCATACTTGGTTTCAAGAGTCTGGATCAACGTCTGTTGCTGCTGAACCTGCTACAAACACTTGCACTGATCTTATAATGTACCAAGAGCTGAAGAATCACCCCATGTCTCAAATCATTGGTGATATCAATGCTAGTGTCTCAACCAGAAGTCAATTGTCCAACTTCTGCCTCTATGCTCTCTTCATCAGTCAGCTAGAGCCAAAGAACTATCATGTTGCTTTAAGAGACAATGGATGGGTTGAAGACATGCAGCTTGAGCTACTTTAGTTCCAAAAGCAGCAAGTGTGGGAACTGGTTCCTCTACCCTCAGGTAAGTGTGCAATAGGCACTAAGTGGGTGTTTAGGAATAAAACTGATGTAAATGGGCTTATTGTCAAGAACAAGGCTAGACTGGTTGTACAGGGGTTTTCATAAGAAGAAGGTATTGATTATGATGAAACCTTTGCCCCTGTCGCTAGACTAGTGGCAATTAGATTGTTCTTAGCCTATGCTGCATTCCACAATCTTAAAGTTTTTCAAATGGATCTCAAAAGTGCTTTTTTATATGGAAAAATAAAAGAGAGGTTTATGTGTGTCAACCACCAGGTTTTGAGGACAATAAACATCCTGATTGGGTGTATAAACTTGATAAGGCTCTTTATGGGTTGAAGCAAGCTCCTAGAGCCTAGTATGAAAGACTTTCAAATTTTCTTCTTCAAAATAATTTCACTAGAGGCTCCATAGATAAAACTTTGTTATTAAGAAAGTGGACCAGCATAAGCTACTTGTTCAAATTTATGTTGATGATATAATTTTTGCATCCTCTGATCCCCAGTTGTGTGATGATTTTACAAGTTTAATGAAACAGAAGTTTGAAATGAGTGCAATGGGAGAATTACAGTTCTTTCTAGGCTTGCAAATCAAACAAAAGGCTTATGGAACCTTCATTCATCAGTCAAAATATACAAAAAATCTTTTGAATAAATTTGATTTACAAAACTATAAGCCTTGTTCTACTCCCATGTGCAACACCACACAACTGGATGTAGATCAGAAAGGTAAAGCTGTTGATGAAACACTTACAGATGTATGATTGGGTCCTTGATGTACTTAACAGCTTCTAGACCAGATATTATGTTTGCAACTTGTGTTTGTGCTAGATTTCAGGCTGCTCCTAAAGAGTCTCATTTGATTGTAGTCATGAGGATCTTTAGATATCTGCAAGGTACACAATCTCAAGGTCTTTGGTATTCCACTAGACACTCTTGCAAATTAGTTGCCTTTTCTGATAGTGACTATTCAGGGTGTCAGTTAACTAGAAAGCAACTTCTGGTGGATGTCAATTCCTAGGCAACTGTTTGATTTCTTGGTAGAGTAAGAAACAAACATCTGTTGCTACATCCACTGCTGAAGCAGAGTACATTGTTTCTTGGTAGAGTAAGAAACAAACATCTGTTTCATAACTACTGATGACTAACACCAAGTCCTCAGTTGTTTCCTACACCTGAAGCCAAAACTAAGGTTTTCAGTAGTTTCATAACTACTGATGACCAAAACCAAGTCTTCAGTTGTTTCAAATGTCTGATAGTTAAAACCAAGTCTTCAGTTGTTTTCATACAACTGATGACAACACCAACACTTTCAGTCGTTTTCTTTTCAGCCTTTTCTTAACCTATAAATACCTGCACTTATAGCTGAACATTTC
Organism: Flaveria trinervia; assembly: GCA_025506515.1. Taxonomy (NCBI): domain Eukaryota; kingdom Viridiplantae; phylum Streptophyta; class Magnoliopsida; order Asterales; family Asteraceae; genus Flaveria; species Flaveria trinervia. The sequence goes on along the minus strand of CM046449.1, from coordinate 53,910,914 downwards.
ATTAGCCATTTTCTATCCTTTTCTCTCTCAACAATGGCGACCATGAAACTCAAACCCAGACACAACTGTGTCGCCTACCTCTCGAAATCGGCCTTTTGGAACAAATTTGATAATGCCATCGATCTTATGGTGGATTCCCAATACATAACCGCCTTTCTTTTGAATCCTACCATATACCCCGATTCCATAAACCAATTCTGGACCAACGTCTCTGTAACAACTGGTGAAAATGATAGCCAAATCACTCTCCAGTCGTTGGTCAACCAGAAACAGGTGGTAATCACCCCTGACATCATTCGCAAAACCATAAATTTGCATGATGCCACCTGTGTTGTAGAATACCCGAAAGGCACCATTGATATGTCTTTCATCAACAACGAGTATGAAGGAGACTTAAGTGCTACAACCATTCTCAAAAAGCACTTCCATGATGCTGAAAGACTTATCTTCCACATGGTGAATGTCTGCCTTGCTTTAAAGACATCTTCATGGGATGAGATGTCCTCACGATGGCAACAGGTATTGTACTCTATCTTTGAACGAAAAACTCTAAATTTTTCTGAGATAGTGTTTATGGAACTTAAGGATCTGGCTCAGAAACCTATGACAAACAGATGGCTACTATATCCCAGGTTTCTGATGGCCATAATTTTAAATCAATTAAATTCTGAAGGCCTTGTTGGTCTTGGAGTCCCTGCTCCAGCTGTCTTAGCTGAGGTATACTCCAGGCATAACTCTGACCCTACTCTCAAAGGGGTTGCCCGGGTGCTCAAACCCAAGCAGAGGGAACCCACAGCCTCCACCTCCAGATCCAAAGTCCCCACCAAACCCAAACCCCAAAAGCCCAAAAAGGCTACTCAGGGAGATGAGTCCCCTGAGGATGCCCCTGTACCACCAACACAGGAAACACATACTGATCTAACCCCCCAGTCATGTCAGAGACTCACCAGCTGAAACCGCACAGGTATCCTCCCCAGAAGATCCTGTTGCAACCAAATTTGGGGATACCACATTACTAGAACCTATCTCACCCCGGATGCAATCTGCTTCTCACCAATCTCCAAATGCAACCGCCCCTCAAAGCCCAACCCTTATAGTTGCTAAAGTGTTGAGTCAGCTGCATTCCTCACCCCCTCCCCAGAAACCAATTAACACTGGGAATACCTCAACAATTGAGGGGGAGGACGAAAATGCTGCTGATAACCCACAACACAGGGGTTATAATGTTCAATCTCCAAGTGTAGAAGAGGAGGTTAGAACATCTGGTCAGGCTGCCACTTCAACTGATTCAGCAAATGAACAGGATGAAGTTGGTGACATATATAAGACCTCACCAGAGGCAGCTACCAATGAAGGACAAAGTCCAAAGGCAGGAAGTCCCCAGAACCAAGAACAAGGGGCACATGCATATACTGATCTACACTCAGGGCATGTTCATCCTGATTTAATCAGGAGGTCAGACGATTCAGCAAAGACTGATGATGACCTGGGCTTTTTCTTTGATGTCTTAGCCCATAACACAATCCTAGAGACTAAGGTGAGCAGACTCAAAGAACTGCTAACCAAAATGTCTCAGGATAAAAGTCCATCTGCCCCAATAAACCCACAGATGGCACCTTCATTTGAAGGTTCACCAAACACACAGCCAATACGCTTAACTAAGCCATCAGCCATTGCTTTTGGCACCACCTCTCAGGGACAGAACCCCTCTGAGCAGATGGTTGCAACCTTTCAAAGCTCCTTACCTCTCATTACTCCTATCATCACTGAGATGGTATATAAAGCCATTGATGAGAGGAACTCCTCAATTCTCCAAACACTCCTTGATGATGCTGTTCACAAGTCACTTTCTGCCTTTCAAGCCCCTGATCCCAATGCACCCAAAAAGGGGGAGACTACTAAGTCTAAGCAATGAAAGAAAGGAAAAGGGAGAGAGTAAAAGATGAGAAAGAACCAGAAAAAGAAAAGGAGTTGGAGAAAGAATAAGAACTGATCTCAGAGAAACAACTGATTACAGTGCAAGAGCTGAGCACAAACAAAGAGCAGAAAGATCAGCTGATCACTTACAAACGGAAGAGAAGTGTTGAGTCAAAGTCTTATAGAGAAAAGTCCTTAGAAGATCTAGTCAAAGATGCTAATGAAGCTCACAGTAGATCTATGGACAAAATAATAGATCAGCTCTTCAGACAGGGTCATGACACAGCCACCTTAGATGTTGAGATCAGAAGGTTGGAGATAAATGAAATTCAAGCAAGATGGGCTAGTTACAGTGTGATGGATAGGGAAAGGTTGGAGATTATGATTAGGTTTATTGCCAAATATCTAGGAAGATCATTGATAGAGATGAAGTCTTGGTCCAGAGACAGTATCTTGGAGATAACCAAGAAAATTTGTTCTACTGGAAGCCACAACAAAGGGTTGATCATCGAAGCACTGGATGAAGCAGGTGTTGGGAAGAGAACTGAGATGGAAAAGCTCTCAAAAGCCAAACTCACCACTAAATTGCTAGATCAGCGTTCTCATACTCCCACTCAAAAACAACCCTCAAAGCAATCATCTCTAAAATCTGCCAATTCTATCCCTAAACCAAAACCACCCACAACTTAACCCACAAAACCAATTCCATTACCCCAAAAACCATCTCAAACCACACCCAGTGATACACCCAGAAGGAGGAGAAGGGTGTTGAGGGTAGAAGAAGAAGAAGAAGAGGATGAGAATGAAGACAGACTGCCAATCTCTGTTGTTCTCAAACTTAAAACACCTGAGCCCAGAAGTCAACAGATGATCACACCTGTCTTGCAAATGCAAATGGTGAAACTGAAGATTGAAGAAGCAGAATAGTAGAAGCAGCATGATGAGAAATTTCTCAAAATGGTTGACAAGGACTTCCCTCAGTCCTCATCCATTCAAGTAATGAAGAAACAAGCTCTGAGGTTGTACACTCTTAGGCATACATTCCAACACCAAAGAGAAAGAGTGAGGATTTGGCCAGACCCCAAGATAAATTCTAGAATACAGAAGAAGAACATACCAAGTAGATATCATGGCCAAGTGGAAAAGACTTTAAATACTGCAAGTAAGTTGGCCATGGTAGTCTCACCATGGGAGATTATAGAAGAATTCAAGAGAGAACACAATTTAAAGACAACCCCTCAATCTCTACTTGAGAACAAAATGATCAAGAAGGGGCTGTTATACAAGAGACTTGGAGATCTTCAAAAGAGTGAACTCCAGTTGTTGCTAGAAGGCTCTCATCCAGATGAATTCACATATAGAGAGATCACAACTGTTGAGTTGAAGAATGGGAAGACAGTAAAGTATCTGTTTAAATATTATGGCCCTGAGTTCTTCTTTGAGGGAGAAGCAGAAGAACTCACCAAGGAGGAATGAGGCCTATGCAAGAGATTCTTATAGACTCATCAATGGGAATTAGGTTTCATGGTTGGGACAAGACTCTGTGTCCAGTTTCCCCAAGATAGAGTTCCCTTCCACACTTAGCCAATCAAAAGATCAGAAACCTTTTCCCGGCCTGTGCTTACATGATTACCTCTGAAGCTGATCAAGAGGGTGTTTCTGCCAAAGAATAAGTGGGATCATTAATAAACTTAGAGGTTTTGGCTGCATTGGTTTAGGGGGAGTTTGTTGGACCAAAAGAACCAATGAGCCTGATCAGAAAAACCTCCAAGTCCCATAGACATTACAACTGCTGAAGAAGATCACAACAGTTGAAGACATCAGCTGATTACAAGGTCTGAAGACAAAGTCTGAAGACAAGATCTGAAGATTTCTACTGAAGACAAAGTGTGAAAGTAAAGTACTAAAGACAATGTCTGAAAGTGAAGTACTAAAGACAAAGTCTGAAGCTATCAGCTAAAGACAACGTCTGAAATAAAAGTCTGAAGAACAAAGACTGAAGACAAATACTGAAGACCAAAGTGATCAGTAGTTGTCACAACAGCTGAAGTTATTAACTTCAGTAGTTGTGATGGTTTTCCTTTTCAGTACTTGTAATTTACCTTTAAGTAGTTTATAGTTTCAGTAGTTTTAGTTCAGTAGTTTTATGTTCTTGTACTTAGCATTCTCTGAGATGTGATCAGTTGCTGAGAACATTCTCAGTAGTTTGCATAGTTTCAGTTGTTTGTATAATTTTGTTAGATGTCACTATCAAGTGACATCAGCAGATGTCACATTCCTTATATAAGGAGTGTTGATCTAATTGTAACGTGTGACTTGCTAAATTGTCTAATTCATTGTTCAAATTCCGCTGCAATCTACTCTAATTAATCAAACTTAAATCACTAATCCTAACAGACTTGATCTGCTGAAGGGGAGCAACATCATATTCATCTCACTGATATTGTGGATCTGCTTGATTTAAAACATGTAACATATAATTCATCAGTAAATAATCAAGACAGTAAACATTAAATATATACATAAACATTCATTACATAGGTTTTAATACATGATTCAGTTACACAAAAGTTCAAAATATAAAAACATCTAAGCATTACTTTGATCATGAATCATGTGTTCTTCAGCTGGCGGGGCTGAGGATGAAGCACCTTGATCCTATGCTTTCTTTGATCATCGCTCACTTGCTTGAGTAGCAGTCGATGTAGCAGCATCATCTCCCTCCTCATCATCTATGCTTTCATCCTCTCCCATACCATCATCTCTACCATTATCATCAGAATCATCACTATCATCATCATCCTCTCTGATCTTCAGAGGCTCTTCTTTTGATCCCTTAAGCTTAAGAAGGATAGATCTGTTAGAAGACTCCAACTTTTCAATCTTCTTTGCTGATTCGGATTTATTCTTTTTGAGTTGGGCGATCTCCTCTGCCTGTTGAGAGATCTGCTGTGATTGTGCACCAGCTAGCTCCATCAGCTGTCTTAGCCAAGCAATCTTCTCGTCATCGGCAGCTAACAGCTTCAGCACCATATGATTTAGTGCCGACAACTATGCAGGATCGTTGAAGGGTGTAAGTTACAACACAACAACACAAAGAGGAGATTAACTAAACTTTGATCAAACAGTAAACTGGATTAACCAAGTTGAGATACTAAGAACACAAGTAATGAAAGAGACAGAACACAAGTGTATGATTTTCAAGAATGCAGTATATTGCTTTCTCTATGTTCTATTACAAGTGTTACAAAGCATATATGAAAGATACAAGAACATGAGATACTTATACTACATCCTACAGCTGGCTATACTTTGAAAGCCAGCTGGATACAATTGACTAGACATAAACAAAATCAATTGTTGAGTCAAAAGGCAGATTGCCTTTTGACTTGTGACTATGACATGCCATAGCTCACATCCTTATCTATTACAAAAAGAATAAAGTACATAAAGTAGAAAGTTACAGACTCAAGACCTTAATGTACAGTTACCAAAAGCATGGACCTTTTCACCAACTCATGTAAGTTGGTGACTTGCAGAGATGCAGCGGAAAGGTGTCCGCTTTATGGAAGAGTACATCAAATAAAGCATGTTACTAAAAGTCTTCGGAAGAAGTCTGTCTTCATGAACTTGAAGCTTCGGAAGACTTTGTCTCTAAGGCTTCAGAAGACTTCATGTTTGGCTTTGGAAGATATTGGTCTTGGCTTCGGAAGATTTCACACTTAGAGTATTTTCTGTTTCATGTGTGAAACTTCCTAAGCTTCTTCTTTAATGCACTTGTGCAGCATGCAGGATAGACTTAACATGTTTAGGTTGCATCAGCCTCTTCATAAATCTCTACAAACTCCTGTTGGATTCTTTATGCCCAAGACACATAGAACATGGATGTGGTTAGTACATTATGATCCAAGTCAGGTCATACCCAAATTTAGAAAATGGGTTTTCTAAATAAGTTTCATATGAGATTGAACAACTTATATGGATATTTTGTTGATGGATATTATTTGTAATGTTGTTTAATTTAGTTAAATAACATCAAATAATAAAAGTGTGTGTATGTTATATAATTAAAAGGTTAATTATATATCTATTTTAATCAAATAGTTTAACAAGGATTAAAAGGGAGTTTTGTGGGGAAAACAAAAGAGGAGAAAAGGTTCGGCCGCCCCTTTTGGGGTTTCTCTCTTTTGTTTTCCTTTGGTAGTCTTGAGACTTTGGATCTCTAAGAACAAACACACACTCCATCTTATTGCCTCTCTCACATGCAAGGACCACAAAACAAAAGGTACTCTCCTTTCTTGAAGAGATTCTCGGCTGGAAGTTGTTCCAGCAGCACCGTTTTGTTCGTTTTGGTGCTGGAAGATGTTCCAGCAGCATCTTCTTGGTCGTTTTGGTGCTCAAATCCTAGCAAGAATGGTGTACGCTTGATGCTTGTGGGTATGAATGCTTGAGGACACCTTTTCTTGGTGTTTTGGCTGTTGAAGAACATCATCTTTTTCACCCAAAATCGTTTTCTGCAGCTTTACTAAAGGTAGTTTGTATGACTCGTTTTGGGTTGTTATTGGGTTGTTATTTCTTATTACAAGCTAGTTCAAACACATATAAATGACCCTATGTTCTTGGGTTTGTTGATGAAATGTTATAAGCCTTCCATTTTCAGATTACTAATGATAAATGTTAATGTATTAATCCGCTGCGTTTTTAAGTTTAAGAGGTTAAACTACTTTGGTATGGTCTAACAAACCCAACATTGGCATCTAGAGCTGGATATGTGGATGACTAGTTTCTTTTGTTCTTGTAAAATTGGTTTTATGAGGCTTTAACAACCTTAAAGGGGCTGTTTTTTGGTGATGTTATAAATCCCCAATCTTTCAAGGTTATACCTAACATGCTTGTGATTAAACCTCGAAAGAAAAATATCAATTGGTTGATTGTGTTTTGTTTGGAAAAAAGACCCAAAATTCTTGGTTTATGTTAGCTGAAAATTTAGGGTCATATGGAGATTTATTTGGTTCTTGAATGTTGTATATGATGATTCATATTGGTGCATAACCTAGCCTTGACCTTGTGTTGATTTGGTTTTGAATGGATGTTTTGTGTTGGTTGTATTCATTCTTATGGGTTGTAATAATTGTTCCTTTGTGCTTGTATTTGGATGTAATTATTTATTCATTCATTTGTGATGTAATAGATAGATTGAGTATGTTTTCTTTTATTAGAAAATTTGTATTAGGATATAAATTTTGTAAAAGAAGATGCACAAGATGGAAGCACAAAAGGAAGACACAAGAGAAGGACTTGAAGCATTTGGATGGAAGTTCAAGTGCGGGTCTTTGGAGATCTCATCTTTTGTGTTGTGTTCAACCCTTAGGAAAGACCAAATGACAAGACTTGTGATGGCAAACAAGTGTTGTCAACATAGTGGCTATGGTTATGCACATGTGGTTGTTTGATATATGCTTGCTTGATTATTCATTTTATGTTGATTGTTTGATATATGGATATGCTTAACAATCTAAATAAACTATCACAAGCAGCTTATTTTTTTGGTTCATAATCATTAAGTGACTAATAAAAGGTTATTAAAAGGATTAATGATTTCATAACAAAAGAGGTTTTATTAAAAGAGAACCATAGGGTACCATGTATTTGAAAGCATGAGAATACAAGGTACATAGAGTTTTCATAACTAGAATTAATGGAAACTTAAATCCCTTTGGAAACAAGTTAAACACCATCCTTTTACACGACACTCGAATCACTTGAGAACTACTTGTGGGATAAAGGTCACCTAACCAGTTTTAGGGAACTTGTGTGTTTGAGGTGAGCCTAACATATTTGTGGGATAAAGGTCACCTAACCGCTTGTATGTGTAAACTCACACATGTGTGTAATTAGGACGACTTGAATTGGAAACCATGTGCATAGGGTCACCGAAGCATGGCGTACAATGGTGTTGACGGATTTTACATGCCGACTAAACATAAGATGTTTAACCGATCCCATAAAGCTAGAAGTTGCAATAGGTTGCAATTGTCAAATGTTGACTACCTTGTTAATTTAAATAATGGGATAAAGGTCACCTAACCACTATTAAAATGTAACGTTGGATTCTAGATTTTAATTATTAATTGTCTATGAGACGTGTAAAGGGCATTAATAATTAAAATGCAATTTTTTCAGAAATACTAAAATGAACTTTATAATTTTGTAGAAATGGCCGCAAACCATAATGCTACCACCCCGACCGTCCCTACCCTATCACTGACAACCATCTTAGAAAGGGATCGTCTTAACCATAATAACTTTATGGACTAGTATCGAAACTTGAGAATTGTTCTCAAGCAAGAGAAAATGGCCTATGTCCTTGACGATCCTATTCCTGACTAGACCGACCCTGAGGATGTTGAGGCCTATGACGATTGGCTTCAATACACTGAGTATTCCATGCTGGTTTCCTGCCTCATGTTGGGAACTATGATTCCCGGACTCCAAAAGGACTTGGAGTAACATGGGGCATATGACATAATTACCCAGTTGAAGGAAATGTTCCTTCAACAAGCTAGGGTAGAGCGCTTCGAAACGGTTCGAGCACTTCATGCGTGTCATATGGAAGAAACCCAATCGGTATCATCTTATGTTCTTAAGATGAAATGCCATGTTGATCGCCTCGAGAGGCTTAATTGTCCCGTCTCAAAAGAGCTAGCCACAGATTTGATCCTTATTGGCCTAACTAATAGGTTTGAGACGTTCATAATGAATTACAATATGAACGGGTGGGACAAGAGCATTGGTGAGCTTCACGCAATGCTCAAAACAACTGAGGCAGAGATGGGTAGAAAGGTTCTACCTGTTCTCTCGATCAATGAGGAAGGCAATAATAAAATGCCACTACCGATCCCAAGGAAAATGTTGCAAAAGGAAAGGGGCACATCAAAGGAAAGGGAAAAGGAAAGGCTAAAACGGAACCTCCAAAGCCTAAGCTTAAGAAGCCTAAGGTAACGGAGAACGATCCATGCTTTGAGTATTGAGAGATAGGACATTGGAAAGGGAATTGTCCAACCTATCTCAAAGAGTGGAGAAATAAGAGGGATGCTGGGCAAACCTCAGGTACAACTTTCATAATTCACATTGGTTGAATTGTTATTTCTTCAAACACATGGGTATTGGATACCGGATGTGGAACTCTTTTTTGCAATTCGTTGCAAGGGTTCATATGAAATAAGCACTTCAAGAAGGGAGACACAAGTCTCTACATGGGCAACGGAGCAAAAGTTGATGTCGAAGCCTAAGGAGACAATATTTTAAAATTTTCAAATAGTTTGGAAGTTGTCATTAAGAACATTTTGTATGCTCCTAGTTTGACTAGGAACATAATTTTGTTTTCCCTTTTAAAACAATGTGGTTATGAATTAAAGTTTGTTAACAATGGTATTATGTTTGTATGGATGATGTATTTTATTTCAAGGATATGCCTTTTGATGGAATCCATGAATTGGTTCATGGTGATTCATCCTATAATAGCTCATTATACCAAACAAGCACCAAGAAACTTAAAACGGGTTTAAGTGATTCTTATCTTTGACATTGTCATCTTGGTCACATAAAGAAGAATCAGATTCAAACACCTCAAAAGAATGGTCTTTTGAAAATCAAATAAAAATGTTTCATTTGACAAGTGTGAATCTTGTTTACAAGCTAGATGACCAAGTCGCCCTTAGTGGCACTAACGAGAGGGCAAAAGACTTATTGGGTATCATACATTCGGATGTATGTGGCCCTTTAAAGACAATGACTAGAAATGGTTATAGATACTTCATTACCTTTACCGACGATTATAATCACTATGGTTATGTGTACATGATGACACATAAACATGAAGCTTTTGAAATGTTCAAAATCCTCAAGAATGAAGTAGAAAATCAACTCAATAAAACTCTTAATGTTCTTCATTCAGATAGATGAGGTGAATACCTCAGTGATGGTTTTAGTACCATCTAAGAAGTTGTGGGATCGTCTCACAACTTACTCCAACTGGAACACCACAACATAATTGTGTGTCTCAAAGGAGAAATCGAACCCTATTGGATATGGTTCAATCTACGATGGCTATAAGCTCACTACCTCTATCATTTTGGGTTTTCGCAATGCTCTCCGAGGCTCGTATTTTGAATATGGCCATGACCAAGATAGTCGATTCACTAAGTGTATATTTGTTGGATATCCCAAAGACTGTATGGGATACTACTTCTTTGATCCAACAGAGCAAGAGTAATTATTGCTTAAAAGGCTGAGTTCTTGGAAACTAAGTTCCTTGTGGAAGGAATAACGTGTAGAATAGTGGAATTTGATGAGGATTAAGATCCACAAGCCGATAAACGTTTAGTTGACACAAGCAATCAACAAGAGGTTGTTGATGATGATCAAGAGGTTGATCAATACACACAAAACGTTCACAGATCTGGTAGAGTTAGTATTCCACCTGAAAGATATGGATCTTTCATGAATGGATGCTATGTGGTTGACTCCTATGAGCCAACCACATACCATGAAGTAGTGTCCAATTCAGATTGTGACAAATGGTTGGATGCCATGAACGTTAAGATGCAATCCATGTATGACAATCATGTTTGGGAATTGGTTGACCCTACACTTAACTCCAAACCGGTTGGATGAAAATGGGTTTCAAGAAGAACATGGACATATATGGAAACTTGGATACTTACAAAGCAAGACTTATAGCGAAAGGTTTCACTCAAAATCAAAGGGTTGATTATGATGAAACCTTCTCACCTGTGGCAATGCTAAAGTCAATTAGGATATTATTTGCTATATCTGCATATTATGACTATGAGATTTGGCAAATGAATGTCAAAACCGCTTGTCTTAATGGACATCTCGAAGAGACTGTCCATATGGTTTAGCCAGATGGTTTTTTCGATCCACAACATCCTAAAAGTATGCAAGTTAAAGAGTCAATCTATGGATTGAATCATGCATCGAGAAGTTTGAATCAACGTTTTGATGAAGGGATCAAGAAATTTGGTTTCATCAAGAACGCTGATGTGGCTTGTGTATATATGAAGGCTAGTGGGAGCATAATAACATTCTTAGTATTGTATGTTAATGACATACTACCTTTTGGAAATGATATTCCAACCATGGAAGGTGTCAAAACCTGGCTTGGAAGTTGTTTTTACATAAAATCTCAGTGAAGCCACCTATATTTTTGGAATAAAGATCTATAGGGATAGATCGACACGGTTGATAGGTTTAAATCAAAGTGCATATATTAATAAAGTCTTGGAAAGGTTCAAGATGGAAAAACTCTAAGAAAGGTATGGTACCTATTCAAAGAGGGACATATTGAGTACATGTCAATGTCCAAGCTCAAGGATAAGCAATATCGAATAAAGGACATCCCATATGCGTCAGCTATAGGATCCATCATGTATGCGATGATATGCACTAGACTGGACGAGTCATGCACGTTAATCATGACGAGCAGATATTAGCAGAATCCAGATAATAGCCATTAGATGACTATTAAAAGTATATTGAAATACCTTAGAAGGACTAAGGAAATGTTTCTAATATACGGATCTGATGGAGAGGAACTTTTTGTAAAGGGTTACACGGATGCAAGTTTCCAAACCATTCGAGATGATTCTTAATCGGAGTATGTCTTCATTAAGAATGGAGTAGCATTTTCCACTACAAAATCCAAATACATAGCCGCATCATTAGTAGCTCAGGAAGCTGCATGGATAAAGAAATTTATCGCCTACCTAGGGTGGTCTCTACCATTCAAGACCCCTAGAAATCCTTTTGTGATCACGAGGGTACGATTGCATAAATCAAGGTACCCTGTCCTCTTCAAAAGGCTAGGCATATTAAGCGGAAATTCAACTACATAAGGGATGAGGTTGAAAAGGGAAAAATATGTATTCGTAAAGTTCACACCGATCAATACATTGCGGATCCACTCACGAAACTCCTTGAAAGGGCAAAGCATGAAAGTCATACTTGTGCCTTAGGACTTCGATATTCTAGTGAATGGAATTGATTTGTTTAGTATTAAAATTTTGAAACAATGTAATATTTAACTCTTTATATACTTGTGATATTTTGAGTTATATTCATTTTAGCATGTATACATCCATGAATATGCTTATTCTTCTAATTGTCCATAGTCGGTCATGTTTGTGGGAACAAATATGAACGTAAGACTATTATGAACATGGATTTCTGGATATTCATAAGGAATGAATATAGAGCAATTGGTTGCTGCCAAGGTTCATAGATATTTGTGGGATACAAATATTGGACTGACCCGCATCTCAATTTTACTACATGGAATCTTCTAGATTGATCATAAGTAAATTTGAGTAAAGGCAAATATCATTTGGTATCCTCCGACCTGAGATACATATTGGGTTTTGATATTCACCAAATGTTATACCTTAAACTACTTCTTCACTGCTCTGAAACAATGGGCAGTACATAAGGCTGTGTTCAGGTGTGACACGAGGTGATTGTGAAAAACGTATGTAGTGAAGATGGAATTTATTCCTCTTATTTGTTGAGAGCAAGATGTCTAAGGCCTGATTAAGTTAAATCAACAAGGAATAATCATTTATGTCCTTGGATTTAACATGACATCTGAAATAAAAGGATAAATGATTGATTCACCTAAATCATTTCAAGTTGGATACTTGAAGGGGATGATGTTATTAAATGGATTTCAGTCATGCGTATTAAGGGTAGTAAACCGTTGTTAGGCGGTATTTACTGCTTGCATCAATCTTTTATGAATCTTGTGCAAGTGGGAGATTGTTGGATTCTTTATGCCCAAGACACATAGAACATTGATGTGGTTAGTACGTTATGATCCAAGTCGGGTCATACCCAATAACAAGCTTAGCAAACACCAAATAATATTTAATTGATGATATGATCATGCAATTAAATAAATACACCAAATTTAAAAAATGGGTTTTCTAAATAAGTTGCATATGAGATTGAACAACTTATATGGATATTTTGTTCATGGATATTATTTGTAATGCTGTTTAATTTAGTTAAATAACATCAAATAATAAAAATGTGTGTATGTTATATAATTAAAAGGTTAATTATATATCTATTTTAATCAAATAGTTTAACAAGGATTAAAAGGGAGTTTTGGGGGGACAACAAAAGAGGAGAAAAGGTTCGGCCGCCCCTTTTGGGGTTTCTCTCTTTTGTTTTCCTTTGGTAGTCTTGAGACTTTGGATCTCTAAGAACAAACACACACTCCATCTTCTTCTTTCTCTCACATGCAAGGACCACAAAACGAAAGGTACTCTCCTTTCTTGAAGTGATTCTCGGCTGGAAGTTGTTCCAGCAGCACCGTTTTGTTCGTTTTGGTGCTGGAAGATGATCCAGCAGCATCTTCTTGGTCGTTTTGGTGCTCAAAGCGTAGCAAGAATGGTGTACGCTTGATGCTTGTGGGTATGAATGCTTGGGGACACCTTTTCTTGGTGTTTTGGCTGTTGAAGAACATCATCTTTTTCTCCCAAAATCGTTTTCAGCAGCTTTACTAAAGGTAGTTTGTATGACTCATTTTGCATTGTTATTGGGTTGTTATTTCTTATTACAAGCTAGTTCACACATATATAAATGATCCTATGTTCTTCGGTTTGTTGATGAAATGTTATAAGCCTTCCATTTTCAGATTACTAATGATAAATGTTAAAGTATTAATCCGCTGCGTTTTTAAGTTTAAGAGGTTAAACTACTTTGGTATGGTCTAACAAACCCAACAACTCCCCCTAGGCTGATGCTACCAAAACACTTAGAAAACTTCAGATATTTATAGTCCTCACTAGGATGATCACCATTCTTTTCTTTATATGATGATCAGGGTCCTTCAGGCTGTCAAAGTGCCTTCTCATATCAAAGAGGTCATGTAGAGGCAACTGAAACATATCTTTCCATGTGTAAGTGTCTTCAATGCCTTGATCTCTAATCACATGCCATCGTTCTGGATTTGTGGTGTATGTCCAAGACAAGATGGGTCTTCCTGATGCTAGGGGAGCTGTTTGAATTGGAGTTGATGTAGCATCCTCTAGCTGCACAATCTCAAGATGTTCTGACTCATCTTGGGATTTAGAAGAGGGTGCAGTCTTCTTCTTCTTTGGCTTTGGTTTAGAAGCCATCCTCTTCTTTCTCTTACTAGATTTTAACTGAGAAGACTGGGCTGCAACACCAGATTGATCTTCACTGTCTTTCTCAGTTGGAACTTCCTCTCTCTCAGGCTCAGAAGGAGAGGGAGGTTGACCCTGCTATGGATGAGAAGATGAAGCTTGCTGAGTTTCAGTAGGAGGTCCAGTTTGTGTTGTCTCTGGCTGTTTTACCTTAACCTCCACTTCAGGTGGGGCTTGACTTGGAGTGGAGCGTAAGTCAATGAGCTCTCCACTTTTGATCTTCTGCTTGATCACCCTAATATGCTCATCCATAGTAGATAGAGATATGGGGCCAAGTCACCTTCCGGAGAATCCATATAGCTTCAAGAAGCTCATCATCCTCTGCCTATCAGCGGACTTCTTCATGCTCTTTTGGATGATGGCTCTTGATTTTGCAGCTTCTTCCCATAGTTTCTTCTTAGTTGTCTTTCTGTCCTTGATTATCTCAAGTTCAAGCTGCTTTAAATACTCAAACTCAACATAGTCATAGGACAGGCGAAGGAGTGCATCTGCCTGATAGAAGCCTGTGGCACTCAAGTAGTTGATCATCTTGATCCTCTCTTCTTCTTTGTCTACCTGAGGTTCTTGTTGAACCACATCTTTTTATGCAGGACTTTCCTGAACTGGGGAGAGGGTAGGCATATCCTTGTACAGTCTTTTTCTTCTTTTCTCTTCTTTGACTTGTACTAGGAGTTCTACATCTTCTGCCTCCTTCTTCTCCCTTGACCTTTCTAGGTCAACCAGTTCATTCAACTCATCTAAGGAGAGAGAATGACATTGTCTATGTCATAGTTCCTAGTCTACAAATAGTTTATCCTGACTGCCCTTAATTCATCATTCTGAGTATCTGGTCTGCGGGTAGCCCTGATAGCAGACTCCATGAGTCTTGAAGACTCAGTATAGTAACTTTCTCCCCTTAGCCTCCTTTTCCTCTCTCTCTCCTCCTCCTCAATCTACTCAGTTGTCATTTTTCATTTCCCTTTGTCACTCACGGACCTTTGTGACTTAGGGTGGAGAGAGCTTTGGCCTTCATTGCTTGTTGCAGCATCTGAGCTCAAGCCAGAGAGAGGTTGAGAAGCACCTTCACCAGCAGGTGTCTCAGAATGAATGTGGATCTCTGCAGTAGTTGATGATGATGAGACAGGGCTCTCAGGTTCTGCCACTGGGCCTTCAGTCAAGGTTTCCCCTATGAAGCTATTCTTAGGGTCCTCCTTAACATCTAGTTGACCGATGGCATTGCCTGATTGCCTAAGTCTCCTTCTTAAGCTGAACTCTGCAGTGATCCTGTCTTGGATTCTTTTAGCCAGTCTGTCAGCTTGTCTTGATTGGCTTGGGTTGACAAGTGGCATGTTGACTAGATCCAGACCTTCATAGTAGTTCAAGGTCTAAAAATTGAAGACTTCTTGTTGACCTTTAACTCTTATGATAATTAAGGCTTTCCTGATGTTGTCATACCTCCACCTAATGATATGATTGGAAAATGGTGAAGGTGACATAGCCCTTGGTATCCCATCCTCAAACAAACTCTGTATGAAGGAGTCTGTGTAGTCCACATTAATGTGAACTTGCGGAGGTTGCTAAGAATGCACAATTGCAAGTGAGGATGGTGAGTCCTCAATGTCCATTCTCTCTAATGAACTCCCAGGTTCTGTGGCTGTAATGACTTTCTCCCCCTTTTTGGTAGCATCACCCACTTGCATAAGTGAGCTGGAAGATAGGTCAATCATATCCGCAGGTTCTTGTGTTCCTGGTTGTGCTCTTCTTAAGGGTCTCCGAGCTAGTTTTTCCTTAAGATATGAAATCTCAAGTTGTTGATCATTGATCCTGTTGTGTAAGGTAGTCACTTGAGATTCAAGGTGACTGACCTTTGAGACTAAGCAAGTGCATGTTTTAGACAGTTTTTGCACCAGTAGTCTCAGATTCCCCTCATCTTCATCAGAAGACTCATTGGGGGATGAGATAATCGGACCAAAGTCCTCTCTCTCACCACTAGCTTGAGGTTCTTGGTTGCTGGTTTCCTCTACTCACTAGCAATCTTAGTTGAGATGTCAGTGGGCTGAGTTGCCATGGTTGAGGTCATAATAATGTAATCACTTTCAGAAGTGAGAGCCTCTTCCATATGGATATCCTGAACAGGTTCATGAGTTTCCACCTCAGTTGTAGGTGACTGATGTGGGATAGATGTAGGAGACTCAGGAGTATTCATCTCTTTTTGAGTAGGGGAAAAGAAGAGAGACTCATTATACTCACTGAAACCTAGATCTATCAGTATAGAAGTAAAGGTTGGGAATTGGTTGGTTGAGATCTATAGGCTGGGCATGCTAACTGTCCCCTGAAGGTTGATCACTTGAGTGTTGAGACTCAAAGTGATGGCTTAAGGCAGTTGGGCTAATGAGCTCATCAAGCTGAGCATGAGGAACGTCAGCACTAATTCTTGAGGAGATGGGAGTGGTCTACTCCTCAAGAGAAGTGGGAGCTCCAGTGTGCACTTCTTCCTGTATTGGTGAGTATATGGTGGCCTCCACATACTGACTAGCCTGAGCAGGGGTTCGTTTGGAATTTCTTTGGTAAGTGATGGTGATTGAGGCTGTGAGAGTGGTTGGGAGATAGCAGTGTGGGCTCAACACTAGCTTGTGCTGCTAGGTTGTCACCTTGAGCAATGAGCTCTAACATTTTTAGGACTAGGGCTGTTTCTACCCCAGAGAATCCAACAGTGGACTTTCTCAAAATTGTAAAGATGTCAGCTTCATCTGTCCCAATTTAAGAATGTTACATGTTTCCCTCAACTGTGAGCCCAGTTCACAGTTAAGAATGTACTAGACATATCTAGGAAACATGTAATGCTCTAAGGAGACTAAATTAGCAAGTAAATTTGTATAAACAAATTGGGAATACCTTAATTTGACCCCCTGAACCATTCCATGGATTATGAAGGAAAGATCCCCAAGAATCTGGTCCCATCCACTATGCTTGTTTGATAAGCTGTGGATGACCACATGGAGCAGGAATTTCCATTGGGATGAGACCTTCCTTTTCCTAAAGGTCTTAACAGAGAAATCTCCCTCATATCTCATCTGCTCAAAGGAATGATTAACAATTTCCTTTGGGAAGAACACCTCACCTTCTTCATCACCCAGCTGAAGATGCATGTTGATGATGGCCAGAGTGATGAAGACTGTTCTCCCCTACACTGTGGTAGACAGTGCCTTCTCCCCATCCATGACAACCTCTTGGCAGGTTTTCTATAATTCTAGCAGATGATCCTCATAGAGTGGAGGATCAATGGTTAGGGAGGTGAAGTAGTTAGACAGAGATAAGAAACGGCAAACCTCTGAGAAATGAGGATCTTTCTCAGAGCTTAAAAGAGCAACCTGATTGTGTTGTCTGTGTAGCTGCATGGTAAAGTTGGGATCATTTCTGTGAACAAGGTTGGCCATTTTGAGGCAGCTTAAGGATGAAGAAAGAAGAGAGAAATAAATTTTAGATAGATATTTGGGGTTTTAGGTTTGGAGGAAGAACAAATGATAGAAAGAGGGGGAAACCGTTGGGTTTATATGTAAGAAGGATTTTAGATAAAGTTTAATGAAAGAGGATAAACTTTGAAATCCGGATATCGGACCCACCTCTGAAATAGTAGTTTACTTTTGCTCAAAAAGTAGTTTTCTTAAAAGTCAAAAAGCTTCTGAAGGTTAATTATCTTCGGAAGTTTTAATTAAAAAGCTTCTGAAGCTAAAATGACTTCGGAAGAATTTCTTGAGAGCTTTGAGAATTTTGATTCGGAAGAGAAATTAAAACTTGTGTGCTTTGTATATAAAAAAACAAAGCTTCCGAGAGTTAATTTTGCTTCGGAAGTAAATGGTCCTTGAAAATAAGTAAGTGTCTGAGACAAGTATTTAAGCTTCAGAAGATAATCTGAAAGCTCTTCCGAAGGTAAATTTCTTAGACAATTATTTATTTTGAAGGCATGATTTGCTTTGAACTTAAACGTATAACTTCGAAGTATCAAAAATTTTAAAAAATCTAAGGAAAGTCTTCAAAAATAAATTTTATCCAAACAAAACATGAGCTTATGAAAGTGATGAACTAGACAACTTAGGACACACATATTTTTTAAGAAATAATAAGAATTAGTTTTAACAAAAGCTAACTCAAAGTTTATCATCCCAATTGCTGATATTAGATATTTAAATCTTTGTTCATCTGCCTGATAGAAGCCTGTGGCACTCAAGTAGTTCAAGCATAATCCAGCATCTGATATTGAATCCAAAGTACTTGAGCATAGCAGCTTGCAGCAGCAATGTATTCAGCTTCAGCAGTTGACGCAGAGACACAGGATTGTTTCTTGCATTGCCATGAGACAACCCTTCCAACAAGAAATTGACATCCCCCAGATGTAGACTTTGCAGTCATATTGCAACCACCATAATCACTATCTGTATAGGTATACAGACTGAAGTCCGAATTCTTGGGATACCATAATCCAAGTGTTGATGCACCTTTGAGGTAACTTAGAATCCTCTTCACAGTGATAAGGTGAGACATCTTAGGGTTGGCTTGATATCTTGCAAAGATGCAAGTAGCAAACATGATATCAGGCCTGCTAGTAGTAAGATACATAAGAGACCTAATCATAGCCATGTATAAGTGCTTATCTACACACTCCCCCTCAAGATTAGGTCCAAGGGAATGGTTCCAAGCTATGGGTGTCTTAGCAATCTTACAGTCATTCATGTTGAACCTCTTAAGTATGTCTTGAACATACTTTGACTGACTTATGAAGATGTCATCTTCAACTTGCTTCACTTGAATTCCTAGAAAGAAATTGAGTTCCCCCATGGCACTCATTTCAAATCTATCTTTCATCAGCTTCTCAAAGTCTTTGCAGAGCTTTGGATTAGTTGAACCAAAGATGATGTCATCTACATACACTTGAACTACCAGTATGTCATTTCCCTATCCTTTGATGAAGAGAGTTCCATCTATAGTACCTCTCATGTATCCATGTTTACAAAGATACTCAGATAGTGTCTCATACCATTTCTTGGGTGCTTGATGCAGCCTATACAGAGCTTTGTCAAGCTTGCAGACATAATCAGGATAATCAGGGTCTACAAAGCGAGGTGGTTGTTTAACATAAACCTCTTCATCTATCACTCCATATAAAAAGGCACACTTCACATCAAGTTAAAAGACCTTGAAGTTCTTGGATGCAGCAAATGCCAGGAATATCCTAACAGCTTTTAATCTTGCCACTGGAGCAAAGACATCAGTTTAGTCAATCCCTTCTTCTTGTGTGTATCCTTGAACAACCAGTCTAGCTTTGTTCTTGATGATGATGCCTCTATCATCTTTCTTGTTCCTAAACACCCATTTGGTTTCAATGGTAGTCTTCCCAGAAGGAAGAGAACAAAGGTTCTAAACTTTCTGCCTTTTGAATTGAAGCAGCTCTTGTTGCATAGCTTTAACCCAACTTCCGTCCTTTAGAGCTTCATCAACTTTCTTTGGCTCTATCTGGGATAGAAAACAAGAGTGAAGACAAACATTTGCTTCATGGGTTTGACCTCATGTCTTTACCCAGAGACAACATCTCCTATGATGTTTGTGGTAGGATGAGAATTGTGGATCCTAAGCTGAGGGATCACAGCAAGTTGTTGAGAAAGATCTAAATTAGATAAATTTAGATCTGGCATTGATGTTTCTCCTACCACATCAGCACACTTTTCAAGTGAAACTTGATCCACGTAGTGTGTGACATCATTGATGTTCTCATCTATGGTGTGGTTAATGGCATCAAGAAATTCTTGGTCACTGTCACCATCACCATCACCATTGTTGTGTTCCATAATTGAGGTGTTCTTATCTGGTTATGAATCCTCTGAGCTGAAATTTGAAGGTATACCAGATGTATCAGCTGAGTTTGTCATTGTTGTGCTGATAGAAACCTCATTTGCAGAAGTAGTTCTAACTGGAGCTGAAGATGTATGACTTGAGGGTCTTCGTAGCTCAAATCTTGGATCAGGATCACCTGTATTTAAATTTTCTGCAGATCCTGAAACATTCTCACAAGATTTGTTAAAACAGTTGGTAACTAAATCAAGATCAAATAACCAATCTGGACCAGAACCAGCAACACAGGGTGTGTGTTCATTGAAAGTCACATTGGCTGACTCCTCAACAATTCTAGTTCTGAGATTGTACACCCTATAAGCCTTAGCTAGGGAAGAGTATCCAATAAAGTGTCCATCATCTGATTTCTCAGCAAACTTGGCAATTTGATCTTTGATATTGAAGATGGTGCAAGGAAATCCAAATGACTTGAGAAAACCAATGAAAGGTTTCCTCTTGTGCCAAAGTTCATAAGGAGTCTTGCCATGAGTCTTAACTACTAAAACTCTGTTCTGCACATAGCAGGCAGTGTTGACTGCCTCTGCCCAGAAGGTGATAGGTAGTTTAGAGTCAGACAACATGGTTCTTGCAGCTTCAATCAGTGTCCTGTTTCTCCTTTCAGCGACACCATTTTGCTGAGGAGTCCTAGGAGCACTAAATTGTCATGTAATACCCTTTTCATCACAAAATGTATCAAGGATTTGGTTCTTAAATTTAGTTCCTTGATCACATCTTATGATTTGACCTTGTGATCAGACTGATTCTCAATCTTTAAGATGAAATTCTTCAGAATCTCAAGAATCTCATCCTAAGTTCTAAGGAAGAAAACCCAAGTGAATCTTGTAAAGTCATCTGTGATCACTAGACAGTATAAGGTCATTCCTAAACTCATTACACTGGTGGGGCCAAAGAGATCCATATGTAACAAGTGTAGGGGTGTAGTGATGGAGTTCCTTTCCATAGGCTTGTGAGATACCTTATGTTGCTGGTCCTCCATTAATCCTTTCAAAGTTTTGGAGTAGTGACCTATTGCCTGTCATGTGCCTGGAACAACCATTGTCTATGATCCAGACATTTTTGTCTGTCTTTAGTTGTCCCTTCACAAAGAGAAAGATTAGTTACATTTGGAAACCCAAGCCTAGCTTGTCTTGGGCTCATTTCCAGAAGGTAATTCAACAGTAATAGATCCTATGGTTGTTCTAAGAGGATCTTGAGCAGTTGTTGATGGAGAATTCTCAATAACTTGGTCTTTCATAGACATCCACACCACTTTGGAGTCTTGGACTTGACCTTCAAAACTTCGGAAGCTTTTGGAACTTTGGAAGTTTTGATGACTGAACCTTCGGAAGATTCTGGAGACACTGCAGCAGACTTTAGTGCTTCGGAAGAACTCCTTTCTTTCGAGACCAACTTTTCGTCCGAAGAAATTTTCCACTTCCCTTCTTTTTAGATTTAGACCTTTCGAAGGAAACAGGTTTTCCTTCCAAAGCTTGAATATTCTTGAGACCCTTTGAAGTCTTTGTTTTGGTCATATGGACAGTACCTTTAGGATTGTATCGACAATCCTTAGCAATGTGAGTGGTGCTGTCACACATGACACAGTTCATCTTCTTCTTCACAAGAGCCTTTTCCTTGGAATAGGACTGTCTTTGGTAACATCCCTTCTCCACCTTCATCTTTGCAGATGATTAGACAGTCTTCTTGGGCTGAGGACTGTGCGTCGAGTTTGATGGTCCAGGCTGTGCAACAATGGTACACAGCAGATCAGTCTTCTTCTTGCTACTGAGATGAGTTGAACAATAACCAGAACTCTTAGTAGAAGAGTTTTGGTTGATGTCCTCAGTCCCTACCACTTTAAACCCTGTAGAGATAAAAACTTGTTTCTACTTGGAGTCAAAAGTAGCCTTGATCTCTTGAGCCTTCCTTTCCTTTCTTTTGCTCTTTCTGATCAAATTCTTTCTCATGGACTTGGTCATCACAGTCTTTCTTTTCTCCTCAGAAGGATAGTGGCCCTTCTTGGAATCCTCCTCTTCACTCTTCTCAGTGGGATTCTTCACTATCTCTTCTTCATCCTCTTCACTCATCGGATCTATGAGAGGAAGCTCATCTTCACAAGTTCCACACCTAGGAGATCTTACTGACAAGATTGTGTGTGGAGGAGCTATCTCATTGGATCCCAGTCCCTGCCTGTTTTGATAGCACACTTTGTTGTGCAGGGATGCGGATATCATGTTCTTAAAGGTCTCTTCTTCAAGAACACTCTTTTCTGCCCTGGCTTGGCTGATCACAAGCTCAGCCTGGCACTTAGTTAACGTGGTTATGAGATCTTTGATTTGAGTCCTTAAATCAGTGTGTTCATGTTTTAGAACTGAAATGGTTTTCTCTAAGTCCTCAATCTTCAGTTTATAATCATTTTCAGACTTTCTAAAATCAGATTTTTAAATGTTTAAGGACTCAAGGTCAGATCTCATTTCCAAGATGTAGGACCTGTATCTGTTAACTTTAGCAATGCATTCAGGAGTACAAAGATGTTCCAATACCTTGGCTTGATCATGATCTGCCATTAGTGCTTGGTTTGGAGAAGCATCTTCCACCTGAAAGCTTCAGTCAAAGCCTCCTTCAACAGCAACAGCAGCTTGCTGCTTTGACTTCTCATTCTAGAGAGTTTTGTCAGTGTAGTTTGGTCTGGATTGTGTTTGGCCACCATTTGTTCAAGGTTCCTTACACTCTTGGCAAAGTGGCCCATCAAGTTACAGTTCTAACACTTGACTTTGCCTTTGTCCAGTCCAAACTGTCCACTTGTTGCATTGCTTGGAAACTTCCTTCCAGTCCTCTTGTAGAACTTCTTGGCTCTGTGAGTGAGAAGAGTCATCTGCTGGACTATTTCCATGTATTCCAGATCATCTGGATGGATACAGTCCAGGTCTTCAAGAGTGAAAAGAGAGTTGCCACAGCTTTCATCAAAAGCTTCCTTGAGTGTAGTTCTCCTTGGTGTCTCTGGGAAGGTTATGAAAGGATCCTTTGGTGAATTGTCAGGGTAGCATAAGAGATGATGTTTGGGTATATGCTACCCCTTTCAACCACATATGGGGTTGAACCCATTTGATTGTTGGAGTTTCCAGATGAACCTTGCATGTTCATCTCCATCTGGTAGCCACTAAGAATCCCATATAACTCTGTCAGAGTAAGAGTTTTAAGATTTTTCGTTCTCTTGATCACCACACAGTAGTGTGTCCATTGCCTAGGAAGTGAGGACATGAACGTCCATACAATGTCTCTATTTTCAAGAGAAAATCCTCCATCCACTAGGGTATCCACAATCTCAACATAGCTGAAATACTGTTGAGTCATGGTTTCACCTGTTTTGGAGGTGAAGTTTTCAAACTGCTGCTTCAGGAGATCCTTCTTGTTCTCCTTGGCTTCAGAAGAACCCTCATACATCAGTTTCAGTGTAGGCTATTTTGCACTTCTTGAAACCTCCGTACATAGAGTTTGGAATGGCAGTTTGAAGGGCTGTCATGGCTTTTCTGTCTATCTCTACTCTCTTCCTATCTTCAACATAGTAGTTAGACACATCTTTGGGGATCGTACGAGCACCAGTAGTAGAAGTGGTGCTAGGTATGAGAGGTCCATTCTCAATAGACTCCCACATTCTTGAATCAAGAGACCTGATGAAACCTTCCATTCTCAAACATCAGGTATCAAACTCATCAAGAGTGATCAGTGGGGACTTTTTCGTGGTTCCAGTTTCCATATCAGTTTTGGAGATGGCTGCCATTTGAGAAGTTTAGTATTTGTGTGTGTGAGGGATCTTAAGATTGTGAAATCTTATATCAAGAGCCTGAAAAGCTCTGATACCAAATGCAGGATCGTTGAAGGGTCTAAGTTACAACACAACAACACAAAGAGGAGATTAACTAAACTTTGATCACACAGTAAACTGGATTAACCAAGTTTAAATACTAAGAACACAAGTAACACAAGAGACAGAACACAAACAACACAACTGTATGATATTCAAGAATGTAGTATATTGCTTTCTCTATGTTCTATTATAAGTGTTACAAAGCATATATGAAAGATGCAAGAACATGAGATACTTATACTACATACTAAAAGTCTTCGGAAGAAATCTGTCTTCATGAACTTGAAGCTTCGGAAGACTTTGTCTCTAAGGCTTTGGAAGACTTCATGTTTGGCTTCAGAAGATATTGGTCTTGGCTTCGGAAGATTTCACACTTAGAGTATTTTTTGTTTCATGTGTGAAACTTCCCAAGCTTCTTCTTTAATAAACTTGTGCAGCATGCAGAATAGACTTAAGATATTTAGGTTGCATCAGCCTCTTCATAAATCTCTACAAATTGTTCCTCCACCCTACTGGGAGGTAGAGATGATCAAGTGGTGAATGTGGTATGGGATGAGGGACCAGCTTGGTGGCTGGTGGTGGTAGTGGTGGTTGTGGTGAATATGGGTGGAGGTAGATGAGTGGGTGGCGATGGGTATGTTGTAGTGGAGGTGGAAGTGGTGTAGATAGGTGGTGGAGTGGCTGTAGTGGTGATGGTGGATGAAGTAGTAGTAGTGGTGGTGGGTGGAATGGTGGTAGTTGTGGCTATGGTGGTGGTAGTGATAAATGTCATCCTCCTCCTTTTGGTCTTCATCCTATGGGGCTGAGCCATCTTTTTTGTCCTCATGCCCTTGAGGTGGATGCTCCCCCTGGGATGCTACTGGGCTGATCAGGTGTGTAACTGGGATCTGCAGCAGTCTCCCAGGCTCACTACGGCATCCTCCAACCTCCCGAATATCTCGTTCGATGGCAACCACCCTGCTGCCCACCGTCCTGGTCAATTTCTACTCATCACCCTCCTCCTCCTCATCAGGAGGACATAAATCCTCATGGAAACTGGCTATGGTGGCATCTCCATGAGTGGGTGCTAGAGGTGTAACATGTGTAGTGGTGGCCCTAGAAGCAGCGGGGCCAGAGTCTCCACCAACGCCACTGTCATCATAATCGGATTCATCTGATGCAAGAGAAATCTGCTCAACATCTGAGTCACTCTCCTCAACTGGTGTCTGCTTCTTACACTGCCACGTGACTAATCTTCTCCCAAAGAATTAACAACCTGCTGAGGTGGATTTGTAGTTCATCTTGCAGCCGCCATAATTTGAGTCACTGTACACGGTAAGCTCAAAATAATTATCATGAGGATACCACAACCCAAGTGTTGGTGTACCCTTCAGATAATGAAATATCCACTTGACCCCTATAAGATGGTTAACTTTTGGTTCGCCTGATATCTTGAACAAAGACATGTTGCGTACATGATATCAGGTCTTGAGGCAGTGAGGTACAGGAGGGATCCAATCATTCCTCGGTACATGGTGGCATCAACCAGATCACCATTCTCGCCGGGTGCTACATCATGGTTTGTAGCAATTGGAGTCCCAGCTGTGGAAGCATTCTCCATGTCAAACTGATTGAGAATATCCCCTACATACTTAGTCTGATGTAGAAATATCCCCTACATACTTCATCTCTCCCATGGCATTCATTTCAAATTCTGCCTTCATTACTGCTTCAAATTCTTTACATAAGTCTTTGTTCTTGGAACCGAAGATTATGTCATCAACATAAATCTGAACAAGAAGCAGATCACCATCCTTTTCTTTGATGAACAATGTACAGTCAATTACACCTCTGCGAAATCCGTGTTTCACAAGGTGAGTTGAGAGTTTTTCATACCATGCTCTCGGGGCTTGATGAAGCCCGTAGAGAGCCTTATCCAGTTTGTAAATACAGTTAACATACACTGTTTCCGATATTTTACAATGAAGAAATGCACTCTTTACATCCAGTTGATAGACTTTAATCTTCATGTAAGAGGCATAGGCTAGGAAGAAACGGATGGCTTCCATTCTCGTCATTGGTGCAAATACTTCATTGTAACCAATTCCCTCGACTTGTCGAAATCCATGAACTACAAGTCGAGCCTTGTTCGTGATTATGACCCCTTGGTCATCTTTCTTGCATTTCAAGACCCATTTGGTGCCAATGACCTTAGCACTTTTAGGTTTATCCACCAGTGTCCATACACCTAACTTGTTAAACTGAAGAAGTTCTTCTTGCATGGCACTCACCCACGCCTCATCATTTAGGGCTTCATTGATGTATTTTGGCACAAACTGAGACACAAAACAGCGGTATGCACCATCGTGCAGATACCCTTTTTCCATTACCGAGGCATAATCAGCTAAATACAGCTGATTTCTTATCTGAACTCCTGATCTGACATCGCCAATGACATTGACCAGAGGAAGATAGAGATTTAGGCGTGATCCAGGAGTGGTTGGAACAACTACCTCAGAATCAAGATGATGAAAGTTATTTAAGGCAGTAGGAGTATCAGGTTCCGAAGACTCAGAGACATCAACATCAGATGCTTGTGGACTTGCAGTAGTAGGAACCTTTTCCTCCTGATCATTCTGATCATTCTCCACGGCTTCATCGTCAGAGGAGGAGTCACTTACCTGGAGTGCTCCCCTGGATTGACTAGGCAACTCACCTTGTGAACCAGGTATTGTAGATTCTTCTGTTGGTGTATTTACGACATCATGCATCATTTTGGTTGCTAACTCATTGTCAGAAGTGGAAAGACGAATGTTGAAGGACTTCAAGAATCCATCATAGTCGAAAAATAATACGGGTCCTTTTCTAGCAGGAAGAGTGGTGTATCTCTGAACGTCGACGTTACACCACACCTCTACTTGACCGTTGAATTGTTGTAAACTCTCTTATTCGGTATGTTGTATCCCAGAAAGATTCCCTCTTCGGCCTTGTCGCTAAACTTGCCTTCCTGAGTTTTCTTCATCAACGTACATGGTGCTCCAAACGGTTCGAGGTACTCTAGATTAGGTTTACGTCGTTGTAGCAACTCGTAACACGTTTTTCCATGTTGTTTAACCACCAAGACTCAATTCAAAGTGTAACATGCATTTGCCACTTCCTCGTTCCAGAATTGGATAGGTAGTCTCAAGTCTGCTAGCATCGTCTTGGTAGTCTCTATCAAGCTTTTGTTCTTCCATTCAGCAACTCCATTCATCTATGTAGTGTAGGCAGATGTGAACTAATCTACAATTCCCTTTTCTTTGTAGAATGCCTCCATCCATTGGTTCTTGAACTTTGTTCTGTTGTCTAAGCGGATTTGTCTAACCTTTAGCTTGTAGAGTGATTCCAGTGTAGTTACTAACTCCTTGAATGACTCAAACGTTTCTGATTTGGATTTCAGAAAAATCACCCAAGAGAATCTTGAGTAGTCATCTGTAACTATATAGCAGTACAAGTCAGCTGCGATGCTTCTTGTACTGACTGGACCAAATAGATCCATGTGAAGAAGCTCAAGAGGCAATCCTATGGAATAACTTTCTTTGCCTTATGATACTTCTTAGTCTGTTTGCCGTTTTTGCAGGCGACACAAAAATCTGGGAGTTGGAAGTTTATGACATTTACTCCTCGCACTAGAACATTCTGGATCAAGTGGTTCATCTTCCATGGATTGATGTGTCCATTCTCCTATGCCAGGAGATAGAATCCTTCTCAGTAGCTTTTGACAAGAAGCACTGAACTTGATGATCCGTTGTGGAGACCTTTGATAGATCCAAGATGTAAAGGTCATTATATCTTGAGGCTGACATTAAGACTTGGTCCTCCAGGATCACATAGTCCTTTTTCAAGACATAGCACTTCTTATTGTCGAAAACTAACTTAAATCCCTTTGAGCTGTGATATACCCTCCTTTGTGATTCCCCACTTCCCCTATTTGGGAAAACAGAAAGCAAATTATTTTGAAGTCGTTGAACATAATTTACCTTGTCAAACTTCACTTTCTGATTCCCCACTTCCCGTTGAGCTGTGATATACCCTCCTTTGTTTCTAGGAAATGAAACATGGCCTCCTTTTATTTGTTTGACGTTTGACAGGAGGGCCCAGTTCGCAGTCACGTGCCTGATGCTCCGTTATCTACAATCCAAGTGTTTGTTTCAGCACTATAGCAACACCCTGCACATTCAAGTGAAAACATTAGTTAAGGTTAGGGACCCAAGCCTTAACCGGCTTGGTGTCCCAGAGGCATCACGCATCATAAATTCTACCCATTGTCCATTAGAGGGTGAGGGAAGATCATTTGTCTTCTTGTTCTCATTACCAGACATTGAAATAGATTTTTGTTTCCATAGGCCAGCTTTGTATAAGGCCTGTTTATGGTAAACAGACAACTAGCTAATGGGTTGAACTTTAGGTTCACTCACCATTTTTGGTGGAGACATGGATCTCCTTTTTGATGAGCTAGGTTTAGTGTCATGAAAGTTCAACTCTTTTCCTTGGTGTCTGATAATAAGGACAGTAAGACGTGATGTGTCCATACTTTCCACAGTTGTAGCAAGATCTACTTTCGACATGTTGATGTAATTGTTTCCTATGGAGAAGTGTGTGACACACGTGTGAATTTATTCTGTTTGGGTTCTAACACCTGTTGTTTAGAGGTTTTACTTTGTTTAATCACATTTTCTTGAACCCTTTCAACATCTTTACCCTTTTGTTTACCTGGACTTGGACATGATGCACATGTTTGGTTAACATTATGGTGTTTTTAGGTTCAGATTTAGACGTGGTTGAACCTGACTTTATATTAACATTTTCAAATTGTTCTTCAAGATTAACAATAGGCATTTTACCTTTTGGTTTTGAAGTGGCCTCCTTTTGCTTAGTGCCAGATTCATTTGGTTTACATGTGGAATCTGGATCACATACAAGAGGAGTGGACACCACATGATCCTTGATTGGGTTGTTATTTATTGGTTATTTTTTGTATTCAACAAGGTCTCATGTGGTGGTGGAACCACTTTATAGCCCAAACCCTCCCTGTTGTTACGTTCTCTTACTAAGTGTTGAACTATGTAAGAAGAACTAGTCCAACTATGTAGTTTTTATTTTAATGAATTTACCTCTACTTCCAAACTGCTTTTGTTTCTTGTTTCTTCTAGGGAGTTTAGATAGAAATTAATATCATTAGCTTGGTTAAAAGCTACATCTTTAGTTTCCCTAAGTTGTTTATTTAAAAGTTCTATCTTTTCTTTATAGCTGTGCTCATTTTGTTTTAAAACTTATTTGGTTATGTACATAGTTGCAAGTCCTTTACTAAGCTTCCTACCGGGTTGGTCGTTCGAAAAAAAAATGATCTAATAACCTAGCAAATTTCAATCATGCTTTCCCTAAATTTATTACATTCAACACAAGCATAATTATTAAATAATCGATTTGTAGTACTTACCTGAGAGGGTGCGGTTGAATCAGCCATCAAAGCAGAGTCTGAATTTTCTGGTTCTGGTGATTCTGAATTTGTTGAACTTGTCCTTTCCTCAGGTAGGTGATCAACCACAACTGTAGTTTCTTCAACATTTGACATCGCGAGTTCCACTACAATATCACCTTCGCTTGCTGAGTCGTCATCTAAGTCCTCAACACTAGCGATGTTGGATTCTCGTAGAGACACAAACCGAAAGCTCCAATCTTGTCCTTCGTCATCCTGAGCTGTCAAGGCCTTAGGATCCTTGCTTGACGAAGTAGGACTACTTGTGGATTTATCCTGAGGATTGAAAGATGAGAATGGATTCCCATTTCCTATCTTCTTGGGCTTCACACACTCACGTTTCAAGTGCCCTTTCTCTCCACAATTGAAGCAGGTAACTTTGGTTTTGTCAAAACCAAAAGTTGTGTCCTTAGTGGCAATCAGGTTCTGTCCAGTCTTCTTGACAAACTTCTTAGCTCTCCGGATAGCACTTGCTAAGGCCCACATGATGTCCATTCTCTCCAGCTCTGTGTCATCTACCTACTCGTAGTCCTCATCTGCCAGATGGCAGTTCCCAATCTTCCCAGAAACTAATCCGTCGTAAGAGTGAACGACAGCTGCTAAGAGATCCATGTGCTCCTTTGCTACCTCCACTGTCACATTCCCGAGATTCTCGGTCTTTAGTTTGGTAGCATTGGCGTCAGGTTTTATGTATTGGGTACAAGACGACCTTGACGTGTCAGATCCTGAATTAGTAGCTTGAGATGGGGCAGCTGAACTCGACACAAATGTTGTTTGAAGTGGCGCTCCATATGTTTTGGCTTGTGGAATTCAGTTGTATAGAGACGGGTTCTGATCATATGAAGACTTTGATCCTTGTACTTCATTCTCAACTCTTCCTCTCCTAGCTTCAGAATGAAGTCGTTGATATCTAACTTTGCCAGCATATCATATGGTCTGAGGTTGGATACAAAAGAGACTCACTTCTTTGGCAACCCATCTGCAAAGTTTGAAACATTGTCTTCCATAGACGTTGTACTCCATGACTGTGCAGCTCAGTCATCATGTGGTAGAACCGATCGATGAAATCATCCAAGCTCTCCTTACCCATTGACGAGAAGATGTCGAACTCCTTCTTCAATGCTTTAGACTTTAGAGCTTTTAATGACGCATTCCCGTCATACCATTTTTCCAATGCATCCCATTGCTTCTTTGCTTGCTTGTTCTTAGAAAATTGATGGAAGATGTCCTTAGGAATTGACTGAGTTAGCAATGCATATACTTACTTCTCAGCATTTTATTTCACCTTTTGTCCATCAGTCATGCCGCCTAAGGTAAGTTTGACTCCATCTGCACCTACTAGCATATTGTACCCTGTCTCTATAGGCACCCACAGATTTGGATCTACTCCATTTAAGTTATTAGCTTAGGGGGCTTGTTATGATTTCCCAGTTCATTTTCCAGGAGCAATAGATTCTGGATCCTTGAATCCCTTCTTGCAGTGAACGGTGAATATTGATCCTCCATTACTATCGACTTTGAACTTTAGAACAAACTGGTGTACTTGTGTGACTGAAGGAATGCGATTGAACACTTCGTGCGATTGAACAATGTGGATGGCTCAAACGTGCGAATGAGCAAATACGGATGCTCAATCATGCGACTGGGAAGGTGCGGATGAGCAATGCAATTGAGCAGCTCAGTGGTACGAATGGATGAACGACTGAGTCCAATCATGCGTATGAGGGATGCGGATAGATTCAGTCATGCAATTGAGTAAATCGTGCGACTGAAGCTGCTGAATTTTGAGAATTCGAAGGTTTAAGGTATTTTAACGCAAAAACATGAATTTCTCTCTAACCCTAATTGCCGTATGCTGGAAAACGTTAACTTTTTGACCTGGAGACGTCCAAAACACTATTTGACACAAAAAGATTGTGTTATTTGAGTGAAAAACATGATTTTTATATCAAAATTAATCGAATCACATGTAAATGAAGACCCAAGGCTCTGATACCACTTGTTAGGGACCGCGAACGGACGGAGTACTAACTGATTTACGTGTGTACCAACTCAATAGTACGGAATCCTATTTGATTGGTGATCCAATCAATGAGAACGTTAACCTGATCGATATAAGAATAAAGTAAACGTTAAGAACGAATAGGAATCGATTAAGAACGATCTATGAACTTGGACTGGCTTTCTTGGACGTTTTGGACGGCTAGGGTACGAGTAGGAGTCGAAATATTGAAATATTATGTTTTTCCACGAATTAAGTGGTATTTATAGTATAGGGTTGGTCAATCGTATGACTAGACCATTATCATGGTTTAGTCGTGCGACTAAAGCATGCGACTGAGTCAATCACACGACTGAAGATTCAGTTGTGCGACTGAGTCATTCGTATGTTTCAGTCGTGCGACTGATCCACTCTCCTGGTTCACTCATGCAACTGGTCCATTAGCATGAAGTATTCATGCATATGAACCATTAGCATGGTCCATTCGCATGAAAACTTCATACGACTAAGTTTGAGTATGTTTCTCAATCATTATTTGACTAAGATCTATTCAAACTACCTCAAACCTATATAGTTTGTTCAATATGAGTTAATAAATGATAAACATTAAAACATGCACTGAAACATTAAACATTAAGATCAACAACCACATAATATGTTTCATTCAACTCATTCGTTTCATTACATTTAGGACATGACAGACATATTATATTAAGATCGTAAACTAGGTACATATGGATCAACAAGGTGATCGACCACATTTGAAGTTTCTTCATTATTCGTCATCACGAGTTCAACTACTATATCACCTTCGCTTGCAGAGTTGTCGTACAAACCCTCAACACATGCAATGTTGGATTCTCCCTTAGAAACAAATCGAAAGGTCCAATCTTGCCCTTCGCCATCTTGAGCAGTCAAGGCCTTAGGATCCTTGCCTGACGATGTAGGACTACTTGTGGGTTTATCTAGATGATTGAAGGATGAGAAAGGATTACCATTACCTGTCTTCTTGTGCTTCACACACTCACGCTTGAAATGCCCCTTCTCTCCACAGTTAAAATAGGTAACTCTGGTTTTGTCAATACCAAAGATTGTATCCTTTGTGGAAATCAAATTCAGTCCTTTCTTCTTAACAAACTTCTTTGCCTTCCGGACAACACTTCCTAATGCCCACACGATATTCATTCTTTCCAGCTCAGTCTCATCTACTTGCCTGTAGTCTTCATCTACCAGATGGTAGTTTCATATCTTCCCCGCAACTAGACCGTCATAAGACTGAACGATAGCTGCTAAGAGATCCATATGCTCCTTTGCTACCCTAGAGTCATGTTCCTGAGATTCTCGATCTTTAATTTTGTAGTATTGGCTTCAGGTGATATGTATTGGGTGCAAGACGACCCTGACGTGTCATATCCTGAAGTAGTGGGTTGAGACGAAGAGGCTAAACTCGACACGGAGGTAGTTTGGAGTGGTGCTCCAGACGTTTTTGCTTGAGGAGTTGAGTTGTAAAGTGACGGGTTCTGATCATATGATGACTTTTGAGACCTGTACTTCATCCTCAACTCTTCCTCTCTCATCTTCAGAATGAAATCATTGATATCCAACTTTGCCAGCATATCATTCTGTCTGAGGTTTGACACAAATTAAACCCACTTTTCTGGAAATCCATGTGCGAAATTCAACACCTTGTCTTCCATGGACGTAACAACCCCATGAGTGTGCAGCTCACTCATTAAGTGGTAGAAGCGGTCTATAACGTCATCCAAGCTCTCCTTACCCATTGACGAGAAGTTATCAAACTCCTTCTTCAAATCCTTAGCCTTTAGAGCTTTTAACGATGCATTCCTGTCATATGGCTTTTCCAGAGCATCCCATAGCTTTTTTGCTTGCTTGTTCTTAGAGAACTGATGGAATTATCCTTAGGAATTGACTGAGCTAACAGAGCATACACCTTCTTCTCTGCAGTCATGCCGCTTAAGGTAAGTTTAACTCCATCTGCACCAACTGGCATGCTATACCCTATCTCTATTGATTCCCACAGATTAGGATCTACTCCATTTAGGTATATCTCAAACCTTTGCTTCCATTGTGGGTAGTCATCTAACGTTATGAGCTTTGGAGGCTTATTGTGATTCCTCACTTCATTTTCCAAAAGCAATAGATTTTGGATACGTGAATCCTACCTACGGTGAACGCTGAGTACTGATCGTCCATTTCTATTTACTTTGGTTTTTAGAACAAAACTGTTGTACTTGTGCTAATGAAAGAATGCGATTTGGCTATTCGTGCGATTGAACAATACGGATAGGTCAATCATACGATGGAACAAAAGTGGATGGCTCAATCGGGCGATTGTACAGGTGCGGATGAACAATACGAATAGTGATTTTAGTCGTACGAATGGAGGAATGACAGAGCCAATCGTGCGTATGAGAGGTGCGAATGGGTTTAGTCGTGAGATTGAAGGCTGTTGTTTTTGCAAAAAAGAAGGTTTTGAACACTTCGATGCAAAAACACAAATTTCTCACGAACCCTAATTGCTGTATGCCGAAAAAACGTTAACTTTTTGACCTGGAAACATCGAAAACACTATTTGACACAAAAAGATTGCGTTTTTGAGTGAAAAACACAATTTTTATATCAAAATCGATTGAATCAGATGCAAATCAAAAGCAAAGGCTCTAATACCACTTGTTTGGATTGTTTAGGTATGGAGTGCTAACTGATTTACGTGTGTACCAAATCAAATAGTGCGAAATCCTATTTGATTGGCGATCCAATCAGTGAGAACACAAGTATAATCGATCTAAGAATGTATCAAAATGTTAAGAACGATTGTAAGATGATTTACTGCGATCTATGAACTTCGAATAGGTGTTCTTGGGTCTCTGGACAGCTAGGGTACGATTTAGTGCGTAGGGATTCGAATTGTTACAATTTTCCATAAATTAGGTGGTATTTATAGGTTAGGGTCTTCTAGTTGTGTGACTGAACCATTAGCATGGTTCAGTCATGCAACTGAAGCATGCGGTTGTTCCATCCGCACAACTGAAGGTGCAGTCGTGCGACTGAGTCAATCATATGTCTCAATCGTGTGTCTGATCCAGTCTCCTGGTTTAGTCGTACGACTGGTCCATAAGCATGAAGTATTCATGTGTATGGTCCATTAGCATGAAGTATTCATGCGTATGGTCCATTAGCATGGTCCATTCACATGAGAACTTCACACGATTAAGTTTAAGCACGTTTGTCAATCATTATTGACTAAGAACTATGTAAACAATGACAAACCTATATAGTAGTTCAATAAGCATTATTACATAATAATAAATGAAATATTAAACATTTTAAGCATCACGAACACATTACATTTCATTCATACCCATTTGGTTAAATATACGTAAAACATGAAGGACATTTTACATTTGAGCTCCTAAAGTAGGAACACATGTATCTATATTTACTAACTATTTGAATGACCCAAATGTTTCTGATTTGGATTTCAGAAACCTTACCCAAGAGAATCTTGAGTAGTCATCTGTAACTACATAACAGTACAAGTCGTCGGCGATGCTCCTTGTAATGACTAGACCAAACAGATCCATGTGAAGAAGTTCAAGGGGCAGTTCTATGGAATGAACTTTTTTTTCCTTATGAGACTTCTTAGTCTATTGCCTTTCTTGCAGGCGACACAAAAATCCTGTAATTGGAAGTTGATGTTTACTCCTTGCACTAGATCATTCTGGATCAAGTGATTCATCTTCCGTGGACTGATGTGTCCCATTCTTCTTTGCCAGGAGATCGACTCCTTCTCTGTAGCCTTTGACAAGAAGCACTGAACTTGATGATCCGTTGTGGAAGCCTTTAATATATCCAAGACATAAAGATCGTTATATCTTAAAGCTGATATTAAAACTTGGTCCTCTAGGATCACATAGTCCTTTTTTAGAACATAGCACTTCTTGTTGTCAAATACTATCATAAAGCCTTTGTCACGGATTTGGGATATAGAAAGCAAATTATTTTGAAGTTGTTGAACATAGTTTACCTTATCAAACTTCACTTTCTGGTTTCCCACTTCCCCTTGAGCGGTAATGTAACCTCCTTTGTTTCCAGCAAATGAAACATGACCTCCTTTAATTTGTTTGACATTTGACAGGAGTGCCAGGTTCCCAGTCATGTACCTAGATGATCCGCTATCTACGATCCAGGTATTTGTGGCAGCACTGTAGCGAACACCCTGCACATCCAAAGGAAATCATTTGTTGAGGTTAGGGACCCAAGCCTTACCCGGCTTGGGTGTCCCAGAGGCATCACGCATCATAAATTCCACCCACTGTCCATTTGAGGGTGAGGGAAGATCATTCTGCTTACTATTGTCAGTATCAGACATTGGATTTGACTTTTCTTTCCACAAACCAGTTTTGGGCAATGCTTGTTTGTTATAAACAGACGATTGGCTTATGGTTTGAACTTTATGTTCACCAAGTCTTCTCGGTGGAGGCATAGAACTCCTTTTAGAAGAACTGGTTTTCGGATCATCAAGTTCAACTTTCTTCCATGGTGTCTGATAGCAAGGACAGTTAGACGCGATGTGTCCATACGTTCCATAGTGTAGCATGATCTACTTTCGACATGTTGGTATAACTGTTTCTATGGAGAAGTTTGTGACACTCATGTGACTTCAATTTTTTTGGGTTTAGACACTTCTTGTTTAGATGTTTTAACTTCTTTAACAAAATTTACCTTTTGAACAGTTGTGACATCTTTTGCCTTTTGTTTGTTTAGACTATTACGTGGAGCACGTGGTTGGGTACTTTGTATAGTCAGCTTATGTTCGGAACTACACGTGGGGGAAACTGACTCTACATTGACCTTTTTGAACTAATCGTCTAAATTTACAACAGGCATTTTACCTTTTGACTTAAAGTGGTATCTTTTTGTTTAGTGACAGATTCAATGGGTTTACTTGTGGAATCTGGATCACTTACAAGAAGAGTGGACACCACATGATCCTTGATTGGGTTGTTATTTATTGGATTGCATTTAGCATTCAACAAGGTCTCTTGTGGTGGTGGAACCACTTTGTAACCCAAACCCTCCCCGTTGTTGCGTTCTTTTACTAAGTGCTGGACTATGTGAGAATAACTAGCCAACTCTGCAGTTTTTGTTTTAATGAGTTTACTTCCACTTCCAAAACTGCCTTTTGTTTCATAGTTTCTTATAGGGTATTTAAATAGAACTTAATATCATTAGTTTGGTTCAAAGCCACAACTTCGGTTTCCCTTAGTTGTTTATTTAACAGTTCTATTTTCTCTTTATAACTGTGCTCATTTAGTTTTAAAATGCGATTTGCTTCTGTGCACAGTTGCAAGTCCTTAACTAAGCTATCATTGTGATCTAATATCCTAGAAAATTTTGAATCTATGCTATCCCTAAATTTATTACATTCAGAACAAGCATGAATATCAAAAAGTTTGTCTGTGGAACTACCTGAGAAGGTTCAGTTGAATCAGCCATCATAGCAAAGTCTAACTTTTCTGGTGCTGGTGATTCTAAAAATTTTGTGCTTGTACCCTCTTCATTCAGGTGATCAACCACATTTGCAATTTCTTCATTATTTGAGATCACAAGTTCAACTGCTATATCAACTTCGCTTGTAGAGTCGTCAACCAACCCTTAACACATGCAATGTTGGATTCTCCCAGAGATACAAACCGAAAGGTCCAATCTTGCCCTTCGTCATCTTGAGTAGTCCTACGCTTGACGATGTAGGACTACTTGTGGTTTATCTCCACAGTTTAAACAGGTAATTTTGGTTTTGTCAAAACCAAGGTTGTATGCTTAGTGGCTATCAAGTTCTTTCCTGTCTTCTTAACAAACTTCTTTGCCCTCCAGACAGCACTTTCCAATGCCCACATAATATACATTCTTTCCAGCTCAGTCTCGTCTACTTGCTCGTAGTCTTCATCTGCCAGATGGTAGTTTCCAATGTTCCCCGCATCTAGACTGTCATAGGAGTGAACGACAGCTGCTAAGAGATCCATATGCTCTTTGGCTACCTCTACAGTCATGTTACCGAGATTCTCGGTCTTTAATTTTTTAGCATTGGCTTCAGGTGCTATGTATTGGGTGCAAGACGACCCTGACATGTCAGATCGTGAAGTAGTGGCTTGAGACGGAGCGGCTGAACTTGACATGAATGTTGTTTCAAGTGGTGCTCGAGACGTTTTTTCTTCAGGAGTTAAGTTGCAAAATGACGGGTTCTGATCATATGACGCTTTTTGAGACCTGTACTTCATCCTCGACTCTTCCTCTCTCAGCTTCAGAAAAAAATCGTTGACATCCAACTTCGTCAGGATATCATTCTTTCTGAGGTTTGACTCAAATGAAACCCACTTTTCTGGAAATCCATCTGTGAAATTCGATACCTTGTCTTCCATGGATGTAACAACCCCATGAGTGTGCAGCTCACTCATTAAGTGGTAGAAGCAGTCTATAACGTCATCCAAACTCTCCTTACCCATTGACGAGAAGTTATCAAACTCCTTCTTCAAAGCCTTAGCCTTTAGGGCTTTTAACGATGCATTCCCGTCATACCGCTTTTCCAAAGCATCCCATAGTTTCTTTGCTTGCTTGTTCTCAGAAACTGATGGAATGTATCCTTAGGAATTGACTAAGTTATAGAGCATACACCTTCTTCTCTGCATTGTACTTTACCTTTTGGCTATTAGTCATGCCGCCTAAGGAATGTTTAACTCCATCTGCACCAATCGGCATGCTATATCCTGTCTCTATTGATTCCCACATATTAGGATCTACTCCATTTAGGTATATCTCGAATATTTGCATCCATTGTGGGTAATCATCTAACGTTATGAGCTTTGGGGCTTATTATAATTCCCCACTTCATTTTCGGGAAGCAATAAATTCTGGATCTGTGAATCCCTTCCTATGGTGAACGCTGAGTACTGATCTTCTATTTCTATTTAGTTTGGATTTTAGAACAAATCTGTTGTATTTGTGCGAATGAAAGAAGGCGATTGGCTATTCATGCGATTGAACAATGCGGATGGTTCAATTGTGCGATGAACAAATACGGATGGCTCAATCGGGCGATTGAACAGGTACGGATGAACAATGCAAATAATGTGTTCAGTCGTACGAATAGATGAACGACTGAGCCAATCGTGCATATGAGAGGTGTTGATGGGTTCAATCGTGCGATTGAGTCAATCGTGCGACTAAAGGCTGCTGTTTTTGCAAAAACGAAGCTTTTGAACACTTTGATGCACAAACACAAATTTCTCATGAACCCTAATTGCCGTTGCTAAAAAACGTTAACTTTTTGACCTGGAAACGTCCAAAACACTGTTTAAAACAAGAAGATTACGTTTTTGAGTGAAAAACGCGATTTTTATATCAAAATCGATTGAATCACATGCAAATCAAGAGCCAAAGCTCTGATACCACTTGTTAGGACCGTTTTGGTACGGACTACTAACTGATACATGTGTATACCAAACCAAATAATGCGGAATCCTATTTGATTGGTGATCCAATTAGTGAGAACGCTAGTATAATTGATCTAAGAATGAATCAAAACATTAAAAATGATTGTAAGATGACTAACTGTGATCTATGAACTTGGAATAGGTCTTCTAGGGTCTTTGGACGGCTAGGGTATGATTGTGCGCGTAGGGATTCAAATTGTTACGTTTTCCCACAAATTAGTTGGTATTTATAGGTTAGGGTCTTCCATTCGTACGACTGAACCATTAGCATGGTTCAGTCGTGCGACTAAACCATGCGGTTGATCCATCCACACGAATGAAGGTCCAGTCGTGCGATTGAGTCAACCTTCTGTCTCAATCGTGCGACTGATCCAATCTCCTAGTTCAGTCATGCGATTGGTCCATTAGCATGAATTATTCATGCGTATGGTCCATTCGCATGAGAACTTCATACAATTAAGTTTAAACATGTTTCACAATCATTATTGAGTAAGAACTATATAAACTACCACAAACCTATATAGTTAATTCAATATGTGTTATCACACAATAAACAATGAAACATTAAACATTATAAGCATTACCAACACATTAAATTTCATTCATCCCCATTTAATTACATATATGTAAGACATGAAAGACATTTTACATTAAGCTTCTAAACTAGGTACACATGTATCAACAAGGGAGAACACAGTTCAGATCAATCTAATGATTAAAGAAACATTAAGAATAATTAGAACAAGATCAACTGTGATATATGAACTTGGAACAGGTTTTCTTGAGTCTCTGGACGGCTGGGATACGATTTTGTGCATAAGTATTCGAATTGTTATGTTTTTCCATGAATTAGGTGGTATTTATAGGTTTGGGTCTTCCAATCGTACGACTGAACCATTAGCATGGTTCAGTCGTGCGACTGAATCATGCGATTGATCCATCTGCACGACTAAAGGTTCAGTCGTGCGACTGAGTCGATCTTATGTCTCAATCGTGCGACTGATCCATTCTCCTGGTTCAGTCATGCGACTGGTCTATTAGCATGAAGTATTCATGCGTATGGTCTATTAGCATGGGCCATTTGCATGAGGACTTTATATGATTAAGTTTGAACACGTTTCTCAATCATTATTGACTAAGAATAATGTACATCAACCACAAACCTATATAGTTAGTTCACTATAAATTATCACACAATAAACAATGAAATATTAAATATTATAAGCATCAACCACATATTGTATTTCATTCATACCCATTCATTGCATATATTTAAGACATAAGAGACATTTTACATTAAGCTTCTAAACTAGGTACATATGTATCAATAGGGATGCCTTGAAATTCTAGCTCAGAGGCTTCACAACCAGATAAAGATGTTTCAAATGTAGAAGAGAATAATGAAGGTGGTGATAGTGATCAGGAATTTCTTGATGCCGATAACCACTCCATAGATGACAACATCAATGATGTCACACACTGATTGGATCATGTCTCTCTTGATAAGTGTGCTGATGTGCTGGGAGAAACATCTATGCCAGATCTAAATTTCTCTAGTTTGGATCTCTCTCGGCAACTTGCTGTCATCCCTCAGCTAAGGATCCACAAGTCTCACTCCACCACAAACATCATTGGAGATGTTGACACAAGAGTAAGAACAAGAGGACAAACCCATGAAGCAAATGTTTGTCTCACTCTTGTTTCTTATCCCGGATAGAGCCAAAGAAAGTTGATAAGGCCTTGAAGGATGGAGGTTTGGTTGAAGCCATGCAACAGGAGTTGCTTCAATTCAAATGACAGAAAGTTTGGAACCTTTGTCCTCTTCCTCATAGGAAGACTACCATTGGAACCAAATGGGTGTTTAGGAATAAGAAGGATTATAGAGGAATTATCATCAAGAATAAAGCTAGACTTGTTGTTCAAGGATACACACAAGAAGAAGGGATTGACTACACTAATGTCTTTGCTCCTATAGCAAGACTAGAAGCTGTTAGGATATTCTTGGCATTTGTTGCATCCAAGAACTTCAAGTCTATCAACTTGATCTGAAGTGTGCTTTTCTTTATGGAGTGATTGATGAAGAGGGTATGTCAAACAACCACCTACTTTGGTAGATCCTGATCATCTTAATTATGTCTGTAAGCTTGACAAAGCTCTTTATGGGCTGCATCAGGCACCCAGGAAGTGGTATGAGATTCTATCTCAGTATCTTTGCAAACATGAATATAGGAAGGTACTATAGATGGAACTCTCTTCATCAAAGGACAGGGAAATGACATACTGTTAGTTCAGGTTTATGTAGATGACATCATCTTTGGTTCAACTAGTCCAAGGCTCTGCAAAAACTTTGAGAAGCTGATGAATGACAGATTTGAAATAATTGCCATGGAGGAACTCAATTTCTTTCTTGTAATTCAAGTGAAGCAAGTTGAAGATGGCATCTTCATTAGTCTGTCAAAGTATGTTCAGGACATACTTAAGAGGTTCAACAAGACTGATTGTAAGATTGCTAAGACACCCATAGCAAGAAACCACTCCCTTGAACCTGATCTTGAGGGGGAGTGTGTGGACGAACACCTTTACAGGGTTATGATTGGGTCTCTTATGTATCTTACTGCTAGCAGGCCTGATATCATGTTTGCTACATGCATTTGTGCAAGATATCAAGCCAACCCTAAGATGTCTCATCTTATCACCATCAAAAGGATTCTAAGATACCTCAATGGTGCTTCAACACTTGGTTTTTGGTATCCTAAGAATTCTGACTTCAATCTGTATGCTTATACAGATAGTGATTATGGTGGTTGCAACATGACTGCAAAGTCTACATCTGGGGGATGTCCGTTTCTTGGTGGAAGGGTTATCTCATGGCAATGCAAGAAACAATCGTGTGTCTCTGCATCAACTGCTAAAGCTGAATACATTGCTACTGCAAGCTACTATGCTCAAGTGCTTTGGATTCAAAATCAGATGCTTGACTATGGATTAAACTTCAAAGAGACTCCCATTCACATAGACAACAACAGTGCTATCTCTATCATAGAGAATCTTGTGTAGCACTCAAGGACCAAACACATCAACATTAGATATTATTTAATAAGAAATAATTATGAAAAAGGATTAATTAATATAGTCAAAGTCCACACAAATGAACAATAAGTTCATCTGTTTACAAAAGCTTTTGATGAACAGAGATTTAAATATCTTGTATCAGCTATTGGGATGATAAACTTTGAGTAGGTTTTCCTTAAAACTAATTCTTATTATTTCTTAAAATCTATGTGTCCTAAGTTGTCTACTTCATCACTTTCATAAGCTCTTGTTTTCTTTGGATGAACATCTTTTTAAAGACTTTCCTTAGATCTTTGAAAATTTTGATCCTTCGGAAAAAATGCTTTTACCTTTAGAAGATAATTATGCCTTCAAAAACAAATAATTGTCTAATAAATTTACCTTCGGAAAAAATTTCTGAAATATCTTCCGATCCTTAACTCTTGTCTGAGACACGTATGTGTTTTTCAAGACCATTAACTTCCGGAAGCTTTGTTCCTTTTTGAACAAAGCATTCAAGTCTTAATTTTTTTCCAAAGCAAAATTTTCACAACTCTTAGGAAAATCTTCCAAAGTGATTTTATCTTGGAAAGCTTTTTCATTAAAACTTCCGAGGATAATTAACCTTCGGAGGCTTTTTGACTTCCAATAAAATTACTTTTTGAGAAAAAGTAAACTACTTTTTCAGAGGTAGGAACGACATCCAGATTTCAAAGTTTATCCTCTTTCATTAAACTTTATCTGAAATCCTTTTTCACATTAAACCCAACGTTTTACCCCTCTTTCTATCATCTCCCTCTTCCTCCAGACCTAAAACCCGAAATTTGTCTTTGAAATTTCTTTCTTTCTTTTTCTTCATCCTGAAGCTTCCTCAAAATGGCCAACCTTAACCGTAGAAATGATCCGAACTTTACCATGCAGTTACACAGGCAACAAAACCAAGTTGCTCTGTTACACTCTAAGAAAGATCCTCATTTCTCAGAGGTTTGCCGATTCTTAGGTCTATCAAACTACTTCACCTCCCTTACCATTGATCCTACTCTTTATGAGTATCAACTGCTAGAATTTTGGAACACTTGCCAAGAGGTCATCAAGGATGGGGAGAAGGAACTGCGTGCTACAGTGCAGGGGAGAACAGTCTTCATTACTCTGGCCATCATCAACATGCATCTTCAGCTGGATGATGAAAAAGGTGAGGTGTTCTTTCCCAAAGAAGTTGTTAACCAGTCCTTTGAGCAGATGGGCTATGAGGGACACTTTTCTATCAAGACCTTCAGGAAAGGGAAGGTCTCATCCTAGTGGAAATTCCTACTCCATATGGTTATCCACAGCTTATCAAACAAGCATGGTTGATGGGACCAGATTCTTGAGGATCTATCCTTCATTGTTCATGGGATGGTTCAAGGAGTCAAGTTCAAGTACTCTCAATTTGTTTATACTAATCTGCTTGCAAACTTGGACTTCTTAGAGTACTATATGTTCCCTAGAT
The DNA here is from genome assembly GCA_025506515.1 of Flaveria trinervia. Taxonomy (NCBI): domain Eukaryota; kingdom Viridiplantae; phylum Streptophyta; class Magnoliopsida; order Asterales; family Asteraceae; genus Flaveria; species Flaveria trinervia. Next base: position 53,867,466 of record CM046449.1, on the reverse strand, counting down.
ATGTTCCATACATTCTTAATTGTGAACTGGGCTCACAGATGAAGCCCGACATCTTTAAAACACTGAGAAAGCCCACTATTGGCTTCTCTAGGGTAGAAACAGTCCTTGTCCTAAAAATGTTAGAGCTCCTACATCTATCCCACATCAGTCACCTACTACTGAGGTGGACACTTCTGAACTTGTTCAGGATGTCCATATGGAAGAGACTTTAACTTTTGAAAGTGATTCTATCATTAAGACCTCAACCATGGCAACTCAGCCCACTAACATCTCAACTAAGGCTGCCACTGAGCAGAGGAAATCCAACAGCCAAGAACCTGAAGCTGTTGGTGAGAGAGAGGACTCTGGTCCAATCATATCATCCCCCAATGATTCTTCAGATGAAGATGAGGGAAATTTGAGACTAAATGTTCAAAAACTTTCTAATACATGCACCTATTTAGTCTCCAAGGTCAGTCCCCCTAAATCTCAAGTGACTACCTTGCAAAACAGGGTTAATGATCAGTAACTTGTTATCTTAAGGAAAAACGAGCTAAGAGACCTTTACGAGGAGCTGAACCAGGAACATAAGAACCTGTGGATGTGATTGACCTAAGTCCTAGCTTACCTATGCAAGTGGGTGATGCTACAAAAAGGGGAGAAAGTCATTACAATCACAGAAGCTGGGAGTTCTTTAGTGAGCGTGGACATTGAGGACTCACCATCCTCACTTGCAATTGTGCACACTCAGCAACTTCCTCAAGTTGACATTGATGTCGAATCTATTGACTCCTACATACAGAGTCTGTTTGAGGAAGTAATACAAAGGGCTATGTCATCTCCACCAACTTCAAATCACATCATTGGGTGGAGGTATGACAGCAACATAGAGCCCTCATCATTCTTAGAGTTCAAGGGTAGCAAGAGGTCTTCAAATTTTAGACCTTGAACTTCTATGAAGGTCTGGATCTAGTCAACATGCCACTTGTCTATCAAAGCCAATCAAGACAAGCTGACAGGCTGGCTCAAAGAATCCAAGACAGGATCATTGTAGAGTTCAGCTTCAGAAGGAGACTAAGGCAATCAAGTAATGCCATTAGTCAACTGGATGTTGAGGAAGACCCTAAGATTAGTTTTATAGGGGAAACCTTGACTGAAGGCCCAGTGGCAGAACCTGAGAGCCCTATCTCATCATAGTCAACTACTGTAGAGATTCATACCATTATTGAGACACCTACTGGTGAAGGTGCTTCTCAACCTCTCTCTGGCCAAAGCTTGGATGCTACACCAAGCAATAAAGGCCAAAGCTCTCTCCACCCTGAGTCACAAATGTCTATGAGTGACAAAAGGAAAAGAAAGATGACATCTCAGGAGAGATTGAGGAGGCGGAGAGAGAGAGAGAGAAGAAAAGATGCTAAGGGGAGAAAGTTCTTCTTCTAGGTCTGCAAGACTCATGGAAACTAGTATCAGGGTTGCCCCCAGACCAAACACTCAAGATGATGAGTTGAGAGTAGTCAGGATCAATTACTTGCAGACCAGGAACTATGACATAGACAATGTCATTTCTCTTCCCTTAGAGGAGTTAAATGAAAGAAGAAAAAAGAGATTGGAGAAAGGTCAAAGGAGAAGAAAGAGACAGAAGATGCTGACTTACTGGTACGAATGAAAGAAGAGATTATTTAGCATATGCCCACTCTCTCCCCACTTCAAGAAATTCCTACACATGAGGATGTGGTTCAACAAGAACCTCAGGTAGACAAAGAAGAAGACAGGATCAAGATGATCAACTACCTGAGTGCCACAGGCCTCTATCAGGCAGATGCACTTCTTCCCTTATCCTATGACTATGTTAAGTTGAGTATCTCAAACAACTTGAACTTGAGATAGTCAAGGAAAGAAAGACAACTAAAAGGAAGCTAAGGGTAGAAGCTATTAAGTCAAGAGCCATCATCCAGAAGACCATGAAGAAGTCTGCAGACAGGCAGAGGATGATGACTTTCTTGAAGCTGTATGGATTCTTCGGAAGGAGACTTGGCCCTATGTCTCTATCCACCATGGATGAGCATATAAGGGTAATCATGCAGAAGATCAAGAGTGGAGAGCTGATTGACTTACACTCACCTCCAAGTCAAGCTCTGCCTAAAGTAGAGGTTAAGGTTGAACAACGAGAGACAACAAAACCAGAACCTCCTGCTGAATCTCAGCAAGCATCATCTTCTGATCCACAGCAGGGTGAGACTCCCTCTCCTTCTAAACCTATGAGAGAGGAAGACCCAACTGAGAAAGATAAAGAAGATCAATCAGGCGCTACAGGCTAGTCTTCTCAGTTAAAAGAAACAAAGAGAAATAAAAGTATGGCTTCAAAGCCAAAGCCAAAGAAGAAGAAAGATACATCCTTTTCTAAACCTTAGGATGAGTCATACACCACAAATCTAGAAAGATGGCATGTCATTAGAGATCAAGGCATTGAGGATGTCTGCACTTGGCAGGACATGTTCAATTTTTCTCTATATGACCTCTTTGACATGAGAAGACATTTTGAGAGTCTGAGTGATCCAGATCATCTTATGAAGAAAGGGATGGTCATCATCATAATGAGGTGATATCTGAAGTCTTTAAAGTGTTTGGTAGCATCAGCATAGGGGGAGTTTGTAAGGAATACATGTTAAGGCTGATGCAGCACCAAACACTTCAAGTCTCTTGCATGTTGTACAAGTAAATTGAAGAGGAATGCTTCAGAAGTTTCACAGATGCAACTGAAATATTCTAAGTGTGAAATCTTCCGAAGCCAAGACCAATATCTTCCGAAGCCAAAGATGAAGTCTTCTGAAGCTTCAAAGAAAAAGTCTTTCGAAGCCAACACTTGAAGACAAATTTCTTCCAAAAACTTTTAGTATACATGCTTTATCTGATCTACTTTACATAAAGCTGGACCCCTTTCCGCTGTAACTTTGTAAAGTCACCAACTTGCATGAGTTGGTGAAAAGGTCCACGCTTTTAGTAACTATACATTAAGATCTTGAGTTTGTAACTTTCTACTTCATGTACTTTATTCTTTTTGTAATATATTAGGATGTGAGCTATGGCATGTCATAGTCACAAGTCAAAAGGCAATCTTCCTTTTGACTCTACAATTGATTTTGTGTTGTGTCTAGTCAATTGTATCCAGCTGGCCTTCAAAGTATGGACGGCTGTAGGATATAGTATATGTATCTCAAGTACTTGTAACTTTCCTTTATGCTTTATAACACTTGTAAAAGAACTTGAGAAGGCAATATAATACAATCTTGAGAAACCATCTCCTTGTGTATTTTGCTATCTTGTGCTGTCTCTTATTTACCTGTGTTCTTTGTATCATCTCTTGTGGTTAATCCAGTCTCACTGTTTGATTATTCTAGTTAATCTCCTCTTTGTGTCGTTGTGTTGTAAGTGACCACCTTTCACCAATCCTTCAGTTCCTAACATACCATTAATTTTAGAAAACCGTAACAATTACTGTAGATTTCTCAGACTAATAAATGGGAACCCCCAAATCATCAAAAAGTTAAGGTGATATGATTTCTAATAACCATCTCTAGTTCATTACCATGAATTTATTATGGAGACCGGCATCGTGAATAAAAGCTGATCATACGTTTTTTCAATCGTGAATAACAATCACAACTACAAACCATAAATTTTATAACTTCCCGTTCAAATGTAGATGCTACCCATCAAAAGTTTTCCCAAGACCACCATAAAATTAACATAACATATATCACACCATTAGTTCATCACAAATTACATAACTTTCATCTAATTAGGATGATAATAAGAGTTTAGCTTATAATGAGCTTGAACATAACAACAGAAAACAAAGAAGATAAATAAGAAAACATTGGTGAAATGGAACAATCAATCCGGTGATTCACAATGGATGGTGTTTGGCCAATCTCGAACATCTTCCAAGTGTTGTATGCACCTCCCAAACCCCAAATAGTCTTGAAGACTTGATTCCTGAGAGAATTCCACAGAGTAACTCTCCACCAAAAGCTTGCCAAAATGTTGAACTTAGGCCTCTAAGTGTTTAAGCACGGCCCTATGCCTAAAAGGCACATCCCCATGCTAGTACAATGCTTACGAAAGTTGGTCGGCTCATACATGCAGGTTGTGTCGGGCATGACCCCGTGTTCAATAGGGCACTGTGTCGTGTTGGAGGTGGGGCACGACCTAGTGCCTTATGGGGCATGACCTCGTGCCTTATGGGGAATGGCCCTATTCTTGCTTTTAGGGGACAATACTTTTTGTCCTGTTAGATGTCCACACACGGGGGTGTGTCAATTTAGCATAGGAGTGTGATTCAGGCAAGGCTTGGGAGCGTGCTTAATGAGGCACGACCCGATGCTAGGACTCCAAAGCTCGGATTACTTAAATTTCTTGTTAAATATGCTTCTTTAGTCCAACTTGCCCTTTTAAACACCTACAAACACAATTTAATATTTTTAAGTACATAATCATCATTTTAAAGAAGATATTGAGGAATAATTGATGTGCTTTTGATAGGATATTTATGTATAATTTAGAGCACATCAAACATCCCCACACTTAAACATTGCTTGTTGTCAAGCAAAAATCACTTAAAATGACAAATCCACCAAAAACCAAATAAATCAAACAATAAACATGTTCTTCGGGAAATACGCAAGCAAATATTATTTCATCCAAATATAAACATTTTAAGTATGAGTAAAATGATATCAAAGCAAGCAATAGATTAGTTAGTAAAGATTATTATCATGTAAAAATCCACACTTCTCACAAGTTTCACTCACACTCGGCTAAATATATGGAGTCATAGTTAATATGACTAATGCACTCGATTGCCTAGTATGAATATGTGTGAAATCATATACTTGTTAAGGGATCAAATCTCCACCTACTTTGATATTTACTTGCATAAATCATTAGGTCTTTGATGGGTTGTAACTTGGCTTGGGCTCGGATATGGAATATTTGGAGAAAGTGGCTAATTGCTAAAGATGACGGTCTTGGCTTATTTTTCTAACATAAACTACAATAAAACCAATAAAGGGCTCCCTATACAATACTTTCAAGTTAGAAGGGGTATGCTAGCTCGAGGTCTCGTTTAAGGTCAGATTGTCAAGACCGTATTTTGCTTTCAAAAACCATACTTTGTCTTTTACCCAAAGATACATAAAACTTTCCTTTCTTAATGATCGTTCGGCTTGAAGCCTATAGCACCCAATCGGATCAGTTCTGTGTACTCGTATTGGGACTCTGTTTGGTTCTTTTTGCATTTTCCATTGTGGGACCAATTTCCACAATTCGGGCATCTTTCGTATCTTTTCACCCGTCTCTTTATAGCACTTGTTAAAATCCCGCAAAATGGCGGAACTTGTTCCTTTCTTCTCCATTTCTTTCTTGCATCGAACATGAAATTGAAAATTTGTTCATGGAGTTCCGGCAGAAGTTGCGTGGTGAAAGCAACAAATCAAATTAAAATCAAAAGAATTCATTCCAGTTCTTTTAGGTCTGTCGGTAAAAGACCAAATTTCTCTCTCTTTCTCTCTCTATCTCTCTCTCTCTTTTTATAAGCCAAAGACGTGTGTTTAACGAAAACCAGGTTTTGTTGAAGGCTTTTTGGTTAACTGACTTGGTAGATCGGGTGTTTGAGAATAAAAACGTTTAAGCTCAACAGGGTTAACTAAGGTTGACGTGCGGGTAAGAAAAAATAAAAGAAAATGGTTAGGGCTTGAATGGTTAAGGTTTCTTAATGCCTAACTCATTTTTATGCAACAAATACTAATTAAGATCTTGAAATGTATACCCAAAGCAAGTTCTAATTACACATATCGTAAGGCACCCTTAATTAAATCTGGAATGAAAGTAGAATTGCAAATTGTTAAAGCTGTTTAAGGCTCAAAAATAAACTCACATACGGATGGAATTGGGTAAAAGTGTTTCAATTTACATGATAAAATATTTTTACTAGATTATTGCTTTTAAGGAATCACGAAAAACATTTTCAAGTTAATTTGGATGTCATTTAATTTACTTATTTATTTCCCAAAAACGTATATTTATAATTTGGTTTATCAAAAATTGTTTTTAATTTTTGGTTTCTTGTCACAAAAATAATTGTTAAGTGATCTTTTATAGAATTTTTTATATTTGGACCTTTTTAGCAAAGTCAAATGCATTACCCCCATCCCCACACTTAAAATTCACATTGTCCTCAATGTGATTAATATAATATATTAAGACTAAAAAAGGGTAATAAAATATTGCCCCTAAAATGATGAGTTCGTCAGTTGTGTTTGGTTGCCCCCGGGTGAGAGAATCCTCAGGATCACCTAAAATGTCCTTAATTTATTAAAAGCATTGAAATCCTAAACACAAAATAGAAATTAAAATGAGATAATTTAAAAGATACATTGGCACAAAACAACTGTGCCTGGGCCTTGAAAGTGATACGGTTTTCAAGGGCTTTGTGGCGGGATATCCCCCCACTCATGATACATTCGGTTCCTAATGTAAGTGACATCATTGCTCAGGTCATCACCTCGGGAATGCAGATTTTCGAATCGGTTGAAGGCTTGTTGGGCATATTCAAATGATCTCCTTACATGGTCACTGGTGGTTTGGATTGATTCATACAGGTCTAACATGGTTGGGAATTCTCTAGTGCATGAACTTGAGGATCCGGCTCCGGCTCCTTCCGGTTGTATCGGCATGTCAAGTTCCATGATGATTTCTTTGGGATCCGCTTCGTCCCAGATTTGTTCTTTTTTATCCATAAATCTTAGCTGCCCATTGGGTAGGTTTGTCACTATGTCATGCAAATGCTCAGGCCTAACAGTCCTGGTACCACTCCTTTAGTTCCGTCGGTGCTACACCCATAACTCTCGTATAGGTTCAGAATCTAGCTTCCTCCAACCCTAGGTGTTGGAGCACCTACGATCGCATTCCTAGAAAACATATTACAAAACAAATACCCATATTACATGGCAATTGATTAACCATACAATATAAAATGAACAAGTCCCTCAAATTAACAACTCCCTCACTTTGACCACAAGCTGTTATGGAATGGCTAAGTAACTGATGTATTTATCGCAACAACAGGTCTCGTATTTGGTTTCTCTTGGTTTGACTCGAGTTGAAACCGCCTATTCCATTTTTTTCCCAAAATGTTCTCCGCATGGCCACTTTCCACGTCTGGAAAGGTATGGTATGCTGGCATTCCTGATATCGCTTCCTCCTCCACTTCTTGTTCCATATCGATACCGAGATATACACCGAACAAGGCAATCGATGTCTTACGCCAATGACCACAAAGCCTAAATGAAACTGCATTCTTATCCCAAGGGTCAGAGTCTTTCATGCTAAATCTAAAATATGCTAAAAAATCAAGAGTTAGTTCATAAAAAGAAGGTTTGTTTTATGCAAACAGACGCTTCCACTAAATACTCAATAAATTATTATATCTTTCGAGCTGTCTGACAAGCACTAGTGTTTCTTCATTTGCTTGCAGGTGGGATCTTTCGACCCTTTGTAATAGTCTTTGAAGTTTATGAGGACACCATCTCTCACGGCCCCCTTCAACTTGCAAATAAGAATGATCCATGGTCCTGAAATTTGAGAAATAAGTTAAACTATACAAAACAAATTTCTAGAATGGTTTCATGACATTGGTGATAATCATGGGTTTCACAAGACATAATACTCAAATCATTCAACTCAGGTTTTAAAAACAATTAAAATTTGACATCCAAGAAAAAATTTGTTAAACATGGGGCTGCGTCTTGTGAAACGTGGGGGTGCGGTTGTTAATTTGAGCACGTGTGGTTTTGTTTGTAAACCTTTGATTAAGCATGGTTCTAACATTTTCTTGCTTGAAAAACCAAAGATTATATGTTTAGCATTTTAATCACTTGTTAATAATTCAAAATACTCAAAATATATACAATGTTTAACAATACTTATGAATTCTTGTAACTTGAACATGATGAACAATGATTTCACCACTAATTATGAAGATAATCTTTTGAAGAATAAAAGAAACATAATAGTAACTCACTAAATATACTAATTAACACTAATCTTCTTCAAGAAGAAAGATGAACAAGAGGGTTTAAAGCATTCAGCATTCCATAATACGTTTAAGTACAAGTCTTTACATATAATTGCTAGGGCTTTGGTGATTAAGAGACCTAATCACCTAACTACATGTAAATGAGTTTTACAATCATAAGAATTAACAAACTAACCTCTTGATCAATATCCTTGAAAGACTTCTCGAGAAATTAAAAGAAAAATTAAAAGAATGGTGAAAATGGAAGAGGATTCGAAGATTGCAGGTAATGAGCTCGTTTTTAACATGCAAAATTGAAGTGGAACAAAACAAAAGGCTAAAAAATGTCAGATTGTGTCATTCTTTGTCGAGCACAGGGTCATGCTTCGTGAGACATGGGGCAGTCCTTACCTTATGCTGCGCGGTTTTAGTTTTTCGTTGTTCCATTTTTCAGTTTCGCGCATTAGGCAATTTACCGGTTAAGTTTGATCACTTCCAAATCATCAAAAAAGATATGAAAATAGTCCTAAATTTAAGTAACACAACAAAAATTGACAATTACATTTCCTAAGGTTCTACGATTACATGATATGTTAAAAGTTGAGAATTTGAAACTGCCAAACAAGACTCCTTAATGTGCAACAACACACCTAGCATATCATGAAATACTTATAGAACAAGCCTCCACACATTTCATGTGGAAGAGTCAAGATGGGATAGTGAGAAGTGCGGTTGCTTAGTTCTGCAAGCTGATGGTTATTGGAAACGAGTTCCTCGCCCATTTCTTGGACTTTTTGGATAAGTTCAGCTAGGCATTAGGATGCAACGAGGTTCATCTCAGTCATATGCTTGATTAACTCATGCAGCTTGAAGAAGTATTCTTGAGTCGTTAGCTCTCATGTTTTAGAATGTGGTTTCTTCGCAGGATTAAAGCTTGAACTTTCGTGACTTGATTCTTTCATGTTTTTAGATGTTTTTAATCAGGTATGGGTGTGATGAAAGAGTGGAACAAGTGTGGTATTTATATGCAGGTAGTGAAAGTTGAATACGTGGGCGTGCTTGGCCAGGAACGGCCCCGTGTTTGTAAGAAAATGTCTTAAATTCGACCTGCAACCTTCCAAAGTCGTTAGTGGAGATCGTGGAAACTTTTTGTCAGAGGCACAAGGGCGTGCTTCATGAATGACCCCGTGATTGTGCTTGAGAGGTCCTAAGAAATTTAAAAAAAAAGGAAAAATCTATGTACAAGCGCCGTGTTTAAGTTTCGGGTCTTCGGCGCGACCCTTCCCGACACTTAGTGTTCGTTGGGGCGGAGGTGTAATTCCTTCGAGAGAATCTTGGTTGGTCCATCATTATACGGCTTCAAACAATTACCATTTACTTTGAAACTTAAACCGTCATGGTTGTCGATTCAATGGCACCATTCAGAAACATGTTTTTATCGTGTAAGGTCTAGACCAACGATACTTCAGTTTTCCAGGAAACAAGCGCAAAAGAGAATTATACAGTAAGACACGTTCTTCCATATGAAATCGTTTTGTTTCTTTAATCGTGCATTGTGGAATTTCCTTGTCTTTTCTTTGTAAACCCTAGCGTTTTCATATGTTTGTTCTCTCAATTCCCTTAATTCATGAATTTGTAGGAATCGGTTCTATCCTGCAAGGTCTTGGTCTAAGTTTGCTGCTTTAAGTGCCCAAAAAGGTTTATGCTCTAGTTCCAGAGGTAGATGACATGACTTCCCAAAAACTAGTATGAACGGTGTTGTGCCTATAGAAGTCTTATAGGCTGTTCGAAAAGCCCATAGTGCATTATCTAGCTTGTTAGACCAGTCCTTATGGTTTTGACCTATAGGTTTCTCAACGATTCGTTTGATTCCTTAGTTAGTCACTTTGGCTTGCCCATTCGCTTGTGGGTGTTATGCAATTGTAAAGCGATGGTGCATTCTATGACGGGCCATTGCTCGTTCGAGCTGTTAGTTACAGAAATGTGTTCCTCGGTTACTAATTAAAGCCTTAGAGACACTGAAATGAGAAAATAGTTTCCTAAGGAATCTGACAATGTTTCTGGCATCATTGGTATGTAGGGCTTGAGCTTTAGCCCTTTCTGAAACGTAATCGACCACTACCAAGATGTAACGATTGCCAAATGACATCGGGAATGGCGCCATGAAATCAATACCCCATACATCAAATACCTCGCATACTTGATCTGATTTATGAGGCATTTCATCCTGTGTTGAGATATTGGTTGCTCTTTGACATGTATCATTGGTGCGTACCATGTTATGAGAATTTTTGAAGATCGTAGGCTAATAAAATCCAGAGTCAAATACTTTCTTAGCTATGAGGATTCCTCCGTGTGTCCTCCTATGGCTCCTTCATGATAATGCCTTAGAATCTCTTCCGCTTCACTTCCGTATACGCATCTTCGAACAAGTTGATCTGCACCGATTCTGAATAGATACGGGTCCTCCCAATAGTAATAATTTATATCAGTAAAGAATTTCTTCTTTTGCTGATAGGTCATTGCCTTGAGAAGGATTCCACTTGCCAAGTAATTTGTGAAATCAGCAAACCAAGGATGTTCATTGATTGAAGATTGAATGTGCATAAGGAATTCATGAGGGAAATTATCGTTTATTGTGGATCCCTCAGTCTGTGAATGACTTGAATCTTCAAGAAGCGAGAGATAATCGTCAGCCAAATATTCTACTCCTTTCTTATCATGAATTTCTATGTCAAATTCTTGAAGTAGAAGTATCCAACGAAACAATCTCTACTTTGTATCTTGTTGTTAAATAGATAACGAAGGGCTGCATGATCGGTGTTAACGATTGTTTTTGAAAGGATTTGATATGAGTGAAAATTTTCAAATGCTAAAACTACAGCGAGAAGCTCTTTCTCGGTGGTGGTGTAGTTTTCTTATACATCATTCAAAGTTTGGCTCGTATAGTGAATCGGGTGGAATTGTTTGTTTTTCCTTTGTCCTAATCCAGCTCCTACTACGAAATCGCATGTGTCGCACATGAGTTCAAATGGTAGTGTCCAATGTGGGGAAGCCATGATCGGTGTGGTTACCAATCTATCTTTGAGTAATTGAATACACTGATGCACTCATCGGAAAATACGATTTGTGAGTCTTCTCAAGAAGTTGAGTCATCGGTCGAGCGTTTTGAGAAATCTTTGATGAAATGATGGTAGAATCCTACATAACCTAAGAAACTTCTGATATCTTTCACGGTCGTGGGATGTGGAAGTTTGGAAATAGGGTCGACTTTGGCTGATCGATTTCAAGGCCTACTCGAGAGATCTTATGTCCTAATACTATTCCTTCGGTAAGTATGAAGTGGAATTTTTTCCAATTTAAAACAAGGTTAGAATCTTCACATCTGACCAACAACTTTTCCAGATTTTCAAGACATTGTTCAAAGGAGTTTCCAAAGATAGAGAAGTCATCCATAAAAACTTCCATTGAGTGTTTGATCATGTCATGAAAGATTGCTACCATGTATCTTTGAAATGTAGCAGGAGCATTACACAATCCAAAGGGCATTTGCCGATAAGCAAACGTGCCATATGGACAGGTGAATGTCGTTTTCTCTTGATCCTCGGGAGCAATAGGAATTTAAAAATATCCTAAGAAACCATCCAGGAAACAATAGAACATTTTTCTGGATAATCTCTCAAGCATTTGGTCGATTAAAGGAAGAAGGAAGTGATCTTTCCTTGTGGCGTCATTAAGTTTGCGATAATCGATGCAAACTCTCCATCCTGTAACTGTACGAGTGGTCATTCTCCATCCTGGAACAACTTGGACGGGACTGACCCAAGGTGAATCAGAAATAGGGTAAATCAAACCGGCATCTAGCAGTTTGATTACTTTTGTCTTCACCACCTCTTTCATGCTCGGGTTTAGACATCTTTGAGGTTGAATAACGGATTTGAAGTTCTCCTCCATCAGTATCTTGTGAGTTCAAAATGATTGATTGATTCCCTTGATGTCCATGATTTTCCATTCAATTGCTCATTTATGTGCCTTCACCACATTGAGAAACTGTTCTTCTCATCTATGGATAAGGCGAATGAGATAATGACTGGAAGTTGAGATGTGTTTTTAAGAAAAGCGTATTCGAGATGAGACGGATGTTCTTTGAGCTTTAAAACTTAAGGGTCTTTAATAGAAGGTTTGGCTTTAGGTTCTAGCTCTTGTTCAATGATCTTAAAAGCTTCTTGATGAGACGATGTTTCATCAACTACTAGTTTTGGAATGGTTTGATTCTCGCAGATGGGTTGGTGATTTGGACTTCTATTAATTGAGTGTTTCAAGCTTCATTTTGAAGAGATCCCCTTAAATCATATCTTATAATTGAATTGCAAACATCAATGTAATAGTGTGAGTGATCATGATGTTGAAGGTGTTTCATCGATTGACCTATATCGAAAGTTACTTCCTCCTTGTCCACTCGAAGTGTGAGTTTTCCAGTGCAAATATATCAATGAAGGCTCGAGCAATCGCTAAGAAAGGTTGACCTAGGATAAGAGGAACATTCTTATCCTCATCCATGTCAAGGATCACAAAACTAGTGGGAAATACGAATTTTCAATGATGTCCCTCGGATATTTGACACAACAGTCAGCTAATTGGATGATAAGGCGGGTAGGTCTAGGTTCACCTAAGTTTAACTTTTCAAAAACTGCATAAGGCATAAGGTTAATGCTAGCACCTAAATCAGCTAACACGTTACAAACAGAAAGATTTCCTATTAGGCAAGGTATAGTAAAGCTTCCTGGATCAGTCATCTTTTGAGGTAGTTTGTTTTGAAGAACTGCAGAGCATTCCTCATTCAAAACTACGTGTGATAACTCTTCCAGTTTCTTTTTGTTTGACAAAACACCCTTCAAAAGCTTAGCATAATTTGGCATTTGGGCTAAGGCTTCCACCAATGGCGGATTGATATGGATTTGTTTGAACAACCCCAAGAATTTTCCATATTGTGCCTCTATTAGTTGTTGTTTCAAACGACCTGGATATGGAGTTGGTGGAACATAGGTGGTGGTGGTACGTATTTCTTGGTTTGTTCTTCAACAACAGGTTGCTTATCACTTACATTGCTTGGAGTTTCAGCTTCTACTTCTTCAAGGATGGGTTGCAAAGTAGGTGCATCACCTTGAGTGGTTTTGCCACTCTTGGTGGTGATGGCTTTGACTTGAGCATTAGGGTTGGTAAGAGTATTGCTAGGAAGAGTACCTTGGGGTCTTTCAGATAGTTGTTATGCTATCTCGCCTACTTGGTGCACTATGGTTTGCAGTGATGCTTTGTTGCTTTTAATGTCAGCCTCATTTCTTTGGAACCTCTCCTCATTTCTTCGATCAGATTTCCGGATGTACTCATTTGTGTCTTGTGTGGCTAACAACAATTGTTGCAGTAAGTATTCCATTGATGATGCTCCACGGTCTTGATTACTACTACTTGGACCTTTGTATGATGGTTTCTGTTGTTGGTAAGGTCGCCTTTGGTTAAATATTGATGATGATTGGTTGTTACAAATATCTATGTAGTTCGAGTTGCTTCTCCAATTTGAGTTGTTGTTATATGAGTTACTTGGACCTCCTACATAGTTAACATCTTCAACCATCATAATGCCTTGTCGGCATTCACTCATCTTGTGTGAATTTCCGCAGGTGTTGCATCGTGTTGGAGTTTTCTTTAGCTCGGCTTGCAATTGTTCGAATCGTTTGGTTAGAGCTTCTAATTGGGCTGCAATTAGGGTTTCAGAGTCTACTTGATGAATACCTTTAGAACTGGTTTTGTTCTTAAGGGATTGTAAGCAAAGCTCTTCTTAGCTGCTTTTTCTAGGCTTGGTATGTCTCTGTTGGAATGACACTTCCAAAATTTCCTCCTGCACTTTGGTCTATATTTTGTTTGTGTGCTTCGCTGATTGCATTGTAAAAGGTTTGACACTGCAGCCACAGATCAAGTCTGTGATGTGGGCATCTCCGAAGGAGACTTTTGTATCTCTCCCATGTTACGTGCAATGATTCATCATCGTCTTGGCGGAAGCTTGTGATGCTGCTTATCAGTTTGGTAGTGCGATCGGGTGGAAAATATTTCAAAAGGAATTGTTCAGCCATTTCCGCCCATGTAGTGATGGAACCAAGTGGAAGCGAATCAAGCCAGTCAATGGCTCGGCTCAAAGTGAAAATGGAAAAGTCTTAGTCGAATCGTGTCGTCTGAATAGTTATTGATTTTGAATTCTGCACATATACGAAGGATTCGTGAGATGTGAGCATTAGGATCTTCATCTTGCAATCCATGGAACTAAACAGAGTTTTCAATGAGTTGAATGATACTAGACTTAATCTCGAAATTGTTGGCTGCTATTGCTCGTTGGACAACACTAGACTCATAACCATCAATTGACGGTATGGCATAGTGCATCATCTTCATTTCCTCGTCTTGGTTAGCCATGTCTTTTTCGAATGGTGTACCTTCCAAAATGTCTTCTTCAATGATTGGAGCTTCTTGTTGTGTTCTTTCACATAATCTTTGATGGAAAAGTTGCTTGGGTTCTGAGAAAGGCGAAACAAGTTCAGGGCTAAACGAGTCGGATACACACTAAATTAAGGAAGCATAAACTAACTAAGGCTTCGAATGAATCAAGCAATTATAACTAATCTAGCAATTATAACTAATCTAGCTAAGCCAAACTATATACCAAAAATTAAATAGAATTGAACAAAATATATAAACAAGATATACACAAAAGAGTCAAAAATTTAGATTGTTTTTCAAACTACCATGTGTCCCCGGTAACGGTGCCAAAAACTTGTTGCGATGCGGAATGTATATATTTTGATAAGAATTTTTCGCAAAGATTTGTTTTAATTGGTTATTACAAATACTAAATGTAACATCCGTCGAATTTCAAAATTATGAAACCTAACCCGAAATCACTTTAAACTTTCATACGATGGAAATTTTAATATTTAAATTTTTGTTATTTATTTTATTGAATCAAACGCGTTAAATGTGCAATTTAAGCAATATTGAAAATTGGTTTATTCATTTTATCATTTAAACAAAGAATAATAATTTATTTATTTATAAATAAATCTTTTTCATAAAAAATAAATCTTTATTTATCATTTTCCAATAAATAACTAAATGAAAAAGACTTATTAAAACTTATAAAGTTATAAAATGAATTTTAATAAACTTATAAAGTAAAAAATGTTATAAAAGTTATAAAGATTTTATAAGAAAATAAATTGTAATTATTGTTTTATCTATTTTTTATTTAATCTTATATTTATTTTAAAATCATAACCGCCTTTTAAAAGACTTATAAATCACCATTAACACCATTCATAACCTTCTCCTAACCATAAGTATAAAAGCAAGGCTTAGGCCTCACTTTTTATTTGTTCATTCTCTAAAGATCTCACTATCATATCTTTCTTTCATCCATTGGTATGATCAATTTGAAGAATTTTATTTTACAAGAAATTTCAAGAATTTTAATACTAAGGTAATCTTTTATTGCTTTTATATTATACATTTTAATCTTCCTAACATCCAATTGTACTCATGACTTTATGTTCTTACTATTGTTCTTTCTTCTACCAAATCTCTTTTTATTTTAATCACATCATTTGATCATTAACATTTTAATAATCAATAACCTTATAACAATCACTAACATTCCTAAATCAAGCTAACAACACACTAACATAAACAAAGAATCTCATTTGCATATGGACGGCTATGCCGCCGCATTCAGTTATTCACAAGATTATTGTTTTAATGATGGCTATGCCAAAGTCTTAGAATATTTTTATAACTCAAATGATGACTAATATACCATGTATTGACATAATAAAATGTTCTAACCCGTTTCATACTTTAATGATTTTAAAAGTGCACATAAGTGCCTTATTACAATTCTGGCAGAATAAAATCTTATTTTAATCGACCAAAACTTGATGATAAAAAATAAATTTGAGTAACTCACACTCCAATTTTAAGTTCTTTGAATTACTTTTCAACGACGGTTTATACGTCTTCAAAATCAATCGGACGACTCAACAATAGCCTTCATAAAATAAGTACGCATTTTCAGCACCTTCTGTCTTGTGCTGCTTGTTTGACCTATTTAAAGATCTTTTCATAAAATTATTTCTGAATAAAAGTTGTCTGGGAGACTTTCAACTAATCAAGTATAATTTTTTGTAATTTTATGAAACCTTTTTCTATTTTTAAAACCTATTCAAACACATACCAAACATTCTGTCCAAAATCTAAAATTGATACAATAATCCTTTTTCAATTTACCCTTCGTTTTTAGCATTCTTTAAACGTCCTAATTTCTTGTAATGAATTTCAACCTCAAGTTATTGTTGTTTTTATCATTTAGGACATCACCTTTGACTCTTGATATTCAAGTTTTCTTATGTACTCTACAACCACCACTATACTTGTGAGTTTTTCATGTGAGTGTTTCTATACCCCTTTTTATATTTTCACACTTTGGGGTGAAACATGTTACCTTATAATCGTTGCACTTGTAAAATGTTTGATTCTTTTAAACTTATGGCAATTCACTTGTATGTTGTGGTTAGTTGATCTTTGTAGGTACCATGTAATGTCGATTATATGTACAACCATTAACTATTGCTAGCCTGGCAACATCATAGATCTATGGGCCTGACAAGCCTGCTTGGTTGATCCAAGTACACTTAGCTAATCGTATATACTTGTAAACGTTTAAGACTTGTAAAACTGTCAACGTTTGATTGTGCATTCAGTCTTACATCCCTAGTTACTTTGTTCACTAATCTATGACATGAATTGCCATCTTTTATATATTTATGTATTTAAAACTATAGAAATCTCACCAACATTATTGTTAACACTTTATTTTTAACATGTTTCAGGT
Source organism: Flaveria trinervia (assembly GCA_025506515.1). Taxonomy (NCBI): domain Eukaryota; kingdom Viridiplantae; phylum Streptophyta; class Magnoliopsida; order Asterales; family Asteraceae; genus Flaveria; species Flaveria trinervia. Next base: position 53,850,481 of record CM046449.1, on the reverse strand, counting down.
TTAATACTTGAGGTTTCTCTTCGTGCTCATATAAGACTTGGACCTAGTTTAACTAAATATGTTATTTCTTTGTTTGAATCTTTTGTATTGTATGGACTAATTTGTCTTGTAATGTTCAATGATTAATGATATTTAATATTATTTCAACTTAATTAGTTCCATGTGCTATGAACAATCGTTTCACATTCATCCGCCCTGATGATTCTGCCGTCGGTCGGGGTGTGACAGATTGGTATCAAAGCCATGGTTATAAGGAATTAGGTTATTAGAAATGAAATGACCTAGACTATAACTAAGTACCATTACACATGTGTCCTCTTATGTATTTTATATTCATAGATAGGATTTTATGTGCCTTATGTGTTTATAATTGATTATGTGATTATATTCCTTATGTGCTTATTCTTATACTTTGAATCTTACAATGCACACACAAACCTTAAATCATATTCTAAGGCATTAGGTGCCTAAATCAAATGGTTTTCAAAATGAGTTTTGAATTGCTATTTGTGGTTTTCAAGTCTCGTCAAAGTCAATGTCCTATAACTTGAAACATGTAATGCTGGAAGAGCGTGATGCCTGTATCTCGAGGTGTTTTGTCTAGGAATGGTATTCATATAAATCCAAATCAACCGATGGATCTGTTTATCTTACCTGGGAACCCTTGGGGTGAGTGTCCGCTTATAGGTACACATGTCTTCATTAAGGTTGTAGTTGGCCTAATACTTTGATAAGTCAACGTAATGCTTTGCTTTGTAAACCGAACGTTACACCCAAAACATCTTGTTACTTTAAATCGTTTTATCATTGATCTTGTCTTTTGGATCTTAAAACTCACTACCTGATTCTCTTAACGACCCTTAATAATCTTTTTTTGAATGTCTTCCCTTCCAAACCGCACTTATTCTACAACCTCATCTCAATGTTACTTTTATTCTGAACTGAACTACTAGTCTTAACAAACACGATTCACGTATCAAATTTAACTAATGCAACTTTGAAACCTCAATGACATAAGTAAACAAAAATCAATCATCTAGAACCCTGTTAAAGTTATTTGCTTAAGAAACTCCTATGAATTCATATCCCATCCAAAAGTGTCCTGAATATATTTCTCATGCTCGTTAAGCTGAGTCTCGTGTTGATCTAAAACATGGTGTTGTGTCAAAACCTTCCTAATCTTGAACTGCTTGACATGTAAAAGCCTATCAATTGAAATTCTAAATTAATAATCTTGCACCCTTTTGCCAAAAAACACATGAAACCATGAATTATGAAATTTAACAAACTTAAGCATAACAAAAACATCATAATTAAACTTATTGAATTTAAGCACTCCCAAGAGTTCACTTGCGAACGTGAAATGAAATCCAAGTCTCCTCGTATCCTCAAAATTAGTCTTCTCGAGATTAATTTTCGGGACGAAATTCCCTAAAGTAGGGGAGACTGTAACATCCGTCGAATTTCAAAATTATGAAACCAAACCCGAACTCACTTTAAACTTTCATACGATAGAAATTTTAATATTTAAAATTTTTATTATTATTTTATTGAATCAAACGCGTTAAATGTGCAATTTAACCAATATTGAAAATTATTTTATTCATTTTATCATTTAAACAAAGAATAATAATTTATTTATTTTATAAATAAATATTTTTCATAAAAATATAAATCTTTATTTATCATTTTATAATAAATAAGTATATGGAAAAAACTTATTAAAACTTATAAAGTTATAAAATGAATTTTAATAAACTTATAAAGTTAAAATCTTATAAAGTTATAAATATTTTATAAGAAAATAAATTGTAATTATTCTTTTATATATTTTTTATTTAATCTTATATTTATTTCAAAATCATAACCTCCTTTTAAAAAACTTATAAATCACCATTAATATCATTCATAACCTGCTCCCAACCTCAACTATAAAAGGAAGGCTTAGGCCTCACTTTTTATTTTCTCATTCTCTAAAAATCTCACTATCATATCTTTCTTTCATCAATTCGTTATGATCAATTTGAAGAATTTTATTTTACAAGAAATTTTAAGAATTCTTAATACTAAGGTAATCTTTTAATGCTTTTATATTATACATTTTAATCATCCTAACATCCAATTGTTCTCATGACTTTATGTTCTTACTATTGTTTTTTTTTCTATCAAATCTCTTTTTATTTTAATCATAATCATTTGATCATTAACATTTTTAATAATCAATAACCTTATAACAATCACTAACATTCCTAAATCAAGCTAATAACACACTAACATAAACAAAGAATCCCGTTTGCATATGGACAGCTATGTCACCGCATTCGGTTATTCCACAAGATTATTGTTCTAAATGATGGCTATGCCAAAGTCTTAGAATATTTTTATAACTCAAATGAAGACTAATATACCATATATTGACATTATAAAATGTTCTAACCCATTTCATTCTTTAATTATTTTAGAAGTACACATAAATGCCTTATTAGATTTCTGGCAGAATATAATCTTATTTTAACCGACCATAACTTGATCATAACAAAATAAATTTGAGTAACCTCAGACTCCAATTTTAAGTTCTTTGAATTATCTTTTCAATGACGGTTTGTACGTCTTCAAACTCAATTGGACGACTCAACAATAGCCTTCACAAGATAAGTCCGCATTTCAGCATCTTCTGTCTTGTGCTGCTTGTTTGACCTATTTAAAGATCTTTTCATAAAATTATTTCTGAATGAAAGTTTTTCGGAAGACTATGAATTAATCAAGTATAGATTTTTATAAATTTATGAAACCATTTTCTATTTTTAAAACCTGTTCAAACACATACCAAACATTCTGTCCAAAATCTAAAATTGATGCCATAATCCTTTTTCAATCTACCCTTCGTTTTTAGAATTCTTTAAACGTCCTAATTTCTTGTAATGAATTCCAACCTCAAGTTATTTTTCTTTTTATCATTTTGGACATCACCTTTGACTCTTGACATTCGAGTTTTCTTATGTACTCTACAACCACCACTATACTTGTGAGTTTTCCATATGAGTATTTCTATACCCCTTTTTCATATTTTCACACTTTGGGATGAAACACGTTACCTTATAATCGTTGCACTTATAAAACGTTTGATTCTTTTAAAATTATGGCAATTGACTTGTATGTTGTGGTTAGTTGATCTTTGTAGCTACCATATAATGTTGATTATATGTACAATCATTAACTATTGCCAGCCAGACGACGTCATAGATCTGTGGGCCTGACAAGCCTGCTTGGTTGATCCAAGTACATTTAGCTAATCGTATATACTTGTAAACTTTTGAGACTTGTAAAACTGTCAAGGTTTGATTGTGCATTCTGTCTTACATCCCTAGTTACTTTGTTCACTAATCTATGACATGAATTGCCATCTTTTATATATTTATGTATTGAAAACTATAGAAATCTCACCAACATTATTGTTGACCCTTTATTTTTAACATGTTTCATGTTTAATACTTGAGGTTTCTCTTCGTGCTCATATAAGACTTGGACCTAGTTTCACTAAATATGTTATTTCTTTGTTTGAAGCTTTTGTATTGTATGGACTTATTTGTCTTGTAATGTTCAATGATTAATGATATTAATATTATCTTAACTTAATTAGTTCCATGTGCTATGAACAATCGTTTCACATTCGTTCGCCCCGTTGATTCCGTCGTCGGTCGGGGTGTGACACTAAACCACACACACAAAAGGCAAGTATACATGTCGTGTGATAATATGGTGTTGGTAAGAACCAAGTATCAATCCATGGACACACCTAGCCTACTCAACAATCTTTAAGTTTTGACTATCAGATTCGGTTTTTGTTTGAGAAAATGATAATTTGTATTGATAACATTTTAGCGTTTAAAAACAATAATAAAAATAAAGTAAACTAAAATTGAAGCGTTTGGATTTAAAACCAGGGAATAAAGGTTATCATCCTTGTATGACAGTCGTAATTACAAACCACAAACTTTATAAATTCCCATTCAAATGTAGATGCTACCTATCAAAAGTTTTGCCAAAACCACCATAACATTAACATAACATATATCACACCATTAGTTCATCAAAAATTACATAAGTTTCATTCAATTAGGATGATAATAAGAGTTTAGCTCATAATGAGGTTGAAAATAACAATAGATAACAAAGAAGATAGATACGAAATCTTCGGTGAAATGGAACAATCAAACTATTTATCCACAATGGATGGTGTTTGGCCAATCCCGAGCTTCTTCCAGGTATTGTATGCACCTCCCGAACCTCCAAATAGTCTTCAAGACTTGATTCCCAAGAGAATTCTGCAGAGTAACTTTCCCACCAAAAGCTTGCTAAAATGTTGAACTTACACCTCTATTTATAGGCTTTCTGGAGTGTTTAAGCACGACCCCGGGACCTAAAAGGCACGGCCCCATACTAGTACAATGATTATGGAAGTTGGTCGGCTCGTACGTGCAGGTGTGTCAGGTACGACCCCGTGTTCAATGGGGCACGACCCCGTGTTGGAGGTGGGGAAAGGCCCCATGCTTGCTTTAGGGAATAGTAATTTTTGTCCTATTAGATGTCCAAACACGAGGGTGTGTTAATTTAGCACGGGGGTGTGTTTCACGCAAGGCATGTGGGCGTGCTTAATGAGGCACGACCCCATGCTTAGACTCCAAAGCTTGGATTACTTCAATATCCTGTCAAATAGGCTTCTTTTGTCAAACTTGCCCTTTTAAACACCTGTAAACACAATTTAATATTTTTAAATACATGCTCATCATTTTAAAGGAGATATTGAGGAATAATTTATATGCTTTTGATAGAATTTTTATGTATAATTTGGAGCAAATCATATTACAATCAAACATAACCAAAATCTAATCTATGGTGAGTCTAACCTATACTTGATCTTCACTTGCTCAACTTAACCACCGCCACCTCCTACTTATCATACAGCCTTTCTGCTAGATCAACCACCGACCTAAACATGATTGGCCGGGTGGCATTCATATGCCAGCGAATATCCACCGGTAGACCCTAGATGTACATCTTGATCTTTTTTTATAGCAGCCTCACCTGATCTAGCACCAGCCTTGTTATCTCATTAAACTTAGTGATGCACTACTGGTGTGTCATAGTTCTCGCCTTTAGCTACAGGAACTCCCTCTCAAACTTGTCGAGTTCCTTATGAGGACAGAACTTCTCAATCACCAACCTCTTTAGCTCACCCTACTTCATCTTCCCAATTGCTCTGCTATCCTCGGCCTGGATAATATTGTCCTACCAACATAAAGCCGAGTCCTCGATTGAGTGAGTGGAAAACTTCAACTTTTGGTCCCCTCTATATTCGTTGATATCAAGCATAGCTTCCATCTCTCTCACCCATCGATGATAAGTAGCAGCGTTACTGTTGTCCTAAAAAATCGAGGGCTTGCAGCTTTGGAATGCCCCATAACTATAGCCCCATTCTATTTCTTGTATAGCTTCCTCCTCATCATCATCACTAGAGACAACTGTCTCAGTCTCTAGTTTCTATCCTTGTCCTCTCTCAAAGCTCTTCTTCTTTTCCTTCTTCTCATCCTCCCATACAGCTCTAATGACTTTGGTCACCACAAACGGCAAAATTGTTTGAATGACCTGACGGTAGAATTGTCTGCATGACCTAATAAACTTCTTCGGCAACAACTTCTTTCACTGAGTCCCTTAGATTAGCACTCTTATCATCACCTTCTTGGTTATGAGTCTCGGGCTCTTCATGAGCTGTCTCACCAATCTTGGCTCGGCTCCTCGTGACCTGTGGTCTAACACGACATCTGTAGAGATTAAAGAAGAGGCTGATGCAACCTAAACATCTGCAGTCTTTCCTGCATGCTGCATAAGTGCATTAAAATGGCTAACCTTGCTCACAGAAATGATCCTAACTTTACCATGCAACTACACAGACAACACAATCAGGTTGCTCTGTTAAGCTCTGAGAAAGATCCTCATTTCTTAGAGGTTTGCCGTTTTCTAACTCTGTCAAACTACTTCACCTCCCTAACCATTGATCCTCCACTCTATAAGGATCAGTTGCTTGAATTCTGGAAGACCTGCCAAGAGGTCATCATGGACGGGGGGAAGGCACTGTCTGCCATAGTGCAGGGGAGAACAATCTTCATCACTACGGCCATCAACAATAGACATCTTCAGTTGGATGATGAAGAAGGTTAGGTGTTTTTCCCAAAGGAAGCTGTCAATCATTCCTTTGAGCAGATGGGATATGAGGGAGATTTCTCTGTAAAGACCTTTAGGAAAGGGAAGGTCTCATCCCAATGGAGATTCCTGCTCCATGTGGTCATCCACAGCTTATCAAACAAGCATGGTGGATAGGATCAGATTCCTGAGGATCTCTCCTTCATAATCCATGGAATGGTTCGAGGGGTCAAATTCAGGTATTCTCAATTTGTCTATACTAATTTACTTGCAAATTTAGACTCCTTAGAGTATTACATGTTTCCTAGAGATGTCCAGTACATTCTTAACTGTGAACTGGGCTCACAGTTGAGGGAAACAGGTAACATTCTTAAAATGGGACAGATGAAGCCCAGCATCTTTAAAATACTAAGAAAGCCAACTATTGGATTCTCTGGGGTAGAAACAGCCCTAGTCCCAAATATGTTAGAGCTCATTGCTCAAGGTGACAACCTAACAGCACAAGCTAGTGTTGAACCCACACCTGCTTTTTCCTAACCACTCTCACAGCCTCAAATCATCATCACTTACCAAAGAAAATCCAAACGAACCCCTGCTCAGGCTATTCAGTCTGTGGAGGCCCCCATATACTCACCCATACAGGAAGAAGTGGACACTAGAGCTCCCACTTCTCCTGAGGAGCAGACCACTCCCATCTCTTCAAGAATCAGTGTTGAGGTTCCTCATGCTCAGTCTGATGAGCTCATTAGCCCAACTGCCTTAAGCCATCACTCTGAGTCGCAACACTCAAGTGATTAACCTTCAAGGGATAGTTACCATCCCCAGCCTATAGATCTCAACCAACCAATTCCTAACCTTGACTTCTATATTGATGAAGATATAAGTTTCAGTGAGTATAATGAATCTCTCTTCTTTCCCCTACTCAAAGAGAGATGAGCACTCCTGAGTCTCCTACATCTATCCCACATCAGTCACCTACAACTGAGGTGGACACTCCTGAACCTGTTCAGGATGTTCATATGGAAGAGGCTCTCACTTCTGAAAGTGATTACATCATTAAGACCTCAACCATGGCAACTCAGCCCACTGACATCTCAACTAAGATTGCTAGTAAGCAGAGGAAAACCAGCAGTCAAGAACCTCAAGCTGGTGGTGAGAGAGAGGACTCTGGTCCAATCATCTCATCCTCCAATAAATCTTCTAATAAAGATGAGGGGAATCTGAGACTAGTGGTGCAAAAAGTGTCTAAAACATGCACTTACTTAGTCTCAAAGGTCAGTCACCTTGAATCTCAGGTGACTACCTTACACAACAGGATCAATGATTAGCAACTTGAGATTTCATATCTTAAGGAGAAACTAGCTGGGAGACCTTAAGAAGAGCTCAACCAGGAACACAAGAACATGTGGATGTGATTGACCTATCTTCCAGCTCACCTATGCAAGTGGGTGATGCTACCAAAAAGGGGGAGAAAGTCATTACAGCCACAGAACCTGGGAGTTCTTCAGAGAGAATGGACATTGAGCACTCACCATCCTCACTTGAAACTGTGCATTCTCAGCAACCTCCTCTAGTTCACATTGATGTGGACTACACAGACTGCTTCATACAGAGTCTCTTTAAGGATGGGATACCAAGGGCTATGTCACCTTCACCATCTTACAGTCACATCATTGGGTGGAGGTATGACAACAATAGGAAGGACCTAATCAACATAAGAGTTCAAGGACAGCAAGAAGTCTTCAATTTTCAGAACTTGGACTACTATGAAGGTCTGGATCTAGTCAACATGTCACTTGCCAACCCAAGCCAATCAAGACAACCTGACAGACTGGCTAAAAGAATCCAAGATAGGATCACTGCAGAGTTCAGCTAAGAAGGAGACTTAGGCAATCAGGTAATGTCATCGGTCAACTAGAAGTTGAGGCAGACCCTAAGATTAGCTTCATAGGGGAAACCTTGACTGAAGGCCCAGTGACAGAACCTGAGAGCCCTGTTTCATCATCTCCAACTACTGCAGAGATCCACATTCCTTCGAGACACTGCTGGTGAAGGTGTTTCTCAACCTCTCTCTAGCCTGAGCTCAGATGCTACAACAAGCAATGAACGCCAAAGCTCTCTCCACCTTGAGTCATAAAGGTCTGTGAGTGACAAAGGGAATAGAAAAATGACAACTGAGGAGATTGAGGAGGAGGATAGAGAGAGGAAAAGGAGGCTAAGGGGAGAAAGTTCCTCTGCTGAGTCTTCAAGACTCATGGAGTCTACAATCAGGGTTGCCCCCAGACCAGATACTCAGAATGACGAGTTAAGGGCAGTCAGGATTAACTATCTGCAGACTAGGAACTATGACATAAATAGTGTCACTTCTCTTCTCTTGGATGAGTTGAATGAACTGGTTGACCTGGAAAGGTCAAGAGAGAAGAAGGAGGCAGAAGATGCAGAACTCCTAGTACAAGTCAAAGAAGAGAGAAGAAGAAAAAGATTGTACAAAGATATGCCTACCCTCTTCCCAGTTCAAGAAACTCCTGAACAAGAGGATGTGGTTCAACAAGAACCTTAGGTAGATAAAGAAGAAGACAGAATCAAGATGATTAACTACCTGAGTGCCAAAGGCTTCTATCAGGCAGATGCACTCCTTCCCTTGCCTTATGACTATATTGAGTTTGAGTACTTAAAACAACTTGAGCTTGAGTTAGTCAAGGACAGAAAGACAACAAAGAGGACGCGAAAGGAAGAAGCTGCAAAGTCAATAGTCATCATCCAAAAGAGCATGAAGAAGTCTACTCATAGGCAGAGGATGATGAGCTTCTTGAAGCTGTATGGATTCTCTAGAATGAGACTTGGACCCATGTCTCTATCCACTATGGATGAGCATATCAGGGTAATCAAGCAGAAGATTAAGAGTGGAGAGCTCATTGACTTACACTCCACTCCAAGCCAAGCCCCACCTGAAGTGGAGGTTAACGTTGAACAACCAGAGACAACACAACCTGGACCTCCTGCTAATGCTTAGCAAGCTTCATCTTCTAATCCACAACAGGGTCAACCTCCCTCTACTTTTGAGCCTGAGAGAGAGGAAGTCCCAACTAAGAAAGACAATGAAGATTAGTCTGGTGTTGCAGGCCAGTCTTCTAAAATTTGGAAAGAGAATGAAGAGGATGGCTTCTAGACCAAAAGCCTAAGAAGAAGAAGAAGCTTGAACCCTCTTCAAAACCTCAAGATGAATTAGAACAGCTTGAGGATGTGCAGCCAGAGGATGCTATACCAACTCCAATTCAAATAGCTCCTCTAGCAATAGGAAGACCCATCTTGTCTTGGACATACACCACAAATCCAGAAAGATGGCATGTTATTAGAAATCAAGGCATTGAAGACAGTTATACATGGCAAGATATGTTTCAATTGCCTCTGCATGACCTCTTTGACATGAGAAGACACTTTGACAGCCTGAAAGATCCTGATCATCTTATAAAGAAAGGAATGGTGATTATCCTAATGAGGACTGTTGATATCTGAAGTCTTCTAAGTGTTTTGGTAGCATCAGCCTAGGGGGAGTTTGTAGAGATTAAAGAAGAGGCTAATGCAACCTAAACATCTTAAGTCTTTCCTGCATGCTGCACAAGTGCATTAAAGAAGAAGCTTAGGAAGTTTCACACATGAATCAGAAAAATACTCTAAGTGTGAAATCTTCTGAAGCCAAGACCAATATCTTCCGAAGCCAAACATGAAGTCTTCCGAAGCCTCAGAGACAAAGTCTTCGAAGCTTCAAGTTCATGAAGATAGATTTCTTTCGAATACTTTTAGTAACATGCTTTATCTGATGTACTGTTCCATAAAGCTGGACACCTTTCCGCTGCACCTCTGTAAGGTCACCAACTTACATGAGTTGGTGAAAAGGTCCATGCTTTTGGTAACTGTATCTGTAACTTTCTACTTTATGTACTTTATCCTTTTTGTAATAGATAAGGATGTGAGCTATGGCATGTCATAGTCAAAAGGCAATCTGCCTTTTGACTCTACAATTGATTTTGTTTGTGTCTAGTCAATTGTATCCAGCTGGCTTTCAAAGTATAACCGGCTGTAGGATGTAGTATAAGTGTCTCTTGTTCTTGTATCTTTTGAATATGCTTTTGTAACACTTGTAATAGAACATAGAGAAAGCAATATACTACATTCTTGAAAACCATACACTTGTGTTCTTTGTGTTCTGTCTCTTGCATTGCTTGTGTTCTTAGAATCTCAACTTTGTTAATCCAGTTTACTGTTTGATTAAAGTTTAGTTAATCTCCTCTTTGTGTTGTTGTGTTGTAACTTTCACCCTTTAACGATCCTGCAACGTCCACCATGACCTCCACCTCAAGAAGCTTTCAAAGATCTACCGTCGTCCATCCTATAAACACACTATAAGATTTAAACACCAATACATTCCTTCAAGGTAATAGCTCAGCTTATGTCAAGTATAGTAAATCACTAATTACAGTGACTAGTTATGATTAGCCACTTTACTCTTCATACCCCAAGCATTTCCTATCCTGACTACATCAGTATCCAAATCTACTAAAAGCACATAAATCAGATAACATGCGCACATATAACCGGTTTACATTAAAAAAATTACCTCATGGCATGTAGCTACTTGGGCTGGCATCTTTCCATTTCGTCTTATTCTCAATTTAAGTTTAGGTTTTTAATATAATGTACCCATTACTTTTAAACTTTGGCTTTGATACCAATTTGTAAGATCCCGTTTCTGGATCGCATCAAATCGGACAATCATTGCACATCGTAATTAAGAATACAAAAATTTTCATTTAAACAACGCAACAGAATAATTTGACAAAAATCATTTCATATAATAATAATTGTTTTTGCCAAAAACTAAATCATTGTTAACATTACAAAATATGATTTGGTTGCATTGCAATGCAAAATGTCATTTCTACGCAAAATAGATGCCATCCTTTCATTGTTGAGTAGCTACACCCCATGCCATCTTCAACAATAATTACCTGCCAACTGAAAATGCATAAAAGTTAGTATTGCTGAGTGAATTCTAGTTTTTTAATAAAAATACTTTACCTTCATTTAAAACCTTTTCGTTACTTTCCTTCGTGATCATACATCATACATACACGTAGAGAATATTTATTATTATCTTCCATCATTATTCATCATCGTACATCATTTGTTATCATTCATTATCTTTTATATCGTATGTTTCGTACATTCGTCATTGACCTTTGCTTTCATTTCGGACCAATGTCATTTGCTATACCACGAACATGGTGCACGAACCTGGTACTGGGCCGAAGTCTATCATTAGATCACTAACATTGTGCACGAATCTGACTCTAGTACCTAGGGCAAACACAAGTAAATAAGTTCTTTGTATTTTACTTTGTAAACTTTAAGTACAAAAGTATAATATCAAGTGTTTTCTTTCAAATTAAGAAGAAAATAATATTTATACTAAATTTCATCAAACTATAAAACATAAATTTTCATTCATTATCATTAACTAGCATCCTAGTATCAGTTCAATTTCATCAAACTCATACAACTTCTAATAAAAGCCCTAAAATAAAGTTTTTCTTGTAGGCAAGTTTCAGGTTTTGACCTAAATGCAATAATTTCATAAAACCAATCGGTAAAGTTATCATAGTATTACATGCTAACACTATATTAGTAGTTAATATGTGTTGTTGGATGTATAGGTTCCAAGCTTATCATGAAGATTAAATAATAAATTTAAACCATAAAATATACTTTTTGATGCAAGAAATCATGTTCTAAACGTGTTTAAGAAATGTCCAAATTCTAACTCTAGATGCACGAATCAAATTAAGGTGTGTGTCTTTGTGTGTATTTTTTTGTGTTCTTGGTTTGTGAAAAGAGTGAGAGTTTGGTGAAGGGAGTGGGCAAAATAAGGAATGAGAGGGGGATATAGGGTTAGGCTTTATTCTATTTTTGCAACAAGGCCCCCATGGTTTAACAAAATCATTTTAACAATACGCATTTGCGTTTTCCGAGAAAGAAAACATGGAATGATCACATATTATTATATAAACACTACGAACAAGAAATAATATTATTTCATTAATTTAATACCATTCTTATAACAATTACACTCTAAGGCCGAAAACGCACACAAACAAGTTAATGCTTAGAAATTCACAAATTTCACAACAAGAATAAACATTTAATCATATAATTACATAGCATACAATTTTACACTAACTATATTTCTTTGAAACAAATTTTGATAAATCACCAACATTCGAGGACTGACTCATATGTGATCCATTAGTTCTGAGAATTAGAGTTGCATGAATATCCGTGCAATAACCGATACATTTAAGTAAATATCATAAAATGAATGCATGTATGATCGGAAAATAATGTTCGTACTAGTCGAATAATGACCTGAAAATATCGGGTGTCATATCGCCGTTGTGATGGTAGTCGAAATAAGTTACTTGTCACAATAAGTTATTTTTATTTTAATGTGTGTTCTTTGCTATTTTCTTCTACTACTACTTTCCTTATGATTTATCGTTATTACAAATATAACGATGAGTATCATCATAAATGGGGCGAGATAGGAGAAAGAGCACATACTTTTAAAAGATTGTTAATTGTCACGCATTTTATAAAGTCAAACCAATTTTAGAATTCGTATAATACTCTTTAGAGTTTTTATTTATATTCTTTAAATATCATGCAATTCCAATTATGCCATTAATAATCAGAATCACATATGAAAAAATAAGGGCTATGAAGTAAGTTTTTACTTTTCAATTATTAAATTATTATGACTCTTTAAGTATCACCCTCGCTTATATAAACAATGTGAGTTTCACACCGGAAACTCTTTGAATTTATATGTTTTTAGGCTTTAGATACAATAGTCTCATATTCATTTGTGTTATATAATGTTATGTTAGTTATGAGTGTCCTCTTTAATTTACGATGACATTTGTTTTTATATTGTTTTACGCCTTATATAATAGGGTTGGTTATTCTAAAAAGACAAATAAAACTAAAAAGTATAATAAGGCTTTATAGCCAATAGATCAAACATTTAATAAAGATCAAAGGCCCAAATTTACACAATGGCAATATTGCAATATGTTGAAACCGTAAATAAACCAGAAGAGCATTATAGTCCTTTCCATTCTCGAACACCGCTTTTGCTTTTCTTTCAATGTCAATCGGATGCTAACGTAATTTAGAAATAATGACTAGAAAATTTTCATGGAAAGAGCAAAGCGCTTTTCTCGAGCGAAGAATAAACCTAGTTCACCACCTATTCATAGGAAGAGATACAGAAATCTGAAGTTTTTCCAATATCACAAATAGAAGAACAACCATCAAAAGAAGAAATCATTTACTTCTAGTGGTTAATTTCATATTTGTGTTATGTTGTGTTATAATAAAGTATCGTTATGTAATAATAAGTATAATGTTCTACCGTGTAATAGAATATCATCAAGTTATTGTTTCACTGTGTAAATAACATGCATTGTGTCATTGCATATTGTGTCTCATTTACCTATTATGTCATATATAAGTGGAGAACATTTTGTGATCTTACCTTAAAATATGAAGTACATGGTCAAAGAAATCTTTGACCTAAAAAATTGCAAAATAACCAAGTGTCCGGATGCTGACAAATGCACAACTATTAATGGCATCATCTATCTCCAATTGTTGATCCAAGAATATTGTGCGCTAAAAATTTGTCCAACTTGATTTTCAAGAACAAATGAACTCCAAATGTTAGGCACAGTTAATCTGGTTTCATGATCATTTCTCTTATGCTCATACATTTGAGCCTCCATTTCTTTCTGAAACTATCTTAAAAACACAACTAAAATGGACTTTGAATTAAAAAATTCAATAAATAAATGGTTTTCACTCTTAGATGTTGAGGTGGTACGCATAAGCCTAGACAACTTCTCCTCATGATAATAAGCAGATATCTAATCTCACCAAAAACTTTAAACGTTAGGCAACCAAGAATGATTGCTTAAATAAAATTCAAAAAAGATATTTGCCATCCTTTTTCAAACTCTTCAGGACTAATAGAATCAGACAAAAATATATCACATAATCTTCTTGTGATATTTGTTATCTTACATAAAATTAGTCCACAGTACAAAAAACATGTTTTTAGAAAGACATAATTAAAAGAGATTAAAATGACATACACAATGGGAAGACACATTGGTAAAAAGACACAACATAAAATACCTTTCTAGTAACTTTATCCCATATATGTCACTAAGACTCCTCAACGAAATGGTGTTACTGAGAGGAGAAACAAGACACTTATTGAAAGTGTAGGAACTACGTTATCTGATTTTAAACTGCCCATCACCCTCTAGTAGAGACGGTTAACACTACCTGCTATGTACAAAATAGAGTTTTAGTAGTTAATACTTATCGTAAGACTCTTTATTAGTTATGGCACAAAAGGAGACCTTTTAATGGTTTCCTTAGATATTTGGATATTTTTGGATCATCTTGAATACCAAAGATAATATAGCCAAATTTGCTGAGAAATCAAATATGGACACTTTATTGGATACTCCTCTCAAGCTTATGCTTATAAAAAATATAATATTAGAACTATAGTTGTTGAAGAGTCAACCAATGTGACCCTAAATGAGCACACACTCCATGTGTGAAAGGTTCTCACCTTGATTGGTTGTTTGATCTTGATTTAATTATCATTTGTTTTTGAAAATCTTGTGAATATGTTTTTAGGATCTATAGTTAGCTTATCAAAAGGAGATCCAGATCCAAGATTTGATGTAACGCCAGGAATAAAGTCGAAACGAGCCAATTAATAATAATAGGTCTAGCTGGGACTATTTAAAGAAAATAAGCGGGTAATAGAGTATGGACCGAGTAGACCTCGCGGGTTATGTGATTGGAGAGTTTAAGGTCCCGAGAAACGCCTGATATATATAAATAGATCATTTTGAGCAAACTCTCATTTGCAACTTAACACCCAATTTCTAGAAAGAGAGAATAGAGAGAGAAAGTGAAGAAGAGGTGAAGATTTAAGGCTCGGTTGATCACGGGATTGAAGGTCGGTGTTCGTGGGCATCTAAACACCAAGAAAACACTAAGACTCCAGGTAAGAAATATCCTTTAATCATTCCTTTTGATGTAAACCCAAATTCTAGGGCTTGGGTTTTTAAAAGTGGCAAAGATTCACAAAAAAACTCACGTTTTTGTGTAAGAAAACATGTAGGAAGCTTAAATATAGTTTATTGGGGTGATAAACTAAGGTTTCGGATGGAAAAGAATGAAGTTTTGGGTCAAAAATGGGTTGGTTCGTAATTTTCAGCCCGTTTTGTGAAATTACAGGTTCATCCTGTGAAATTACAGGTACATCTAGCGAAATTGCGTAATCGTCTAGCGAAACTATGAAAACTTCCTGTGAAACTATAGTTTTGCAGGTAGTTTCGCAGACATGGTTTTCTAACGAAAGTTAGGCGAAACTGGCATCGAAGATGCCAGCGAAACTGCCAGCGAAACTAGTAGGGAAACTGCTGGCGAAACTAGCAGCGAAACTACTGGCGAAACTAGGAGCGAAACTAGCAGCGAAACTGCTGGCGAAACTAGCAGCGAAACTAGCAGCGAAACTGCTGGCGAAACTAGCAGCGAAACTGCTGATCTAGCAGTGAAATTAGGCAGAAATTAACTCCTTTAAGTTTAACTTATCCGTAGGTTATGTAGTACAACCCTTGCTTTGAAAGTTTGATTGAAAAGCTACTCATCGAGTCCAGGTGAGTTCTAGATCCCCTATTTTAAAGGTTATAAACTAGTTTGGGGCTGGAAATGCATACTAAATAAACGCTTTAAATGCCAAAGATTTTAAGGGGTTTTAACTAGAAGATGATTTTTCTACAGCAAATGTGCTATGTAAAAGTGTTAAAATAAAAAATTTTCACACTGACCTGGCAGCGTGACCCCAGTCAGGGGCGTTGCCCCTTGGACGCCATTAGAGATTGCTGCTCCTAGGACCCCGCTGTTAGGGGTTGCCGCCCTCGAAGCCCCGTTGTCCCGCGGAGGATCAGTTATTTTTTCTGATGACTTATGCTTGTTGTTTATATGTTTATGTATGTGAATGTATGATGCATGATGTTCATGATAATGTGTGATGGTGTATGTTGTTGTTGTTGTTATTCTATTATTATTATTATTATATTATTATTATTATTATTATTATTATTATTGTTGTTGTTGTTGTTGTTGTTGTTATTATTGTTGTTATTATTATTGTTATTATTATTATTATTATATTTAGTACTATTTAGTTAAGTATTTAAATAAAATAATAATTGATAATATCTAGTTAAAAAATAAAAATAGTAATGTAAATATATTAGTTAAATGTGTGTTTATTAACTTATTGTAGTAAATTAAATAATCTCATGTTTATTAAATAATGTATTAGCTAAGAGAAATTTATTTAATAGACGTAAAAATAGAAACAATAGTATAAAACAATTGTGTACTACTCAAATGCTTATCTAATCGTGTATATTATTAAAACATTCAGTTTATAAACGGGTCCTATCAGTTGACCGGTTTGCTGTCCGATCTAATTAGATTACTTATGGACATACACAATGGTAACATGTGGTGGAGAATGGTTGTCTAAAAGTGCGTTAGCCTCGTCCACAAATCCGTAACTTTTAGGAACAAAATGAAGATAAAGCCAAATGTTTGCCTAACCAGTCTCTGATGTTGCAACC